>CM076849.1:52106134-52656467 GCA_039519185.1 Astragalus membranaceus
AATAATATGGTGACACGTGGCAGGGGGGTAACTGGATATGTGACATTTTACATTTTTTAACAGAAAATTTAACGGCAGGGGGGTAACTGGATAACTTTATATTTTGCAAGGTTTGTTTTAAATGTTTTTTTTTTGTAGGGGGGTAACTGGATAATGGGTATATTTGCAGGGAGGTAATATATATTTAAACCATATATATATATATATATATATATATATATATATATATATATATATTTATAATTTTAATTCTAATAATATAAATTTTTTATGTTGATTTATCCTCCACACAATCTCCCACGACAATGCTTGATTTGCCAAATGCCTCAATGTCCGATGCTATTTCTAACCCAGTGGTAGCATCTGACATGAGAATAATAGGGAAGCCTTGGGGGGATGTCTTAGATGACGATGTTGACATTGATACTCAAGGATTAGTGGCGCATGATGGTAGTTTCAAATCGGCTGTGTCCAAGGCCCCAAATTCGCTTACTGCCTCAAAGTCTATTGCTACTTCTAATCCAGTAATAGCATCTGACATGAGAATTTTAGGAAAGCTTTGGGGTGAGAGGTCAGATGATGTTGGTGATCCCTGATAACTCTATTTTATATAGAGTTATTCATATGTTTAAAGTTAGTAAATTGCTCTCTTTCAAGCAAAGATGAAGAGTTTATATAGTATTTTATGTAATATGTGATAACTTGAATGTTTGACATGGTTATAGTTGATAATAGGCTATTTTGGATACATTGTGGTATGTTTGATAAGTTTGTTCAGTGCAGTCTAGATGCTCCTGCATCAAATGCTCCTGCATTGATCTTGCACTGGTTTAGCACAATGCTACTGCACTGCAAGTGCATTGCCTGAAGGTTGGAGCCATCCACTTGCACATCCACTTGCCATCCACTTGCATTTGATGACCTCATACTTGGTCCCCTAAAGCAAGAACACTTCAGATTTCGTTGCCTACAATTCCCACATAGCTTTGAAGAGTCATCAACGTAGGGACACATGTTGTTATCTCATTTGACCTCCCTATACAATTGATTGAAGACTTCACATGGGAATCAACTGCTGTAAAACAACCATGAATACAGCCATCAAGGTTACTTCAACATGAAGGAAGGAAGCACCTCTCTTGAAGACTATATAAAGACTTCACTCCTTCACTTGAAGATAGATCACAATCCATAAGTTAGATTTAAATTTCAATATACATAGTTAGTTTCTATCAAGGTTACCTCGGCATGCATCTGAAACGTATAATCCTAATCAGCTCCAGCTAACTAAGATGGAGTTAAACAATATAAATCTTAATCATCATCTTTGAAAGACAAACTCAAATGCCGCCAAGATTTGAATAGCAATTTAACTAACAGAATAGCAATTTCTTATTGATAACTTAACTAACAAAAAAACTCAGTCAATACTAAACATATTGATGATAACAGCGAGGACCAAAGATGTTCACTTGAAACACATGGGACAAGAACCAGAACAAACTTACCCGCCCAGCACGACCCTCAAGAACTGCTGCAACAACAATAGCACAAGCTCCAGTTCCACAGGCAAGAGTTTCTCCTGCACATAAACAGATAAAAAACCACAAAAAAAAAATGAATTCTAGCATATAAAACTTAAAATAAACTGAATTACTGGTTGAAAAACAAAGTGTTTTTTCACATGTAAAACTTAAAATTATTTGGAAATTAATATTACAAAATCAAGTCAAATAGTACTACATATACATATAAACACACAACAAACACTTCATTGGTTTTTGAATAATGCAATAACCTGATGGACTACCCTGATCCAGGAGGAACAACAAACATGTTATTGAATGCATTGGAACCCCATTTGAGGAAACCAAATCGTTCCTTGTTCCTCTGGAATTCAAGTTCCATATTTGGCTGCACCGCATTTTCTGATCTTGCCACATCAACCTGAACAGAGTGATCAATGACAAGATCTACCAGCACCTGAATGTAACCAATTTTAAAATCATTACACATATCCGATGCATAAGTAATTAAATTAAATATATAAAACTCAACATCAATCTAAATCCATCAATGTGAACAGGCATGTAGGTTGTAGCATACCAAGGGATGGGATTAATTTTGTTAGAACCATCACCTAGCTTGTTCATTGCATCTTGCATACAGGCAAAGTCAACAACAGCAGGCACCCCAGTAATATCCTGGTATTGACATTCAACACACAGCAGGCACCCCAGTAATACTCTTAGCTTGAAACTCATCACAGTTACGGATTGCAGATTCCAAAAGTATCCTAACAGAGTAAGGAAGTGCATCTGCAAAAACAAACATAGATTTCATCATCATTCTCATTTCCAAATCAAATTAAAATCATCAATCATCACTTAAATTGCTACTTCATCTTTTTATTCCCCTTTCACCCAAATAACAAAAAAAAAACAGCAACAGATCTAATCAGACACAAGCAGGTGTATAAACAAAAAATGTAAATGAAAAAATAGGAACATCTGACGCTTTAAGAACCGGTTCCCCCATATCAACTCTGACCTGAAACAATTTGTATTATTGTACTCCATCAAGCTGAAGATGGAAAACCAATACCAAATAAGAGACCAACAGAAAAATACTCCTTGACATCATACAGATTCCTTTAAACAAAACCACATCTCAATAAGTAAATTGCAAATTATTGCTACATAAGAATAAGAACACCCATTTCCATCCTCCAAGACTTCAGGAACAGAAAAATGAAAAAACCAGAAAAATGCTCACTGTACTGAAGCCTAAGCGCAACAGATTGGAAGGGAAGGGGGTTAGGGTTTCGTTTCAAAAAAAATTGGACATTTAGGGTTTCAGAAATCAGTGAAATTAGGGACAAATTAAGGAAAATAATAAAAATTACCTGAGTAGAACAAGGTTGCGACGGAGTAGAGGAGCAGAAACAGCAGAGATACGGCGGGAAACGACAATAACAGTGGAGACGAAAATGGTGGAGGCGTGAGGAGAGGGAGAAATACGGCTATCTTCGTGGTCGTGGAGCAAGGTTTGATGGCGGAGGAGGGGGGAGGTCGAGGGAGGAGAGTATCGCTGAGATTGGGAAGTTGGTTTACGGTTTGGGGAAATCAGAGGTTAGGGTTTGGGGAAATTTTGGGGAAATCTGAGGGCGTTGGTGGGGGAGGATGATGGGTGTGGGTGGAGGGCGGTGGTGGGTGTGGGTGAGACCGTGAGAGTGAGGAAAGCGTGGTTTGGGAGAGAACGAGAGTGAGAGTGAACGAGAGTGAGAGTGAGGTTTGGGAGAGAACGAGAATGAGGTTTGTTAATGAATTGGTATTTTTAATTTGCGACGGGGTTGCGACGAACACTCCGTCACAAATTAGCGACCAACATACTCTTCCGTCGCAAATTAGCGACCAATATCTCTTTCTGTCGCAAATTATGAGCGGGATTGTTACCGCCAATGCACAATTTCACTTGCCTTCGCAAATTAGCGACGGGTAGTTGTCCGTGGGAAACTTTCGTAGCAATATAAGCTTATTCTTGTAGTGACCTGACGCTGCAGCACCATGGTACGCTGACATAGTCAACTTCTTGGTTAGCAAGGTGGTGCCATGTGACATGAATTATCAACAAAGGAAGAGGTTCTTTCACATTGTCAAGCAATATTTCTGGGATGAACCCTTCCTCTACAAAAACTGCCCTGATCAGTTGTTTAGAAGATGTGTGGTTGATGAATAACAACAGCAAGTGCTGCAGCAATGCCGTGCTGCAGCATATGGAGGACACTTTGGAGGTATGAGAACAGCAGCAAAGGTGCTGCAATCTGGTTACTATTGGCCTACCATTTTCAAGGATGCCCATGAGTTAGTAAAAAAATGTGATAATTGCCAAAGGAGTGGGAACATTTCCAATAAGCAAGAAATGCCTCTAACCAACATCTTAGAGATTGAACTCTTTGATGTTTGGGGCATGGACTTTATGGGACATTTTCCCCCTTCATTTGGCAATGTTTACATCCTTGTGGCTGTGGACTATGTATCAAAGTGGGTTGAAGCAGTGGCTTTGCCTAACAATGATGCTAAGTCTGTTAGCAAGTTCTTGCAAAAGAATATTTTCACAAGGTTTGGTACTCCAAGGGCCATAATTAGTGATGAAGGAACTCACTTCTGCAACAAATTGATTGAAACTCTTCTAGCCAAATATGGGGTCAAGCACAGAATTGCTACAGCATATCATCCCCAGACAAGTGGCCAAGCTGAGTTATCCAATAGAGAAATCAAGAGAATACTTGAAAAGATGGTAGGACCTACAAGAAAGGAGTGGTCTAATCATTTAGATGATGCTCTGTGGGCATACAGAACTGCTTTCAAGACTCCTTTGGGAATGTCTCCATACAGATTGGTTTATGGCAAAGCTTGCCACCTGCCTTTAGAGCTCCAATACAAGTCTTACTGGGCCATAAAAAAGCTAAATTTTGATCATGCTAAGGCAGGGGAAGCTCGGCTATTACAATTGAATGAATTAGAAGAAATGAGGTATTTTGCCTATGAGAGCTCTGAATTATACAAGGCTAAGACCAAGGCTTGGCATGACAAGAGGATTCAAAAAAGGGAGCTTAAGGAGGGTGAAAAAGTGTTACTATTCAACTCAAGACTCAAGTTGTTCCCTGGAAAACTCAAGTCAAGATGGTCGGGACCTTTCAAAATTGAGAAGGTGTATCCCCATGGTGCTGTAGATTTGTATTGCGAAGAGAGGAAGCAGCACTTCAAAGTAAATGGTCAGAGGGTAAAGAAATATTATGGTGAACCAGTGGTGAGAAGCAAAATCACCACTGAACTGCAAAACCTTTAATCTTGAAGGGAAGTCAGGCTGAGGACTCTTAAACCAAGCGCTACTGGGAGGCAGCCCAGGGTTTTAATCTAATAAACCAGTGTGTTGTTGTCTTGTGTTTGTTTTGCAGGCTAATGGTCTGGCAATTTGAAGTTTGAGGGTGTGACAGCAATCAGTGCTGCAGCAATGCTTCTAGCATTGTTGCTGCAGCAGTGAGTAGCAGTTATGAGAAAATAAAATAATTGAAGTTATGGTACCAAGATCTGATGAGTCATCAGTGAGTGGTCAAATCAAGTCAGAAACCGTCCCATCTCTCAATCCTAACCATCCACATGCCCCATGACCCAACGGCTATTTTTGAAAGAGAAAACACAACTTCCCTTTCCCAATAAAACCGTCCCATCACATTACTTATAACCACCCACTCCCATTCACTTCCCTCACCGCAACTACCTCTTTTCTCTCAAATCCCCCATCGAAACCGTCTCCCAACCTCTTCACAAATTCTTCCCTACTCTCGAACGAAACCACCATGACTAGAAGCAAAGCTAGTGCTTCCAAATCCTCTGGTAAGCACCAATCAAACCCTGGCCGTGGTGAATCGAGCCAAATGCGAAGGAGAAGCCTCAAGAATCAAGAAGTGAGCGAATCTGAGAAGTTCCAGAACATGAATTTCTGGGCAGAGAGAGGGCTTGAAATGAAAGGAGCTTCCGATGCGTTCACATCCATTGTGAACGCATTAGGCTGGGAAAAATTGGTGCAGCATTAGGAATGTCAACGGGGCGGGGCGGGCACGTGTATCTCACTACCCGGACCCGCCCCGTTTATTATAAATAGGCCCCGGACCCGTCCCGGACCCGCACGGGTACCCGTTTAATGGGTTTTAAACGGATATTTTTTTAAACGGGTACCCGCGGGTACCCGCGGGTATTTGTAAATTAATAAATAAAAAACTTTTAAAAATAAAATTTGAAATACCATAGAAAATTAGTTTTTTTAACACTATTTTTTTGATACATTTATATAAAAAAATTACGCAAAATATTAGGATAATAGAAAAAACTATTATGCATTTATCGTATCAACTATTTCTTAATATATAATTGTTAATGAATTGAGATAAAAAAAACTAAAATTATGATAATAGAAACTTAAAAAATAACAACTAAACATTATCCAAAATATTAGGATAAAAGATACAACAAAACGTGAATAAACATCCACTTAAACAACAACAACAATAGATGATAAAAAAAAAGGAAGAAACAACAAAATTTTCCACGGGTACGGGTACCCGCGGGTCCAGGTACCCCGCTACCCGGACCCGCCCCGTTTATTGACGGGTAGCCAAAATACCCGTTTATTTGGCCCGCGGGTACCCGTTTAACTACCCGCCCCGGACCCGTGACGGGTTTTACCCGCGGGTCCGGGTTTTTTTGACACCCCTATGCAGCATCCTAAGTTCTTCTACGCGTCGGTGGTTCGTGATTTCTATGAAGGAATTCTGCCTCCGAAGGATGGAAAGCAAAGGTTTGTGTCTAAGGTGCGCGGAGTGGTTGTGAATTTTGACTCCCTCGCAATCAATGCAAGCTATGGGTTGGATTTTCATAGTCCTGCCTTCGGGAATAATGTTGCGAATTGGAGAAAGAAAGAAACGGAAGGAGTGAAGAAGGCCATTTCTGTACCTGGAACACCGTGGGAGCCATGCATCGCTAATGAATTCAAGATCAAGAGGCAATACTTGACTCACGACGCAAAGGTCTGGTTCAACTTCATCAAGCAGTCCTTGTTACCTACCTCTCATGCTACCAATTTGGAGAAGGAAAGAATGATGCTGTTAGATGCCATTCTGGGCAAAAAGAATGTTGATGTTGAGCGGTTGATTTGTAGGGAAATCATGATTTGCAAAGGTAAAACTGCGGGTTATTTGTTTTTCCCTTGCCTGATAACTTCTTTGTGTATAAGTGCTGGGGTTGAAGTCCTGGGAGAGCAGAAAAGTTTCCCTATGGCTGTATTCCCTACAGTGTTGAGGGAGAAGAACATTGCTGCAGCATCTGGTGATCCCACCATGCTACCGCAATTCATGCTGCAACAACGGGCTGTTTGGGAATTTCTGAAGAAACAGCACAACTGGATAGGTGTTGTATTGGCTGCAAATTTGAAGGGCCTCTCTGATGTAGAAGCGCCAACATTCCCAGAATGGGTGCTCGAGGAAGATAATATGGAACCAGAAGCTGTGGAAGAAGAAGGAAATGTGGAAGCAGAAGTGGTAGTAGAGAAGAAGAGAAAGAGGCAGGAAATAAAGAAAGGAAAGAAGAAACAGAATGAGCCGTTGGAAGAAGAGGAGATGTTCAAATCGGATGATGATGAATCACTGAGTGAAGAGGAGAAAGAACAGTACAAAGAAATCCTGACGGAGTTGAATAAGGAAAGTGATGAAGAGGACCCTGACACCTCTGAAGAAGAGGAGGAACATGGTGATGAGGAAGGTGAAGAAAGTGAGGAAGCTGATGGATCTGATGCTTCTTCTAAGTTGGAGGGAGACCCCACTGCTGATAACTCTCAAAGTGCCGTCTTACTTGATGACCCCTTACCCCCAGCCAACACCACACAAAACCAACCACCACCAATTGCACAGCTTGATCCTGTGCCCTCACCAACCAAATCACCCATCCATGAATCTCAACCTCAATCCAAAACACCTACCCCTCCACCGCAATCACCTGCTAAAACACCTGTAACTCAGACCACCTCTGATGTGCCATCTGTCACTACTACTCCTGATGCTGCAGCAACCTCTAATGCTACAGCAAGTTCTGATTTGCTGGTGTCACCTAAGCAGAAAATGTCAAAGAGGACTGCCAAGAAAAGGAAGACTGAGAAGGTAGCAGAGGAAGCTAAGAGCGCTGAGGAAGCAAGACCTGCCATGAATGAGAAGGAAGATAACTCCGTGATTGATGCAATCATGCAAGGAATAGCAACTGCTGCAGCAAATGAGGCTATAGCAAAGGAAGCTGCTGCCAGGATGAAGGCTGAAGCTGACAAGAGAGCCAAAGAGGCTAGGGAATTCGTGCTTGCCCACAAGAAGGCAAGTGTTTCTGATGCTGGTCCTGTTGTTGCAGATACAGGATCAGTGCTGCAGCATTCCATTGCTGCAGCAACAGAAACCGCGACTGTCCCAAAGTCCTCTGGGGCTAAATCTTCCAAGTTTGCATCCAAGAAGCAAGGAAAGAATATTGCAGTGCGTGCCAGCCCCAGAACTAAACCAGGAACTCCTGCACCCTAATCTCTTCTGTTTTAGTTTTAGTACTGTTTTAATATTCTGTTAAGTTCTTTTTCTGTCCTAGTATGTTTCTGTTCAAATAAACCTGTTTCTGTTTAGTTGCGGTTCGTCTTATGTTTAGTTATGTCTGTTTTGTTTTATTTGCTGTCCTTTAGCTCTCTCCCTTTATTTTAATTGCAGTGAGGACACTGCACAGTTCTAAGTGTGTGGGGGGGGACTATACACTTGGCTTGTACTCTGTTAGTGCAAATAAAAGTCAGTGAATTTTAAAATTTTAGAAGTAGAGTTGAGCAAAAACTTAGTGATGAAATGGTGAGAAATGAGTGAATAAATACACCTGTTTAGTGAGTGAACTAGTTTACTTCTGCTCCTACACTTGAACTTGAACTTAGGTAGGAACTTAGTGAATTAAAGATGATCTGAAACTAGGCTAGTGATGGTAGACTTAGGGAATTGCTAAGTTTCTACTAAAAACTTAGGGCAGCATAAGAAACTAGGTTTGGGGGTTCTCTGAGATATATTAAGGCAAAGCATGAAGGAATGCAGTGCTGCAACAACTGTTGCTGCAGCAATGTTGGGTTATGTGCACATAGTTTAGGATGTCTGAATTAAGTCTGAATGAAGGTGCAGAGCACCAGTGTCTGTAAATAATTGTGTAATGTGCTGCAATTGCCTAGTGTGCAAAAAAAAAGAGAAAAAAAATGCTATTCAGAAGAGAAATGGAAATAAAGGCATTGCAGGACAAAATCAAGTCAAAAGTCTGAGCAAAGTACAATTCTGAGTCTGTAATGCTGCAGCAACTGATGCTGCAGCAATGTTAATGTTAGGATTGAATAAGTGCACTGCCCTAAAAGTTCTAGATTGCTGCATCAAAGCCCTTAATCAAGCTCAAACCTCCTTTGCTAAGCATGAATTGTTAGTCTGCCTTTTTTTTTGAAAATTTTTTTTTAGCTTTCCCAAAAGAAAACCTCTCTATGTCTTAGCAAAGTGAAATCTTGAACCTTGCTCTGTTCTGAACTAAATTAAATGTCACACACACACTATTGAGCAGGAATAAGCTAGGGAACTCAGTATTCAGAAGGGTTGGAATTGAGTGATAGTCTGAAAGTTGATGCTCAGCTTGATTCTTCTTGATGCTTCTTAGTTGAATTGATTCACTAGTTGTGATTGCCTATTAACAGTTGTGCTTGCCTGTGTCAAGTGTCATTGCTTGAGGACAAGCAACGATTCAAGTTTGGGGGTGTGATAACCATCCTTTATGATGGTTATTACTTGCCTTTTTAGCTTGAATTTAAGTAATTTAATAAACTTGTTGTGTCAATTATGATGTAAATATGTGTTTAGGGTAGAAATAATGGTGCAGGAATGAATTGGTTTAATTTGGGCATTTTGATGCCCTTAGTGCATTTAATTATGTTTAGTGTCAGTGCTGCAGCAGCAGGTGCGTGCGCAATAGTGGAAATGCGGAAGATGAGAGAGAAAGCTCAAAGGGAATGCGGAAAACCAGAAATCAAGGCAAGGACAGGTGTCAGAACTGTATAGTACGGAAAGATATTTCCTATTTTGGAATTCCCATGATTGCCCTTAAACCTAGGACGCATTTCTCTAAAAGGCCCTCATTCTAGGGTTGCGTGCAAGGAGACACTATATAAGGACATTTTCCTTTCCTCATAGCGTGCTTAGCTCACCATTGTTACCCACAAGTTCCATTGCTGAGACCATTGCGACAGCACTACTTGGAATTACAATTCTCTTGGTGGATTCCTACTAGAAGAGCTAGAGCAGATCTCCATCACCACTGTTGGAGTTCCTTTACTGTTCTATCTTGATAGTATCATTTCTTCCCTTGAAATTTGTAATATAACTTCTACTCTTTCGTCTAAGTTGTTTTCCATGTTTTGCAAGCTCATTATGAGCTAAATCCTCATAGTTGAGATGCTGGATCTGATGTAACTAGATTTCCTATGTTATTTATGAAGTATGTTTATTGTTGTGCATTTTACCTTGTGCGTGATAATATTTCCATTTTAGAATAGGATTGGCCGTCTATTCTAAATAGCATTTATAAATTCAGAGATGGTTTGTAAATTAATCTCACAAGGTAATATGGGTAGTGGATATTAATGAGAGATCTTGATGTTCCTTGCTTAACCCTAGAGATAGGAAAGCATAACCCATAAGGTGAATACTGCTGGTGCTCAAGCAGCCTAGGAGGTACTTCTTTAGGGTTTAGAGATAAACTCTTGCAAGGAAAATCTAGTGTGAAGTATTCGAGAGAATAACGTCTTATTGCTGCAGCACCTAATGCTGCAGCATTGAGCATACCCTTAATAGCATATTAATGAAGTTATTGAAGTGAATGCATCTCAGCTTGTTCTCATCACTGATTCTTAATTACTAGTCTCATCATTCCTTATTTTTCATTATTGTTTATGTTACCCACAATTTGTGTGTCTTTTACCTTCTTCACTAATTTGTTAGCAAAATTAAACTCTTGCAATTAACTAAATTCCTCGTGGGAACGATCTCACTTACTCTATATTACTTGTTAAGACAGTGTATACTTGCACTAAGTTTTCACACAACACATTCCAACTAGCTTTTCTCTATTTCATTACAACTACTTACACCTTGCTTTATTCTAACTTACTTGTGATACTCACCATCATCAAATATCTTGTTAAATTAGCTACTTCCTCTAAATTACATAATATTGACTTTTGAAAGAGTTCATCAATCCCTGTGGGTTCAACCTGTTCTAAACACTGTATTACTTGTTATGGACTGTGTATACTTGCACATGTTTTCCACACACCAATCCCCGTAACTACTGATACCCAAGGAACAGTCGCGCGGTATGATTATTTCGAACCAGTTGTGTCCAAGACCCAAAAGAAGAAATTGAGGCAAAAAAATAAATTGGTCGTTGGATATAACACTCGTTCAAAGGCAAATTGTCTTCTTTTGATCTGGTTTTGTAATTTAGTCCTTTAATCTCATTTATAATTTTTCTTTAGGTTGTATTGTTTTAGGGGGTCTTCAAGTTAGGGCTCTCTATTACAGCTTTGAGTTTGGTTTCTATTCTTGGCAAGGGTATTGGTCTAGTCCCCTATTGGCAACTCTTTTCTCTTCTTTCTATTTTTTTTAAAAAAATCAGGGGGAAATTCTCTTTTTTCTTCTTGATGTTTTCTAACATCAGAAGGTTTTAATGAGACTTCTTTCCTTCTATTTAATAAAAAAAATATAAATTTTATATGTACATAACTAACAAATAAGTAAACAAACTCAAGAGCACCTGGCTGAGATGGTTGGTGTCTTTTCAAGCTTAACCAAGGTATTTGGTTCGCATCCAGCCTTGGGCATGCAGCGGTGTTAAATTTTTTGAGGGAGAGTTTTGCCACCCATTGTGGTCCTACCCGGCATACACCAAAATACGATATGTAAATCGCAAATACCGGCAGTGGTTTAGGGTACTAAGCATAATGCTTAGTAACAAATACTAAAGGGTAGATTAGTAACTACCCATATTTCCTTTGAATATTGTAATAATTAATGATATCACTCTCAAATTCAAAAAACCCACACCTCAACAAACTCTCACCGTGAACCACCAACACACTCTCACCGTGAACCACCGTGTAACACATACAACCGTTCAACCACCGTACTTCTCCGCAAGCCACTCTCCTCTCGTCATTCACCTCCCTCTCGTTCACCTCCCTCTCTGCTCGATCAATGCAAGCCACTCTCCTCTCGCCGTTCACCTCCCTCGCCGTTCACCTCCCTCGCGATGTCGTGTTAACGAACGGTTTCAGTGGCAAGCACCTTTACAATCAACAAATGGCGCGAGTATGAGAGGAATATCATCATCCGGCAGCAGCAGCAGGGAGCCAAGGGAGTGGCAGAGAGGCCTGATTCATCGGATTCAGTTGTCGTGTTATGTTGTTCTGGTTTATCTCCTTCGTTACGGAAATCTGTGTCATCTAGAAAGTATTAACCACAATTGTACTAATCTGCGGTTAGTGGCCACTAACCAGTGTTGTGCATATCTGTGGTTAGTGGCCACTAACCACAAACTAGTGCCCCAATGGTTAGTGGCCACTAACCACAGATTAGTATTAAAATGGTTAAAACTGAGACCAACACATTAACAGAATCACAACATGGAGTAAACGTGAAATCTGATTGCATCAACATGAATTAATCGTGAAATCTGAAGTAATAGTTATTGAGAAGCTATATTGTTAGTGACAAGTAATCGTTATGGAAATCTGTGCCATCTAGAAAGTATTAACCACAATTGTACTAATTTGCGGTTAGTGGCCACTAACCAGTGTTGTGCATATCTGTGGTTAGTGGCCACTAACCACAAACTAGCGCCCCAATGGTTAGTGGCCACTAACCACAGATATGCATAATTGTGGTTAGTGGCCATTAACCACAGAATAGTGCAACAATGGTTAGTAGCATTCCAGAAATTCCAGAAAACAGGTTCAATCAATTCCAGAAATTCCATTAAATATAATCCAACCATTTTGATGCAATTTTCTCTACAAAAGCATTCATCAATTCATGCACCTTTGCAATCAACAAATGGCGCGAGTATGAGAGGAATATGATCATCCGACAGCAGCAGCAGCAGCAGGGAGCCAAGGGAGTGGCAGAGAGGCCTGATTCATCGGATTCAGTTGCCGTTCATAAAGCACTCAGATAAGCTTAGGGTTTTGTATTTATAATTATTGTAATTCGCAATGATTCATTGATTTATAACTGATGTTTTGACTTGATCGGTGATTGTAAGACGATGATTTTGCATCAAATGAAGTGTGTTATGTTGTTCTGGTTTATCTCCTTCGTTATGGAAATCTGTGTCATCTAGAAAGTATTAACCACAATTGTACTAATCTGCGGTTAGTGGCCACTAACCACAAACTAGTGCCCCAATGGTTAGTGGCCACTAACCACAGATTAGTATTAAAATGGTTAAAACTGAGACCAACACATTAACAGAATCACAACATGGAGTAAACGTGAAATCTGATTACATCAACATGAATTAATCGTGAAATCTGAAGTAATAGTTATTGAGAAGCTATATTGTTAGTGACAAGTAATCGTTATGGAAATCTGTGCCATCTAGAAAGTATTAACCACAATTGTACTAATCTGCGGTTAGTGGCCACTAACCAGTGTTGTGCATATCTGTGGTTAGTGGCCACTAACCACAGATATGCATAATTGTGGTTAGTGGCCACTAACCACAAAATAGTGCAACAGTGGTTAGTAGCATTCCAGAAATTCCAGAAAACAGGTTCAATCAATTCCAGAAATTCCATTAAATATAATCCAACCATTTTGATGCAATTTTCTCTGCAAAAGCATTCATCAATTCATGTGCAGGAACTTAGGAAGAGATGAAGAGGGAGGGTGACAGATTCGTGCTTTCCCCCAAATCGATTTAGATCGCGCACGGAGCTAGAGTTGAATCGTTCTTTCCTTTCTTTTCTTCAGAGTACCAAAATAGTGCAGAGAGAGAGAGAGAGGAAAGAGAGAACGACGGAGGAAGGGGAGACGTCGCCGGATGGATGCCGTGGTGCGACGTCAGAGTGGATGCTATGGTCCGCCGCGAACCAGATCGTGCGGAGAAGAAGGCTACAGAATGGATGCTAGGTAAAATGACAAAACTGCCCTCTTTAAGTGTCAGCCCTTAGATCACATTTCATTAAAATAAGAGGCATCCAACGGCTCAGTATGATTTAGTAAAAAAATACTAAGGATATGACTTAGTACCCTAAACCACACTCGCAAATACCATACCCAGTTTATACCAAAAAAAATAAGTATACCATCATAAAACAAAAACAAAAGAGAGAAACTCTCTATGTAAAACATAATGAGAGTACTTGGGGACTTTTTTATATTTTAACTATTTTTTTGATTGAATTATCTTTTAACTTTTAAAGGTATTTTTTAAAAGAGAGTAAAAGGTTAGTTTAAGATTTTTGGTAGTAGTTAAATTGATTAGTTTTTATACTCTCTCTCTCTCTCTCTCTCTCTCTCTCTCTCTCTCTCTCTCTCTCTCTCTCTCTCTCTCTCTCTCTCTCTCTCTCTCTCTCTCTCTCTCTCTCTCTCTCTCTCTCTCTCTCTCTCTCTCTCTCTCTCTCTCTCTCTCTCTCTCTCTCTCTCTCTCTCTCTCTCTCTCTCGTTTTTTGGTGTGTTCCCTTTCTATCTCTTTTCCTTTGTAAACTCATCTATTAACCATTGTGTAAACAGTTGTAGCGTAGAAAGTAGGAATGTTTTTTCATAAAGTAGGTATGCTTTTTCAAATTTTTTGTTTTTCAGATATGGGTATTTTAGGTTTTAACCAGGTGGTTACTTTGACTAAATACAGATACAATAGTTGATAAATACATAGTTGAATAGTTGATGATAGACCATAAGTAGACCACCGTGAAGGAAAAAACTAGAGCAGAAGTGTACTGAACTTTATGTTTTTTTGATGTGGAATAATGAAAGTACTTGGGGATTTTTTTTTTTGTATATTTTAACTATTTTTTTGACTGGATTATCTTTTAACTTTGAAACATGTTTTTTAAAAATAGCTGAATTTATGTAAGAACTAGTGGTTATACACGTACTGTCGTGTTCTATATATTTGGACTAAGTTAGAAATTAATTAGCCCAAATATATAAAAAAATAAATAAATATAAAAAACCAAAAATATAAAAGTATCATTTTTCATAACAACATATAAGGTTTCCCGTCGGAACCCAATATATATATATATAAACAAATATAAGGAAAATATTTTCTTGTTGGGATAGAAAAGCAGGATAATCATTTATAAAATTAGTTTGTAATAGTAAATATTCTTATTAAATTGTTGGTCTTGTTAACAAATGAAGTTTCATAACTTTAAAAACTTTTCTTAAATTGACATTTTTTATCGTTAGGTAATTATGAATCATGTAGTAATAATATAGCTCCCATGATAAATAAATATACAAAATACATTTTATCAGTAATAAAATTATACAACATGTAACATTTTCCCATTGTAACTATAAAGCAGAAAATAACATAATTATTCTGACAATCTGTAACGTTCCACAAAAAATAAAAAGTGACATAGAATAATTAAAAATGATATATTTGTCCTCAAAAAGTGATTTTAGAAAATGGTAGTTTGGTAGTTAGTTGTCATTCTTTTAATTATCAGTGACAAATATTTGTTACGTGTTTATTTTATATTTATCAGTAGTTTGAATAGTCATTAAGTCTTCTTGTTTTAGTAGATTATGGTAGATAGTAAAAGATAGATAGTAGATTTATAGTAGTTTTTAAAAATTATATTTTCTAATGGCAAATATTTACCCGTGTTTTTTATATATTGTGACAATGTGTTGTCCTTCTTTTAGGTATTGGTGAACAATAATAGATTAAATAGTCATTAAGTAGTTATGGAATATTTGTTAGTGGTTAAATTGATTGGTCTCATGTTTGTCCCGTGTTTTTTTATATATTGTGATAGTTATTGTGGCAGTCGATGGTTTTATTAGTTTTAGTATATTATGGTAGATAGTAGAAGATATACAATTGATTTATAATAGTTTTTAAAAAATATATTTTTTAATGACAAATATTTGTCTCATGCTTTTTTATATACTGTGACAGTTATTTGTCCTTCTTTTAGGGACTAGTGACAAATAAATGTCACATGCATGTTTGTTGAATATTTATCAGTAGTTTAAATAGTTATTAAGTAGTTTTGGAATTTTTGTTAGTGGTTAAATTGATTGGTCTCGTGATTGTCCTGTTTTTTTATATATTGTGACAGTTGAATTTTTTTTATAAGAAAAAAATTATATTAAAGGGGGTGCAAACGAGCATCCAAATCGGTACATATACAAGGGGTCTCATTAAAATCTCTCTGGGCCAAAACCCCATGGGAAAAAGACCCAAGGAGGAAAAAGAGTACCTCGGGAAGTATGAGACAAATAGATAATTATACCGAGTTCATACAATCAAAAGGATTACCCCACCAATCAGACATCTTAAGATTGGAATTGCGACCTTCTATGCTTATAAACCAAGTCCATGCTATAGACTTAACATGGTTAAGAAGCATCTGCAAACAAAAAACTTGATCTCTGAATAGAATATGATTCTGATGTAACCATATACACCAAATGACAACCATCCAAATCAAATACTTCAGTCCACACGCCTTCTTCGATTCCAGATGTAATCCATGAGCCCGGAAATGCTCGATACCAACTAGAGAATTAGAACTCACCATGCCCGACCAATTCTGAACAGCAGTCCAAACTAACCCGAAACACCTGCACAAGAAAAAAATATGGGAAATCGACTCATTCCGCTCAAAACAAAAGGGACAACACGCCCCATGAGGGTCATTGATAATGCCCTTAGAAACAAGAGAATCACGAGTTGGGGGCTTCCCCAACAATAGCCTCCAACCAAAAACTCCCACCTTGGTGGGGATAGAAAGTTGCCACATGTCAACAAGAGCACTCTGGATATCGCTATCCACTCTGTACTGCTGCCTCAAATTCAACAACAACATATAATAGGATTTAACAGAAAAAGAATGGAAATTTTCAAGCCTTCACCGCCAATGATCATGCTCAGATTGGACAAGATGAAACTCATGAAGAGTGGTCAAGAGCAAATCCTGGTCGCCATTTTCCTCCGCAGACAAGTCACGACTCCAAACAAGATTCCAACACCAGATATTGTCAAGCCAATAGCCGTGCTCCAAAATACTTCCATGTTTAAGATTTGCCACTTCAAAAAGGCTTGGAAATAAATCCTTAAATGTCTCATTGCTAGCCCACTTATGACTCCAAAAAGAAATCGAATTTCCCTTCCCCAACATAGGTCTAAGCGCGGAATCAAAAGCACTCTGCCACAAAGGATTTCCATCTTCCAAAAGTAATAAGTCCCTCCACCATAAAGAATCCTTAGTACCACCTCTAGGCAAAATAGCCCTTGTGAAGGTATGCCTCAAGTCTCCATATCAGTGTGAAAGAAGCTGCCACCAGCTTGCACTATTGTCGTTGATGCATCTCCACTTCCATTTGCAAAGAAGAGCCAAATTAAAAGCTTCCAAAATCTTCACCCCCAACCCACCATCCTTCTTGGGTCTGCAAACCTTGTCCCAAGACACCCAACAAACGGGACGACCCTCTCTATCCCCACCCACCCACAAAAAGTCCTTTTGAATCTTGACAAGCTCTTGAATCACAGTCTTGGGGGGTTTGAAAAAAGAGAACATATAAAGCGAAATACTATTGAGGACAGAGTTAATGAGAGTCACGCTACCCCCTATAGACAATACACGACCACTCCAAGATGAAAGCCCCTTTCTCACCTTATCAATAATCGAAACCCAAGTGTATCTTCTTCTAGGATTGGCTCCCACTAGAATGCCCAAAAACTTAAATTGAATATTAGCGGTACTACATGACAAGAAAGTAGCAGCCGCCTCCATAAAGTCAGCCTTTAGATTAACGCCGTAAAGATAACTCTTATGAAAGTTCACCTTCAGCCCCGGAACCAATTCAAAAATTCTGAAAATAGACTTAACACAACATAAATTATCCCAAGTACCCTTACCAACCAAAATAGTGTCGTCCACAAACAGCAGCATCGAAAAGCTAAGACTATTTTATGAACCTGCAGCATCCCAGTTAAAACCTCAGGGGACAACGAGAAAGAGAAAAGGAGACAAATGATCCCCTTGCTTAAGACCCCTATGTGTCTTAAAATCCCCAGTCACGCTTCCGTTGACAAGAACAGACATCGAAGAATTGTAAAGACAAGACTTAATCCAATTAATCCATATCGAACCAAAACTCATCCGGTCCATCATGTACTCAAGAAAACCAGAATCATAAGCCTTTTCAAAATTGACTTTAAACAACATATAAAGTGAAAACATCATATCTACAAAGTGACAGTTGATGGTTTTAGTAGATTATGGTAGATAGTAGAAGATAGATAGTAGATATATAATAGTTTTTAAAAATATATTTCTTAACAACAAATATTTGTCTCGTGTGTTTTTATATATTGTGACAGTTATTTGTCCTTCTTTTAGGTACCGGTGACAAATAAATGTCATGTGTTTGATGAATATTTATTAATAGTTTAAATAGTCATTAAGTAGTTTTGAAATTTTTTTAGTGGTCAAATTGATTGGTTTTAGTACACAAAATAATTATATTTTTTTATTCTCCGCGCGTCAACGCTACTTTAAGGGTGTTTTGGTATTTTTTCAGTTAGGGGTGTTTTTCTTAAATAATAAATAAAGTAAATAATAAATCATATGTAGTTGAATAAATATATAGTTGATAAAAGTACTTATTCAAGTGTTTAAAGGAAACTTTTTTGACAGTGTTTAGAAGAACCTAAGAAAAACGGTTTGTAGATATGATGTTCATGAGCTAAATATAGCTAACTTTCATAAGTTTATCCAGTAGCTTCTTTTCACAAGCTGTTTTCACTTTGTATATAGTTTAGACGTATTTTATCTTCAATAGAAGAATTGAATCAATGACAGTGGCTTGGCAAATATGTTTTCAGAAAACTAAGGGTCAGTCTCCAAAGACAAATTCAGAAAAGCTCTAAAGATGTTATATAACATACCATAACATCTGCATAAAGGAAATTTTTTTGACAGTGTTTAGAAGAACCTAAAATCATTGGAGCCACTGTTTTTTTTTTACCAAAGAAAATTTATGATATTTCATTCAAAATCAAAGTAGCAATACAAGTAGGACTATAATCAAAAACGTGGGAGCTAGCATAATTCCTTGACGCTCTAGCTAGAGTATGAGCCACAATGTTTGTTTGCCTTCTGATGTAACATGCCCAAAATAATTAATAGAATTATTTGGATGTTAACCCAATTGAATTATTTTAGTACTTGACTGGTAAATTTATTGAGTGCTAAAATTAATTATTGGTTGTCACAGGATCATTAACCGGTTAATTCGGGGCAATGACGATTTGGAAACAAAATTAGATATTAAGGGAATGTGGTCATTTGACCACATTACCACTTAATATATAAAGAAAGAAAGAATTAAAAGAAAAGAAAAAAGAAAGAATTAAAAGAAAAGAAAAGAAAAGAAAAGAATTAAAGGAAATAAAGGAAAGGAAGCGAGAGTCAGAGAGGAGAAATGAGAGAAAAGAAAAGAAAAGAGAAGAGAAAAGAAAGAAGGAAACGAAGAGGAGAAGAGAGAAGAGAGGGTGGGGAAACCTTCACCAAATTTCTTCTTCTTGGTTCCATTAGAATCCACTCATCATCCTCTTCAATTTGGTACAAGAATCATCAACAACAACTCATCCTCCACAATTTTACCATTTTCGAATTTAAGTGTAAAAGAGAGATTTTGAGAGCTTTCTCCTTCCTTTGGGAAGTTAGGAAGTTGGAAAACACAAACAAGAGGTTGGGTACTAGTTTGGAGTGAAGGAATCAAAGATTGGAGAGTTAGGGTTTGATTGTCAAAATTTGGGGTTTATGTGAATAGGAGCAATTTGAGGTTGCAGATGATGAATAGTGTTTGATGATTCAGGGATGATTAGGAACGAACCCGAAGCGTATTGAGTGCGGAACGAAGTTCAATTTCGCGAATTGGAAGTTGGTTGGTGATTAGGGTTCGAATGGCGGGATTTCGAGGAATTCGATATTTCGGTCAAAAGATGTCTCGTGATCGAGTGGAAAGCATTGGGAGCGGATACGGATGTCGCCAGAACGTGGAGTTGATTCGGGGAGTGTTCGCGTGGTTATGACGGGAAAGCAATTTCGCGGAAAGTCTCGGGAATTTGTGATTTTCATCACAATCGGTGAGTTTTACTCACGTTTAGGATTGTTCCGTTTTGAAATAAATTTTTCGTGATTTGGTTTCGGAAGATTTTGAGTCGAAAACCGTTATTTCGAAACATATCGTATTTTGATAAAATTCGTTTAGATTGAGTTTTTGATTGGATTGATTGATCGAGTGATGTTATTGGATATGTTTTTGTAGTGTTTTAGTGTTGGGATTGGACTGAAACAGGTACCGGAAGTGATCGGAATTGATCGGAACGACGAAAAACGCAAAGCGGAATGAAAATAGAATGCTGTCAAATGCGCACGATTCGTGCGCCCCTCCCTGGCGCACGAACCGTGCGTCTGGTTCTGTTTCTATTTCGCAAAGTTTTATAACAGGGCGCACGACCCGTGCGCAGGGGGAGCACGGACCGTGCGCAGTGTTCTGTCCAAATTTTCCGAACTTGCCCGAAACGATCCCGATCGATTCCAATCCCCTTCTAATCCTTTCCTAACCCTTCTATAATGATATTAGGCTTATAATGCCATGATTTTGGGTATGTTTCAAAAGGGTTTTATAAAATACTTTTAAAGTTGAAATTGTTTCGAAAAGCCGAACAATAGTACACGTGTGCGGATATGTTTTATTAATAATAAAGCGGACTATGAGTCCTACGTGGTAAGGTATAACGCAAATGAGCTATGAGTTCATATGATAGTGGATATATGTGTATATTATATCGAGTTTGGGTGACGACCCATGAGACTAACATACTAGGCGGGGCAGTCATGATCCCCTACCCGAGGCTCCCTGCCATTAGGAAAAATGCTATTGGTAAGGGGGTTCACCGGGTATATAGCAACGGATTGCAGTCGGTGTTATGTTAAAAGTTGTCGTGCGATACACCGGGTATATAGCAACGGATTGCAGTCGGTGCCGTACTTTGTTTATTGTGCTATTGACAGGTTCACCGGGTATGTAGTGATAACGCAGTCGGTGATCTGTTAAAAGTTAAATAATGCGGTTCACCGGGTTTGTAGCAGTAATGCAGTCGGTGCCGTGTTAAGTTAAAAAGGAACTCATAATTGAACCGAGAGTGTTAGTAAGGGGTCTCGGTAGAACTCACTGAGATTGTATCTCATTGTTTATATGTTGTTGTTTTACAGAGAAACAGGGAAAGAGAGGACCACAGAGGCACGAGTAGGTTGAGCTCGGATGGTTGCTGATGACTTAGCTTTATGCTTAAGTTTATGTTTCCCTTTGTTGTCTATGTACTGAAACACTATGTCTTTAGTGTTATATCTTTCTTCCGCTTTTTTGTATGATACTGAATACTATAGTTGCTGATGGTTTATGGTCTGAGAACCGTATTGTCTTGTTTGTAAATAAGACTGTTTGGTTTATATTCAGTGAAAATTTGTAGTGATATTCAGTGTCTAAGCAGGAAATATATCTCTGATGTTCTAGGGATGGTACACTTGGGTATTTTTACTAAATAAAAATACCGGGGTGTTACACCTAACAAAACTAACTCGCAACCAATTAACGGCTTCCAATAAACCCAGAGCTTCCGCTTCTTGAGGGTGAGGCTTGCCAATAAACCAAGCTGACTTTGCCTTCACGAGCTCACCCTTCTCATTCCGCTTCTTGGAGCCACTGTTCTTAAAAGACACTACGTATGCAAAAAAATAAATGGATGGATGTTTAAGAGTCACATATCCACATGAAAGAGGTTGTTGGGTCATGAGGGGAGTTTTGGAATCATCCACATTGGGCCATTGGGTCAAGAGCAACAACACAAGTGAGTTGGACACTACATCTTAACCCAAAACCTAAAGCCATTGAATTTATGGGTCCTCTCACTTATATATTGTCCAACATTCAATTTTTCATCCAATGTGGGACTTCTACCTAACACTTAAATACTGTTGGAACTTTGATGTTATGTGTGAATTGAAAAAGTCCCACATTGGATAGAATAAACACTTTGAGAGTGTTTATAAGTAGGAAACTCACACATGGGTTTGGGCCCCAAGGGGTACCCAATTTTGTGAATGTGCGTGGTCTTTGTTGTGTATATTGACCGAGTCAAAGCTTCCAACGGTCATATTGACCAAGTCAAACCGTAACGGTTTTTTTCCCAATGGACGAATTGACCAAAAGAGCTGTTGGCCACTACGCCAAAAGCTTAAAAAAAGAGCGCACCATTTAGTAGCGCTTCTAAAAAACGCTACTTAAGTAACACCATCAGTAGCGCTTTTCTGAAAAGCGCTCCTTATTTCAAAATCACACTAAACATCAGTAGCGCTTTCCTAAGAAGCGCTCCTGATTGCAAACTCTCGCATACCCCATTAGTAGCGCTTTCGTCTTGAGCGCTTCTTATGTTAAAAATGCGCTACCCCATCAGAAGTGCTTTTTAAAAAAGCGCTACCTATGGTCAATAAATTTTAATCTTCTAAAACCTTATTTCCTCGCGCTCCTTCACGTTCCAGTACTCTCTCACGCACAAACACTACTGTCTCTCAACGTTCCAGCATCTCAACCCACGCCTCCTCCCTGCGTCGCCGTGATTTGAGCTTCTCACCGCACGCACTCCTCGCCAACAACGTCGCCTTCGACCACGACGTCCTCTCCACAACATCAGAGCTCCGTCGTTCATCTCTCTCATTTGCTCCGTCGTTCATCTCTCTCATTTGCGAACGTCGTTCATCTGTAAGTCAATCTCGTCCTCTTTTCTTCTGATAATAGGTTTGGTTGTTGATAATACATTTGGTTCTCGCCCCTTTCTTTTTTAGGGATTTTAGGTTTTAGGGTGTTTAGGTCTCATAGTTGTGCTACCACTGTTGCTATTGAACAATTTGGGAAAACCAGAGCAAGTAAAAATCTTAATTCTGTCACTTTGTCTTGTATATACTGTGTAAACATGGATAATTCAATGAATGATGCTGCTGAAATTTTGTATGATAATGGTCATAAATATGCCTAAATCGAATATGCGAATTGTTTGTTAGGCCGGAGCTTCGCGTTCATTGTTCGAGTTTGTCCTGGTTCGAGAGTTCGTTGTAGTTTGAGTTCACATCTGGTTGGAGAGTTCGTTCTAGTTCGTTCGAGTTCATTATTGCTTTCACTTGTTCAATTTTATTCCTGAACTTAAACAATCTCTTTGACTTGTTCGATAAAGTACTAAGTAGTCCTAAAAGTTTGTGAAAACTATAAAAATTAGTCTCTAAAATTTTAAGAAATATGTCTCACTAGTCTTATAATAGACTACTTATAAAACTTTAAGAAGTAATTTGACGGATGTCACAAACTTTAGGGACTGCTTGTTATTTTCATATGTGTAATGAACTAATTAAGGGAGGGTGTAAGTTTAAAGACTAAACTATGAATTCTTTGTTATTAAATAAATGTACAGTTCAATAACTTGGTTTCTTAATTTCAATGAATGAATTGATTGATTATGTTTGAGAAAAGTAATCAAAATTTTTATGAATTACCAAAAAACTTTGATAATGAAATTTTTTTCGAACGTGGTAGAGGATTCTAGATCCTCCTCCACTCGTTATGAACCAAAAACTTTGCCAGCTTTGATTTATCGTTGATGTCATGTGGTTCAAAATACATCCAACGCGCTAATTAAAACAAACAGGATCTAAGTAATTGGTTGATATTTTGTGTGTAGTTTGTGTTTATCTTCTAACCAGGTCGACAGAAATGTTTTAATTAAATTTAGATATTTTATTTGCAGCTTCTAGGGACTCTTTAAACAAACAAAAATAATTTTATTAAATAAAACTTGTTATTATTTTATTTGAATTTCAACTTTTGAATGTTTTTTGGATCTAAAATCACTAATTAATATGTATGATGAGAGAAAGAATCATTAATTAAAAAAAAGGCTAGTTTTAGGTAAAATATTAAGTTACTCTTAATATTACATATCAAATGATTAATAATTGTTGAAAGGGAGAGAAATTACACAAGAGATATTAAAATTAGTTCAGAAGTATACAACAAAATCTTTTTTATTTGGAAAAAAATTATCGTTTTAGGGTGGTCATGGCCGTCTCAGGAAGGTAGTTCAGTTGATGAGCTAATGAACATGAAGAAGTTGTAAGCAGGAGGTCCAGCATTTAAATGTTGGAAACTATGGTGGCCGGATGGGGTTCCTTGCACAAGGTGTAGAAGATAAGGCAGAGGTGAGGAGTTGTGAAAGAAGAGAAATATATGTGAAAAATAAGACATTAATTTATTGTTTTACCCATCGCTCATCCGTACATTTTCACTAAATTGTGCATGGTATAGCTGCTCTTAAAACACTTTAACGAGATCGCAATATTTGAAAATATACAAAATTATGTCTCATAATAAATATTGTATTGAAAAAAAGGGGAAAAGTCTCATAATAAGTGTTTTTTTAATCAAAGTCTCATAACAAATGTTATTTTATCTTTTCAATGTAATATTAATTATTTTTTCTCTTTTTTACTCTAGATTAATATTGTGAATATCAGTATATTACTTCTTTTATTTTTAAAGTTTGAGTATATTACTACTTCGAGGTCGTTTCTATCCAATGTGTATTTATGACAATAATTAAAAATATAATTTTTTTTAAAAAAAAATTGTTTAACACTTTGGTTCATTTCTAAATTTACAAAGAGTATTCACTAAAATTTTTTTTACTAAGAGTGTGATTAGATAAAGTGTTTTTTGGGGTAGTATAATTTTTGGGGGGAATTAAAATATTTTATCTTAAAATTTTAAACTAAAGTATTTCAATTGTACCGAAAAACTTTATTACCCCCAAAAAATATTTTATCTAAACACACTCTAAAAGTCTTGTTAAGGGTACCCTTAGGACCATGATTAAGGAATTAATAAAATAAAAATTTATGTCGAGATTACAAGTCACCACTTTTTAATGAAACTTTTTACAATACAAACTTGTCTATTTAATTCCTTAACCAATACTTAAAGGTTGATTTAATGGTCATGATAAGACAGAGACATAACATAGAGTTGGATAAAAACAAAATATGATATAAACATGATAATAATTTATCCTATCATGTATTTGCACCTCATAAAAAATTAGATAACACTTTTTTTAATTTTTTGGGAACACAGATAACATTTTTCTGCTATATATTTTAACTATTTGACAGATCTATTTTACTTGTTGAAAAACTTAATTTAAATTTTTATTTTCATATTTTTAATATTTATTTTATTTTAAAGATTTATATATTATAATTTCAATAAGTTTTTTGATTATAACAAAAAAAAACTTTTGTCATAAAATAATATATTATCTTTTAAATTAAGTATTACTATATTTTAAATTTTAGATTTCGTATCAACTTTTTATTTTTATATTATATTTAATTTTTTTTTTGACAATATTATATTTCAATTTTAAAATTATATTTATTATTATGTTTTACAACGTTAACCGGTAGTTTTTGGGCTTTTATTATGGGTGCGTTTGATT
Organism: Astragalus membranaceus; assembly: GCA_039519185.1. Taxonomy (NCBI): domain Eukaryota; kingdom Viridiplantae; phylum Streptophyta; class Magnoliopsida; order Fabales; family Fabaceae; genus Astragalus; species Astragalus membranaceus. Next base: position 52,131,583 of record CM076849.1, read on the forward strand.
TCCTAAAAAGTAAGAGTTTACTAGACAACTCCAATTGTACTCTTTTTTCTTTGGAAACTGTTCATGGTAGCGAACAAAACTGTTGGCAACTTTCTATCCCAAAATCATGGTACTATTCATGGTATTGAACAAAAACCCAAAATCATGTCTTCCACAAAATCACATTACAACTTTCTATCCAACAATACAAGTTCGTGATTACCCCTAAAAAATATCAAAATATTATTTTTATTTCTAATCACTAATTTTCTCCTCCCTCTATCACTCTCCACTAATCTCTCTCTCCCTCTCCCTGTATATTCTCTCCCCTCTCTATTCTCTGTCTCTCTCTCTCTCTCTCTCTCTCTCTCTCTCTCTCTCTCTCTCTCTCTCTCTCTCTCCCTCTCCCCCCTATATTTAAAATTTATTAAAATAGTTGTGTTGCAATAAGATTTAAAAAAAAGTCGGTATCATTTTATATAATATTAATAATAGAGTAGACTATCTCAATTCTACACCTATGAAGCCTAGATACCGGATACGATACGGGATACGACACGATATGGATACGGAGATACGGGAAAATTTTGAAAATCAAGATACGACACTGCTGGGATACTTTAATAAAAAATTAAATTAAAATTTAAATATATAAAAACATAACACAAAAAATAAAATAGAATAGAAACACAAATAGAAAAAAACAAAGATGAAAAACTGAAATATTGCATTTTATAGATATGAAAAAAAAACTGCCCAAATAGATAAAAAAAAATCACACAAAATATATGGATGAAAGGAAGAGGACAACCGACACACATATGTATGAGTGACTGTAAGTAATGGTGGACAAGTAACTCAGACCACCCGAAATCGTATAATACGAATAGTCAGTGGCAGAAATAGATGACTTTTTATAGATTAAGATATTCATATTAGTACGTAATTGGTCAATAAAACATAAGCATATCATTAGTCAATATATATTCATAACATTGTAGAAATAAATACTTGTGATCTTATAAAGTAGAGATAGTTACGTATATTTATCTCACTCATATCACAATGTATTATTTCTTCTATTATTGTATTACGAAAAAACATATAATTTTGTCTTTTAGTTATTGAGGTATTAAAATGTATCATATATGAGTGACAATCATGTGCTTAGTTGGTAAGAGGTATCGAAAAAGTATCTGAGAAGTATCATTAGTTGGTAAGAAGTATCAAAGATGTATCTGAAAAGTATCGAGTCAAATATTTTTTAAAAAGAATTCAAAAATTATTAAATACTCTTTGGGTACATATCGGAAAGTATCGGTATCGTATCCATTTTTGAAGTATCAAAAAATATCAGATACGTATCTATTTTTGAAGTATCAGGACTTCATAAACACGTATCTATTTGCAAATCAAATAGACTTGTATCTACCCTGATCATGCAAAGCCCATGTGTGAAGTGTGACACAGATTCCCATCACCATTAAAAATCGTCGGTGCCTCGATCTCACACGAATCTCATTTCAAATCTAATCAAACGGTGATAGCCCAAAAGGAACACTAACCCATAAACGAGTCTACACGACACTCCAAGTCCATGTCCAAGAATTGGCTTTTTCCAACTTTCTTTTTCTTTCTTTAATAAATTATTGGGTGCTTCCGGATGAAAAAGCAAACCAAATATCTCACAGGTAAACCATCAAATATAACTCGAGATTGTAGTATAAAAATTTATTAACAGTTGAGATTTAATATTAATTGATTCAATCTTAACCACTAATAACATTTTACATAATATCCTATAGTCAGTTTTAGTGGTTCACGATGAGATATTTGGTTTGTTCTTTCGCCTAAAAGCATCATAAATTATTTATTATTCAATTTCTTTTTTCTTTTGTGAAATTTTCTAGGCATCTTTTTCTCTCCTACTCAACTAAACTCGAGTCTAGTCCAACAAACTGACTTTATAAAGTTTTACCCAAAATTAACTTATATCCCATGATTCCCTTTCCCTTTTCATTTCTCCATATTTTTTGACCATTGCTCTCTCTTTCTCTTCTCCTATATAAATGTTTCCAACCCTCTCACCTCTCCTTCATCACCCTTCTTTACTCCTTCATCACTTCCTAGCTATCACCCGGTTCCATTCAATTATCTTATTTTTTTTCTTTGTTATTTAATTTTCTATAGGAAAATAAATTATGGAGGAAACTGTAGTACCAAAGAGACCTAGAGAAGCCCAAATAGAAAAAGATTTAGACTTTGAAGAGTACACAAAGAAACACAAACCATATAACCAAATAATCTCACTTCTTGATTCAGAAGAAGAGGAGTCAAATGAAGATCTCTCTCCACTTATAACAACTCTCCAACAAGAAATCACTTGTGATATTGTCTCTAATCCAAATACCCTTTTGATGTCTTCAACTCAAGACAATGACCAAAATAACCTTGTTTCATGTGATGCAAATATAGAAGTTGGTTTAGCTTCTAATACTCCTATTGTTTTGAAGGAAGAGGAGGAAGAAGATGATAAGGAAAAGGTGATGAGGCATCTTCTTCAAGCCACTGATGATGAACTTGGGATTCCTAATATTGGGGATGGGTTGATGGGTTTTGGAGATCATGGATTTCACGGTGGAGATGAGTTCTCTTCTTTATGTTATAAGTTATGGGAACTTGAAGATGAGAGAGCTAATTACTATGATTTGTTGCAATCTGAACTATTCTTATGGGGGCATTAATTATTAGAAAGTTAAAATTCTCAACAAGGTAGAATTTAGAAGGAGAAAAGGGTGATAAACATAGAAAGATGGAGTGGATTTATTTTATTTTATTTTAAATTTTTTATTTTCTTAAGTCCCTTTTGTAAAGATCACGCGATGTCTCTTTTGTTGTTGGTCAGCAGTAAATCTGTACTTCCGCATTAGATAATCAATTTGATACTAATACTAACTTGAATATGAAAAGACACGGTTTAACCCTGAATTTTATCATGGAGCATCGCGAGAGATTTTTGCAAGAAAAAATAGGGCATTTAATCTAGAGTATGAGTTTTAGCGGTTGGGGCTGAATCTCTCTTAATCAAGGGTTGGGAGTTCGATTTCTGCATTGGGTACGGAGCAACGTTAAAACTCGGGGCCAGCTGTCTTGCCCCTTGAGGCACCTACAATGAGTGATGGATTAGTTACTGCTGTCCGTGCGGTGGATACCCGGGTTTACCCAAAAATAAAATAGGGCATTTGACCGGTCAATAATTTGCTAACAATACATGGGAGTGTGAGTAGTTACAATTTGTGAGTATTTTCTATACTCCCACGTAGCATTCTTCTCTTTCTTGCAAAAATCTTTTGTAACCTTTAGCATTTTCCTTTATTTTATTCTTTAACTTGTGTATTTTCGACTACGTTTGATTTGCAAGTAGGTACTCCCTCCGTCTCATTTTATTTGTCGTTTTAAGAAAATGATTGGTTATGCTAACTTTTATGGTAAAAAAATGTAGTAGGACTAAAACACCCTTACACTTTTAACTCATTAGTAATCTCACTTTTCTCGATTGGAGCAAATGCACGGTTATTGATATTCTAAAGTAAGGGTATTGTTGAAAAGTAATAATAAATGTTGTATTGGGATTCTAAAGTGACAGATAATTTGAGACAGAGAAAAATGGCAAACAGAACAATTAAAATGAGACGGATGGAGTATGTATTAGATTGTATTGGACAACTTTTTGTTTTGTCCACCGTTTCGTGATCAATAGACAACACAACACAAGCAAAAAATTATAAAATTTACTATACTTTTCTTTGAGATATGCTATATAGTACGAAACGAACTGGAAAAACCACCAACAAATCTTGGCGTAGTTATTGTTATGGTAATTAGAGTTTCTGCTATTGACAGCTCCTCCAAGGCCCAATTGTTGAAAGACCCATTCAAAAAGCAAAGTCCATTCTTCAATGGCCAAGATCACTCTGCAAGATCGAACGGCCCAAATCGACCAAAACTCTATAAATACAGCATTCAATGCTCATTAATGGTAAGCACATTTCTAACAAAACACTCATTCACTCAAATACTGACTTGAGCGTCGGAGTGTCATTGCAGGAACAACATCGCCCCCTCAAGATCGAACAAGATCGAACATCTCAAGATCGAACATCTCAAGATCGAACCTCTCCAGATCGAACAAGATCTTCATCTCAAGGCCCGAAGACAGAGACGGAATCAATGATAAAATATCTACTAACCGTGTAATACCAATTACTAAGATCGGGAGCACAGTACCGAACATTGGCGACCACAGTGGGAGAATCAATACTCTATTTTCTCACCATCTCCTTGATCTTAAAAAATGGCACCAAGGCGCCGTTCAAGACCGGCTAGTCCCACAGCCGGACCCGAGGTCGACCCTCAACAAACCCCTGAAGGCCACGTTCAGGAACTCACAAATTCGTCACAAGCTCGAAACTGATATCCCAACACAGGTCCGCCCCGGATACATTCGAGCACAGATGAAGCTGGCTTACCACCTCCTCCTCAATTACTTCCAGTTTTGACCGACGCGGTTCAACAACTCGTTCAATTACTGGCTCGACAGGAAGCCGTAAACGAAGAGAGAAGCAACCGTTTCACTGACCTCGAAGCCGAAGTAGCGAGACTCCAAGCACGGAACGTTCCGGACCAAGAATCGACCGGGCAGGACTCCCTTGAGAAAAGAATCCCAACTCGAAGGAAACTCTTTCATCGATCTCCCCCAAGGAGAAAGCTCAATCATCGGTCTCCCCCACGCCGTCATCGAGGGAATGGTTCCCGTTCTCCTGCGGCTCGATAATATGACGATCTAGACGATCCTCATTCTCCCCCACACCGTCACCAAGGGAATGGTTCCTGTTCTCCTCCGGCTCGACGTTATGAAGATCTTGAAGGCACGAATAAACCCCCTCAACATCATCCACACTGGGACTCGACCTCGCCAAGACAATGTTCAAGAAGCCGTGACAACATTCAAAACAATCAACCTCGACGATACGGACGTCCCGACCCTCACTACGGACATCAACCACAATCTCAGGCGAGTCATCCTAGGCGAAAAGGTCCGTTCACAAGAGCAATCGATAACTTCCGAGTTCCACGGTATCTTGAAAAACCACCTGGAAGACTGAAGACTTACGACGGAACCGGCGACCCCGACAGGCATCTTGATCAATTTGACACGACTATGCAGTACCGAAATGTACCGATGGAAATGAAATGCCGAATATTCCCATTAACCTTGGACAGAATGGCCTCCGAATGGTTCTGGACTTTTAGATCGAACACCATTTCCTCTTGGGACCAATTAGCAAAACACTTCTCGGTACACTTTGCCCATTCCAAAAGCAAACCCAAAAATAAGAATGTTTTAGCATCTATCATCCAGAGGGGAAACGAGCCCCTAAGAGAATACATAGAGCGATTCAACAAAGAAGCTCTGCAAGTTCGACAGCTAGACGACGCTTTTCGAATCTTTTTCATGGGTCAAGGTCTATTTCCTGGAAGCCCGTTCCGAAAGCATATTAACACATGGGAACCCAACACCTTACAGGAGTTCCTTGAGCTATCCCAGTGTTTCATCAATGAAGAGGAAAATTCCAAAATCGACAAAACACCATCACATGCAGAACCATCAAGACACCGCGTCGAGGTCGATCCTCGAAAGAATTCATGGAGCATCGGTAAGAAGAATCGTCACCAGGTATATACTAAACTCAACGTCTCCAACGCCCAATTATTGGGGGAATGTTGGAACGTCGAGTTCAAAGACGTCAAACCTCCCAGATCCCTACCTATCCGACCTGGACAAAAGGCTAACAAATACTGCCGATACCACAGAAGCAATGGCCATGACACAAACCATTGCAATGCCCTGAAAGATGACATTGAAGATTTGATAAAACGAGGAAAACTATCTTCTTATGTCAAAAGGGAGGGAGGACGATTTGACGATGTCAGAAAGGAAAGAAAAGAAGATCCTAGAACAAAAGGAAAAGAAGTGACCGAGCCAGACCACGATGAATCGAATAAAAGATCAAAAGGACACTCGATCATAATGATGATAACATGAGGTTTCGATCATGAAGGGTCCGAAAAATCAATGAAAAGAAAGTGGAAAGAACTGTTAAGTATAGCTTCGACGTCGGCAACCCCAACCAAAACAAATCGACCTCCATTATTTTTCAGCGATGACGATCTTATAGACGGAAAACCTAACAAACACGTACCTCTCTTAATCTCGGCAGTCATAGCCAATAAAGAGGTACGTAGGATCCTGGTCGACCAAGGAAGCTCATCAGACATCCTTTTTGTCGATCTTCTAAACAAATTGGGGATCGACAAAGAGGAACTCACCCCTTATAGAGGAACGGTCTTGTCCGGTTTCAACGGATCTCGAACCAAACCCCTTGGGCATTTGGAGATGATGGTTACTTACGGAACCGATCCAATGGTTCGAACCATCAAAACCAAGTTCCTCATCTTACCTTGTGAGTCCATATACAACGGTATTATAGGAAGACCGACCTTAGGCAGGCTCGGGGCGGTGACATCCACCACACACGTAAAGATGAAGTTCCATTCTCTCTACAACAGAGTTATCACTTTGAACTCCGACTTAGAGTCTGCTTCCAGGTGTTTCTTCTTATGGACGAAGACCGAACGAAAGGCTTCGGAGCAAGAAGGGGTTCCCCCTTCAGAAGAGCTGTCAACTCCAAAGCAAGCTAAAGATAGATCGACTGAAGTTAATACCACTGAAATAGAGACACGATGCGATCCAAAAGACAAAAAGAATAAAGATGTTGACGAGCTAACCAAAGAGCTCAAACGAAAAATTAAAAGACCAGAGCCTGACGGAAAGTTCATCGAAATACAGCTCGGATTAGACCCCTCCAGAACTATCAAAATAGGGATCGACCTACCAGAAGAGGTTAAGATCGATTTGACCAAATGTCTTAACGACTTCGAAGACATCTTCGCTTGGTCGGCAGAAGACATGCCTGTGATGCCACCAGAGGTCGCTTGCCATCGGCTCGCAATTAACCCAGAAGCCAAATGGATCGCCCAAAGAAAGCGGGCTCAAAGCAGGGAGAAAGCCATTGCTGCTGCCAACGCAGTAGACGATCTCATCAAAGCAAACTTCATTTCCGAGGTTAAATACACGACCTGGTTATCAAACCCAGTCCTGGTAAAGAAAAACATCGGAAAATGGCGTATGTGCGTCGATTACACCGATCTTAATAAAGTTTGTCCAAAGGATGCTTTTCCTGTTCCCAGCATCGATCGATTGGTCAACAACGCCTCCGGTTTTCGGTTATTATCCTTTATGGACGCGTACTCTGGATACAACCAGATCGCCATGTTTCCCCCAGATCAAGAAAAAACTGCCTTCATCACCGATCGAGGTAACTTCGCGTACCGTGTCATGCCATTTGGGTTGAAAAACGCAGGTGCGACTTATCAAAGAATGATGAACAAAGTGTTCCAAAAGCATATCGGCAAGAGCGTAGAAGTCTACCTCGACGATATGATCGCCAAAAGCAGGAATGACGACGAGCATATAAACGACCTAAGAACAATTTTTTATGAGGTTCGGAAAAATAGAATGAGATTGAACCCGGAGAAATGCACATTCGGAGTTCGAGCAGGAAATTTTTTGGGTTTTTTCTTAACAGAGAGAGGAATCGAGGCAAACCATGATAAATGTCGATCCGTTACAAAAAAATGCGAGCTCCGACATCCAAGAAAGAGGTACAAAAACTCAATGGCATGATAGCTGCTCTATCTTGTTTCATATCTAATGCAGCGTTCAAATCTCTTCCACTGTTCAAACTTCTCAAAACCGAAGAAAGAGATTTCGAATGGACATCTGAACAAGATGAGACTTTAAAACAACTAAAGAAATCTCTCTCCGAGCCTCCGATATTAACTCGACCAAACGAGGGTGAAACCCTGTATCTATATCTGGCAGTCTCGGAAGAAGCTTTAGCTGCCGTTCTGGTGCGCGAGCTAGAAACAGGACAAACCCCAGTCTACTTCGCAAGCAAAGCTCTACACGGAGCTGAGAATCGTTATCAGAAGGTCGAGAAGATCGCTTTGGCTCTCATCGTCGCAGCTCGACGCTTCCGAGCCTATTTTGTCGCTCACCAGGTGATCGTCCGAACGAACTACCCCATCAGACAAATACTCCACAGACCCGATCTTGCGGGAAGAATGATTAAATGGGCCGTGGAACTCTCAGAATTCGGAATTAAATATGAAGCTCGAACAGCACTAAAGGCACAAGTTTTGGCGGACTTCATGGCCGAAATGACCCCTGCTAACATCGAATCCGATGTATGGATCCTATATGTCGATGGATCCTCTAACCCAAAAGGAAGTGTGCTGGAATCATGTTAGAAAGCCCAACAGGGATCATCATCGAAATTTCCCTAACTTTCGGTTTCCCAACATCGAACAACCAAGCAGAATACGAGGCTTGCATCGCCGGATTACGCCTGGCAATTGACCTCCGAGTTCCGCGAATAAAATTGCACGCCGACTCTCTCTTGGTGGTCTCCCAAATCGGAAACCAATACAAGACGAAAGAATCGATCTTGCAAAAATACCTACTTCGGGTACGGGCACTATTAGCTAAATTTGAAGCAAGCGAGGTAATTCATGTGCCAAGAACGGAGAACCAACGAGCTGACATCCTCGCCAAGCTCGCAAGCACTAAAACCCCAGGAAACCAGAGAACGACCATCCAAGAAACACTCCACAAACCCAATGTGTCTCTCGAGCCTCTTTTCAACTCGACCATCTGCATGCTCGAAGAAACTAACAGCTGGATCACTCCAATCTTGGAATACATCGTTACGAGAGCAGAACCCCTAAACGAAAACGATGCTAAATACGTCAGGAGAAGGGCTTCGGCTTTTTCATTCGTCGATGGAACGCTGATAAAATGCATCGAGGGAGAGGAAGCAGCCTATGTCTTGACAGAAATTCACGAGGGAATCTGCGGCCAACACATGGGAGCTCGGTCTTTAGCTCGAAAAGCTCTTCGAGCTGGATATTACTGGCCGACCATGGCAGGCGATGCTAGTGATCATGTGAAGAAATGCAAAAAATGCCAAATCCACGCCAACGTCCACATAGCTCCCCCCACAGATCTCACGAGCTTATCCTCCACATGGCCCTTCGCATGGTGGGGAATAGACCTGCTTGGACCATTCTCAAAAGCTCCGGGACGAGTCAAATTCTTGATCGTTGTCGTAGACTACTTCAGCAAATGGATAGAAGCAGAACCTTTGACTACCATCACTGCAAAAAACTGCATAAAATTCTTCAGGAAAAACATTATGAGCAGGTTCGGGATCCCCGAGGTAGTAGTAACGGATAACGGAACTCAATTCACAGATGCAAGATTTCGAAACCTAATGCTCGAGCTAAAACTCAAACACCATTTTACTTCTGTAGAACACCCTCAAACCAACGGACAAGCAGAGGCGGCAAACAAAGTAATACTGAACGGACTAAAGTGACGTCTTGACGATGCTAAAGGAAACTGAGTGGAAGAATTGCCTTATGTCCTCTGGGGATATAGGACCACCCCCCAAAGCTCCACTGGAGAGACGCCTTTAAGGCTCTCTTACGGCAGCGACACGGTCATTCCTGTCGAGATTGGCGAACTTAGCTGGAGAACGGCAAATCCTAAAACTCAAAGGAATAACGACCAAGCTTTAAGAGAAGAACTCGACCTCATCGATGAAATTCGATGTCGAGCTTCACTTCGAGAAGCAATCATCAAACAAGGAGTAGCAACCAGGTACAACGCCAAAGTCGTTCACAGAGATTTCGATCCCGGTGATTTAGTACTCAGAAGAGCTGATGTCGGTCAGAAAAACGCTTCCCAAGGAAAGCTCGCACCGAACTGGGAAGGCCCCTACCGAATTTTGTCTAAAACCGGTAAGGGAGCTTTTAAATTGGAGACCCTCCAAAGGAAAAAGATTGAAAGAACTTGGAACGCAACGAAGTTGAAAAGTTATTATCTTTAGAAAAATGAATCATGTACGTTTCACATAAGGGACACTGTAATGTACTCCGACCTTACGTAAACACAAAGCGAGTTATTTATAAAGAAGAAGGTAGCCTTTCAAGTGTTTTCACAAAATATATCATCGAACTTGTCGAGGTTCTTACCAAGTTTCCACACATTCTTGATTTCATCAAACAGAATGTACGGACCAAATTTCCCTCTACAGGAAACAACTGGGACCGATCTTAGATGATCTCCCCGAGCGACCACTGTTAGGACTTTGGCAAGTGTACCAAATGTCGTTGCAAGTAATAAAATACGGTAAGTAACCGGTCGATTCCACAGGGATTGTGTTTTATTATCAATAGGCAAGTAAATTAATCCTTAGACGTAATAGTTGGACGAAAAGTGAAGTAACGGTAAAATAAAGCAAACGTCGGTAAACAATAAAATAAAAGCGATTAGGGGTCGAATATTCTCCCCTCACCTATCCTATGATCCTTCAGTTAATCTCAAATTGGTTGTTTAAATTACCAGATTCAATTCACAAAATTAGGTTAAGGACAATCCCTTGCCTCAAAACCCCTTTTACCTAATTGAGAAACCCTAATCCCTTAGGTGATTCATGCCAACAGGTAAAGCAATAAACGCAAGAAATGGAGAATTCACATATCCAATCCCATATTCCTATGGTGATCACAAGTATGTGATCTACTACCCCATATCAAGAATGTAACCCATATCCCTATGTGATCACAAACCCTAATTCATTACAACTAGCATATGTAGAAGTAAAGCATTACACAAAGAGGCATAGACTTATGATAAATTAACCAAACAACTGAATCAACCATAACAAAGTAATCAATAGATAGGTTTGGGGAGAGTCATCTCTCCCTAATCAAAACAAACTACATGGACAACATCAAGGAAAGATAAGATAGAAATAAGGAGAAGTTACACATAGAGGAATCCATGAGAAGTCTTCAAAACCTCGTTCCCAAGTGATTAGAAGCTCCCAAAAACGCCCCCAGCTGCTGCTCCAAAGTGTGGCTCAGATCCCAAGACGAAGTCCTTTGCAAAATTCCTGAAACAGCTTTAAAAACCCTAATTTTTACGCACCATCGCGACGCGGCCCGTGGCCGTCGCGTCGCGACAAATGACAGAAACTTCAGGTCTCGCAAAACTGCTCCAGGTCGCGTCGCGAACCCTCCTGGTCGCGACGCAAAGAATGACAGAAAGTTCTGGCTTGCAAAATTCCTCCAGATTGCTGCATTTCCGGGCAAGTGTCTGGTTCGCCGAAAGATGCCACAACCAATTAAGAGGTCTTCAAGTCCCATTTAGCTCCAAAAGTGAAGGAATAACTTACAATTGAACTTCCTACTACAATGATCTAAAACTGAACTAAATCCCAGATAATGACTGTTATACAATAAAAACCCTGCACAATTGGTCCTAAAAATGCCTAACTTACATCATATGACTGGGAGTCAACACAACCCCAAACTTAAACTTTTGCTTGTCCTCAAGCAAACAATCAATTCAGACTGTGGCTGTTTTTTTTCTATTTAGCTGTTACATATAATACATCAACCTTAAACACATCAGCACATCAATTATCATCATCAATCTAATGCAGTGGCAGGACAACTGAATTGGAAATACCGAATCATAAGCAGGCAGCATTCTCAAGTTTTCTCTGTACGCACATCTCACCAGTGTTTCACTCTTGAGGTGTTTCGGGTATTCACTCAATTCACAGTACCTGCATCATCGTTTCATAGGCTTGACAGAGTTCTATATCATCTTAGACAAATGAATTGCACACACACTTTTTGAGGACTTAAAGGGTTATAGCGGGGCTTAGGTAAGGGTGGATAATTTTGGATAAGTAGGTTGCACTTGGAGTTAGACCTACCTCTCTCTCAGTCAATTTCACACAATTCACTTACTCACCCATTTTCCCCAAAGCATTCAACAAACAAGAGAAGGATTTTATGTTTTTTTTTTCTTTTTCTTTTTTTTTTGATATATATATATATATTTGCTTTTTCTATTTCTTTTCTTTGTTCCTTCTCTTGTATACCACCCCAAACTTAGAATGTTGCTATTCCACGAGCAACCCCAAACTTAGAATTTTTCCCCACTCTCACAGCTTTTGTTACCTAACTCCAAGTTAAGAATTAACTAGGCTATGATTTTCAGAAAAAACAGCATACAGATTTTTAATAATAGGCTCAGAGGGGCTAGCAGAGGATAAACATTAGTTAGGTGTGGTTTGAAAGGCTCAGGGGTGCCAACAGAAGTGCCTCAGTGTGTATGAAAATCAAAAGCAAGTCAATTAAGTACAAAGTCAAGTTCTGCAGACTAATGCAAGCAAGGAATACACACAATATATATAAGAACGTGTTTAGGCTCAAACCTCACAATTGGGATCGTAGAGATGGAACTTGAGAGATGCTGCTCATAGATGATAAAGAACTTCCGCAACGTTTGTCATGACCCCTGCTATTACTTGATGATAAAACTTGACGTGCGAGTGGTCAACAGGTAAAATGCACACATGCGAAGCCAAATGCCACACATCATCATCATTGAAGCTGCTTTAACAAAAAAAGAATAGGGTAGTGGTGCCTCAATATCACAGAGTAAGTTATAATAAGTACAGACCAAAGTGCAAATTAAGTCAAAAAGGGAATGAAAAATAAAGACTCAAAACAGTAAATAATGAACCAATGGGTTGCCTCCCACCAAGCGCTTCTTTAACGTCACTAGCTTGACATTTGTCATCCCACTATTAAGGTGGCTGATATGACACAAAGAACACATCATCCTTCTTCTTTCGCTTCTGGGGCAGGAACATCATGAATTTGAAACATAGTTGTAGATGCTTCCATACCCTTTTGAGGTGAAGGGTGATGAATAAGGCATAGAAGGAGTCTAAGTATATGTCAATCTCCTCATTTCTATCCTCCTTGCTACTTGGAAGAATAATAGGAACCATGATTTGTCGGGTTTTTTCTTGTTGGGTTTTCACCCCTTCCCCACATTGGGAGCTTTGATCTTCCCTCCAAACTACATGCTCCTCCATTTCAATCTTTTCTTCTTCCTCATCTTCCTTATCCTCCCCAGATTCTTCTTTTGTTGGGGCTTGTTCTTCTTGTTCCTCATTTGTAGTGCATAACCATGGATAATTTTCTGATATAGTTACCCACTCATCCTCACAGTTGCACTCCACAAGATACTCCCCACAGAAATCGCAAAAGGTGCGTGTCACACATTTTCCATTCAAGTGGGGTTCTTCACAAAAATTACCGCTAAGTGAGGATGGCGAGGACTCTATCATCACTTGCTCTTGGGGTTGGAAGAGGGTCTCGGACATTCGCATAAACTCGGACAAAGCATCTTCCAACCGAGAAGCTTGCTCTTTAGGCTGGAAGATAGTCTCAGTCATTTGCCTAAACTGGTCCAAAGCATCTTCCATCCGAGAAGTGGATTCCATAAATTTTTTTTTTTTCGGGACAAACAGCAATTCTTTCGAACTTTGCCCCTGCTACACAGTTCACTGAAACACTTCAACAAACCGTTAACAAGTCCAACACAATAACTATGTATCTAAACAAATAAAACACACAATAAAATACTGAAATAAATAATTAAATAAAAACAACTAAGAATTAACTCATTCACTAATTGACAATGAAATCAACAATCCCCGGCAACGGCGCCAAAAACTTGTTAGGACTTTGGCAAGTGTACCAAATGTCGTTGCAAGTAATAAAATACGGTAAGTAACCGGTCAATTCCACAGGGATTGTGTTTTATTATCAATAGGCAAGTAAATTAATCCTTAGACGTAATAGTTGGACGAAAAGTGAAGTAACGGTAAAATAAAGCAAACGTCGGTAAACAATAAAATAAAAGCGATTAGGGGTCGAATATTCTCCCCTCACCTATCCTATGATCCTTCAGTTAATCTCAAATTGGTTGTTTAAATTACCAGATTCAATTCACAAAATTAGGTTAAGGACAATCCCTTGCCTCAAAACCCCTTTTACCTAATTGAGAAACCCTAATCCCTTAGGTGATTCATGCCAACAGGTAAAGCAATAAACGCAAGAAATGGAGAATTCACATATCCAATCCCATATTCCTATGGTGATCACAAGTATGTGATCTACTACCCCATATCAAGAATGTAACCCATATCCCTATGTGATCACAAACCCTAATTCATTACAACTAGCATATGTAGAAGTAAAGCATTACACAAAGAGGCATAGACTTATGATAAATTAACCAAACAACTGAATCAACCATAACAAAGTAATCAATAGATAGGTTTGGGGAGAGTCATCTCTCCCTAATCAAAACAAACTACATGGACAACATCAAGGAAAGATAAGATAGAAATAAGGAGAAGTTACACATAGAGGAATCCATGAGAAGTCTTCAAAACCTCGTTCCCAAGTGATTAGAAGCTCCCAAAAACGCCCCCAGCTGCTGCTCCAAAGTGTGGCTCAGATCCCAAGACGAAGTCCTTTGCAAAATTCCTGAAACAGCTTTAAAAACCCTAATTTTTACGCACCATCGCGACGCGGCCCGTGGCCGTCGCGTCGCGACAAATGACAGAAACTTCAGGTCTCGCAAAACTGCTCCAGGTCGCGTCGCGAACCCTCCTGGTCGCGACGCAAAGAATGACAGAAAGTTCTGGCTTGCAAAATTCCTCCAGATTGCTGCATTTCCGGGCAAGTGTCTGGTTCGCCGAAAGATGCCACAACCAATTAAGAGGTCTTCAAGTCCCATTTAGCTCCAAAAGTGAAGGAATAACTTACAATTGAACTTCCTACTACAATGATCTAAAACTGAACTAAATCCCAGATAATGACTGTTATACAATAAAAACCCTGCACAATTGGTCCTAAAAATGCCTAACTTACATCATATGACTGGGAGTCAACACAACCCCAAACTTAAACTTTTGCTTGTCCTCAAGCAAACAATCAATTCAGACTGTGGCTGTTTTTTTTCTATTTAGCTGTTACATATAATACATCAACCTTAAACACATCAGCACATCAATTATCATCATCAATCTAATGCAGTGGCAGGACAACTGAATTGGAAATACCGAATCATAAGCAGGCAGCATTCTCAAGTTTTCTCTGTACGCACATCTCACCAGTGTTTCACTCTTGAGGTGTTTCGGGTATTCACTCAATTCACAGTACCTGCATCATCGTTTCATAGGCTTGACAGAGTTCTATATCATCTTAGACAAATGAATTGCACACACACTTTTTGAGGACTTAAAGGGTTATAGCGGGGCTTAGGTAAGGGTGGATAATTTTGGATAAGTAGGTTGCACTTGGAGTTAGACCTACCTCTCTCTCAGTCAATTTCACACAATTCACTTACTCACCCATTTTCCCCAAAGCATTCAACAAACAAGAGAAGGATTTTATGTTTTTTTTTTCTTTTTCTTTTTTTTTTGATATATATATATATATTTGCTTTTTCTATTTCTTTTCTTTGTTCCTTCTCTTGTATACCACCCCAAACTTAGAATGTTGCTATTCCACGAGCAACCCCAAACTTAGAATTTTTCCCCACTCTCACAGCTTTTGTTACCTAACTCCAAGTTAAGAATTAACTAGGCTATGATTTTCAGAAAAAACAGCATACAGATTTTTAATAATAGGCTCAGAGGGGCTAGCAGGGGATAAACATTAGTTAGGTGTGGTTTGAAAGGCTCAGAGGTGCCAACAGAAGTGCCTCAGTGTGTATGAAAATCAAAAGCAAGTCAATTAAGTACAAAGTCAAGTTCTGCAGACTAATGCAAGCAAGGAATACACACAATATATATAAGAACGTGTTTTGGCTCAAACCTCACAGTTGGGATCGTAGAGATGGAACTTGAGAGATGCTGCTCATAGATGATAAAGAACTTCCGCAACGTTTGTCATGACCCCTGCTATTACTTGATGATAAAACTTGACGTGCGAGTGCTCAACAGGTAAAATGCACACATGCGAAGCCAAATGCCACACATCATCATCATTGAAGCTGCTTTAACAAAAAAAGAATAGGGTAGTGGTGCCTCAATATCACAGAGTAAGTTATAATAAGTACAGACCAAAGTGCAAATTAAGTCAAAAAGGGAATGAAAAATAAAGACTCAAAACAGTAAATAATGAACCAATGGGTTGCCTCCCACCAAGCGCTTCTTTAACGTCACTAGCTTGACATTTGTCATCCCACTATTAAGGTGGCTGATATGACACAAAGAACACATCATCCTTCTTCTTTCGCTTCTGGGGCAGGAACATCATGAATTTGAAACATAGTTGTAGATGCTTCCATACCCTTTTGAGGTGAAGGGTGATGAATAAGGCATAGAAGGAGTCTAAGTATATGTCAATCTCCTCATTTCTATCCTCCTTGCTACTTGGAAGAATAATAGGAACCATGATTTGTCGGGTTTTTTCTTGTTGGGTTTTCACCCCTTCCCCACATTGGGAGCTTTGATCTTCCCTCCAAACTACATGCTCCTCCATTTCAATCTTTTCTTCTTCCTCATCTTCCTTATCCTCCCCAGATTCTTCTTTTGTTGGGGCTTGTTCTTCTTGTTCCTCATTGGTAGTGCATAACCATGGATAATTTTCTGATATAGTTACCCACTCATCCTCACAGTTGCACTCCACAAGATACTCCCCACAGAAATCGCAAAAGGTGCGTGTCACACATTTTCCATTCAAGTGGGGTTCTTCACAAAAATTACCGCTAAGTGAGGATGGCGAGGACTCTATCATCACTTGCTCTTGGGGTTGGAAGAGGGTCTCGGACATTCGCATAAACTCGGACAAAGCATCTTCCAACCGAGAAGCTTGCTCTTTAGGCTGGAAGATAGTCTCAGTCATTTGCCTAAACTGGTCCAAAGCATCTTCCATCCGAGAAGTGGATTCCATAAATTTTTTTTTTTTTTCGGGACAAACAGCAATTCTTTCGAACTTTGCCCCTGCTACACAGTTCACTGAAACACTTCAACAAACCGTTAACAAGTCCAACACAATAACTATGTATCTAAACAAATAAAACACACAATAAAATACTGAAATAAATAATTAAATAAAAACAACTAAGAATTAACTCATTCACTAATTGACAATGAAATCAACAATCCCCGGCAACGGCGCCAAAAACTTGTTAGGACTTTGGCAAGTGTACCAAATGTCGTTGCAAGTAATAAAATACGGTAAGTAACCGGTCAATTCCACAGGGATTGTGTTTTATTATCAATAGGCAAGTAAATTAATCCTTAGACGTAATAGTTGGACGAAAAGTGAAGTAACGGTAAAATAAAGCAAACGTCGGTAAACAATAAAATAAAAGCGATTAGGGGTCGAATATTCTCCCCTCACCTATCCTATGATCCTTCAGTTAATCTCAAATTGGTTGTTTAAATTACCAGATTCAATTCACAAAATTAGGTTAAGGACAATCCCTTGCCTCAAAACCCCTTTTACCTAATTGAGAAACCCTAATCCCTTAGGTGATTCATGCCAACAGGTAAAGCAATAAACGCAAGAAATGGAGAATTCACATATCCAATCCCATATTCCTATGGTGATCACAAGTATGTGATCTACTACCCCATATCAAGAATGTAACCCATATCCCTATGTGATCACAAACCCTAATTCATTACAACTAGCATATGTAGAAGTAAAGCATTACACAAAGAGGCATAGACTTATGATAAATTAACCAAACAACTGAATCAACCATAACAAAGTAATCAATAGATAGGTTTGGGGAGAGTCATCTCTCCCTAATCAAAACAAACTACATGGACAACATCAAGGAAAGATAAGATAGAAATAAGGAGAAGTTACACATAGAGGAATCCATGAGAAGTCTTCAAAACCTCGTTCCCAAGTGATTAGAAGCTCCCAAAAACGCCCCCAGCTGCTGCTCCAAAGTGTGGCTCAGATCCCAAGACGAAGTCCTTTGCAAAATTCCTGAAACAGCTTTAAAAACCCTAATTTTTACGCACCATCGCGACGCGGCCCGTGGCCGTCGCGTCGCGACAAATGACAGAAACTTCAGGTCTCGCAAAACTGCTCCAGGTCGCGTCGCGAACCCTCCTGGTCGCGACGCGAAGAATGACAGAAAGTTCTGGCTTGCAAAATTCCTCCAGATTGCTGCATTTCCGGGCAAGTGTCTGGTTCGCCGAAAGATGCCACAACCAATTAAGAGGTCTTCAAGTCCCATTTAGCTCCAAAAGTGAAGGAATAACTTACAATTGAACTTCCTACTACAATGATCTAAAACTGAACTAAATCCCAGATAATGACTGTTATACAATAAAAACCCTGCACAATTGGTCCTAAAAATGCCTAACTTACATCATATGACTGGGAGTCAACAACCACCCAAGGTCACAAACTCTTTGAGAAACAGTTAAATCCGAGCCGAGTCTCAGTAAACTATCTCAAAGAGACCAGGTCTTCAAGGATCGGAACGTCCTAAGAACGACCATCGGCCACAGCTGCCGATACCCCTATAGGGCAAGTTAAATCTGGGCCGAATCCTAGTAAATTGTCCTATAGGCTCGAACCCGGTAAATCGAGTTCCTCATTTACCGACGTTCTTACACCAAACATGACATGCAGAATTAAAAAAGCATTCATAAAACTCATAACGAGTTCCGAAAATAAACTCTACAAAAACGACGTACATGACATGCAGAATTAAAAAGCATTCATTAAGCTCGTAACGGGGTTTAAAAAATGAAGATCTGGTGAAACATATTCCAAAAAATTACAAACATCTCGGATATGACCGAGCCCTCAAAAAAGATCCTGAATTACATATCAAAGTTCTGGATCTATGCAAAACCTACACGGATAAAAGCATATACCCAGAACTTCTCCAAAAAAGAACACACTTAAAAACATCAAGCAGTAGAGGTCGAAAAGATGACGGTCTTCTCTTCAGTCTGAGCGTCGATCTTAACAATCTGACCCCCCTCAACCTCATGATCGACATCAATAAACGCCCGATCCAAATGGATAGAAGGATTGACCAAAGCAGCTTGCTGAAGGGCACACTCGAAACCTTCCCTGTATAGCTCGATTGCAGAATTGACGGCTTCCCGAGCTTCCTTCGTAGCTTCATTCGCAATTCTCGCAGCCTCCTTGGCATTCTTCCTACTCTGTTGAAGGGCTGCTTGAAGCTCTGCGATTCGAGCTTCAGGATACCTGCTGGTACCAACCCCTGCCTCAGAGGCCTTTCTCAAATCATCTTCTAAAACGACGATTCGATTCTCCAAGCTTCTGATTTTTCGATTAACCTCGGCCACCTGCTCCTCCAGGCCTCTCTCCTTTTCTTCAAGCTCCTTCACTCGAGCCTCTTCAACCTCGGCCTGACGTATAATTTCCCCCTGTCCTTCCCTCAAAGTTTGAAGCTCTTGCTTGGTACGAGCCAACTCTTTTGATTTCAAGGACATATCTTCCACAAGTTTTACCCTTTTTGATTTCTCGAGCTCCAACAAATCTGCAAGCACGAATAAAGAAAAAATCAAGCTGAGGGAAAAGTCATAAAGCAAATCAACAAAGAATAAATGACATAAAGAAACACATACCTTTAGCTCGTTTCTCATATTTTTCCTTTTCAATCTTGTGAACCTCGCCCAGGTTTACCAAAATCTGAACTGATGCTCCAACAGGATCCTCCCGCCACTGAGCATAGTTTTTCTCCAGGAAATTCTCCTCCAAAGGAACGGCCTTGTTTTTGTGTTTTGGCCTCCTCGAGGTTTTACTCCTCTTCTCCGGCCTTGACTCACCACCAGCATCAGTTCGCACCCTCTTCGCTGAAGTCCCTGCACCAGTATCGTGAGCACCTGGGAGAGGAGAACCAGAGACAAGATCGATCTTATCATGAGCCAGATCCTCCTGCGTAACGGTGTTGATCGGAGAAGCAGGAATAGCCGTCTCGGCTGCAATCTCAGTTTGAGGAGACGTCGGAACAGCAACATCCCCTTCTTTAACATCGACAGGAATGTCGACAGTCTTCATCGCCAATGCCTTCATCGCAGCGAGCCTCCTTGGGGCCATGGTATCTAAAAAATAAAGAAAACTGGGTTATGCAACTTAGAATCAAAATCAAATACACAAAATTCGACCCCAGAAAGACGAACTACCTAAAACGTGTTGCACTCGTCTTCGTTTTCTGGCCTGAACTATCTTAGCCACAGGGATACCCCGATACTTATGTTTTGAAAACGGAATGCTCTCAGAAATAAATATCAGGATTCTCTTGGTAAGAAGATCGTCGGCACTTAGTCGATCCTCACCCACAAAAAAAGAATGGGTAGTTCGTTCAAAGTGGCCCTGACTCCAACCAATAGGAAACTTGGTGGATACCAAGGTCCGACCATCCTCGCTAAGCTTCCCTACTTTCTCAATTGCTTCATCAGTCACCGGCTCGACCCAATAATACAACTCTTTCCAATTTCCCCTCAGTGAGTCCGCATAAGATTTAAAAACCTTGGCCCCTCGCCTCGAGCGAAGACTGACGTGCTCACGACCGGAGTTGTTTTCACTACTGTTCCGATTAATCTCGAACAAATGGAAGAAGAGCAACGGTGAGATCGGTCTCTCCAGATGAATGCACATTAATTCATAGGCTCAAACGAAAGCCCATGCATTTGGATGTAATTGGGAAGGCGCTACATCTAAACTCGCCAAAACTGTCTGCTCAAACCAGGTAAAAGGAGGCCGGATATTCATTTCATTAATCAACATATGGTACAGGGTAAACTTGAGCTCTCCGGGCCATAGAGCCACATGCTCTCCTTTCTTCATACCTTCAATCCTCCAAACTCGCTTCGAGCGCCCAGATGCCTTCCTACCGATCGCCTCCAAATTAAAACCATACTGGTACAAAGATTCGATCTCCAAAATATTTCTAGAAACCTAGTCATATTGAGAGACCTCTCGTACCGGTACGTCGTAATCCCCACAACCAGTACTGGAGTAACCATCAAAAGAAGCAACAGAAGCTCGACTGGAACCTGGTTGACTTGAAGGGCGGGGTTCAGTTTGCTTCCCAGCATCGCCTTGATCAGACCCATCACCAGGGTCGGAACTTGTCCCGAGGTCGATCTCAGAACCCTCTGATTCCTCCAGTAGGACTTCCTCATCAGACTCGGAGGTAATGGTCATCACATCCACCAAACGATCCTCCTCCATATCTTCAGCAACACCCTCGTTTGGCTCATTGGCATCGCTTACAGGTGAAGAGATTTCACCTTCAAAATTGTCCTCTGCCTTATCACTCACAGGGGCGGAAGCAGAATGCTCTTGCACATCAGGAGCGGCAACTTCGACAGGATCGGTACGAACTTCAGGGATTTCGCCACCAGAGGCCATCACGTTCGTAAACTCCTTACGATACTGTGTGACGTCTCTCCGAGTTTGTTTTGTCATCGCTAGGACGAATCTGCAGAAATGGGGGACGAAATGCCAGGGTTAGGATCGAAAATGGGTTCGCGAGCAAGTCGGAACCCGACCTGACGACCCCCATTCTGAGATCATAAAGGACTGGTGGAGGTCCAGACACAACAAAAAGAATAGAAAAGAGAAACAGAAAAGAAACTAACCTCGAAACGTAGCTGCAAATTTGCTCGTATCTGGAAAGAATGCAGTTGCCGATCTACAAAAACCGACCTTAAAGTGCTTCAAAGCTCTCCGAATTTGTTTCACTCGAAAAGGAAGCTCGGGAGCTCTCGAAGATCGACAAATCAAAAACAAATAAAGCCAAGCAACAAATGAAAGGGTGTGACCCTTTATTTATAGTAAGGCGAAATTGATGGGCTTGGGCCGGGAAGTCGAAACGTCACGTCCAATCAAGGTCCATTAGGTTCGCACGCTAAAAAACAAAACGTCACCATCATGCGCCGCCACTGTAACACACGCCTTGTCAGAAACAGTAAACATGGAACTGATTCCAAGACTGCACTGATTCGAAGGCGGCACTGATTCCAAGAAGTTGTCTACCTCACTCAGAAGCTCAGCTGATCCCAAAATACTGTCTACCTCGCTCAGAAACTCGACAGTTTTTTAACATCGACCAAAACGCAAGGCTACATCATCTTATCAAGTCAAGATCGCTCCTTAAGCGACCAGACTTGGGGGGCCACTGTTATGGTAATTAGAGTTTCTGCTATTGACACCTCCTCCAAGGCCCAATTGTTGAAAGACCCATTCAAAAAGCAAAGTCCATTCTTCAATGGCCAAGACTGTAACGCCCAAATATTTAATTAAATTATTTAATTAAATATTTAGGTATTCAATTAATTATTTATTTATTTTAGTTGGTGTAATTATATTAACGTTGGATTAAGAGGTGTATAATTGGATTTTAGGTGATGGTGTTAGTAATCGGGCTTAAGCTGGAGGAAAGCCCGCGATCCATATCCATGAGTTAGGCGCGTAGGCATATGGGGGTTGTGGTTTGGCTTGTCATTAGCGCAAAACCCTAAGGGAAAAGAAAGAAAAAGTTGCGAATAGAGAGAGGAGAAGAGAAGGAGAAATTCAGCACATAAGGGAGAAGAAGAGGAGGGTTCGCAAGTTCAAGGAGAAGAAGGAAGCCGTGTTGCTGAGGTTCTGTTGGTGACTCGATCAAGGGAATTGGTGCTCTCCTACTATAAGGTAAGGGTGGGGTTCTTCCTTATAATGGGGTTTCATGATGGGGTTATGTGGGGATAGGTTCTATAATACCCATTGATTGATTTTTGATGCTTGATTTGGTGTTAGTTGAATTATAACTAGGTTGGATTGAAATTTGGCTTGTGGGTGATTGTTGTGACTCAAGGAAATTGGTGATTCATTGTTGTTAGTCTTAATTGCATGTTAGGTGTTGTCATACCCCAATTTTGTCCGGCTTAGGTCAAAACCCTATTTTTCCCCAAAAAAATAAATAAATAAGGGAAAAGAGCATCATGCATTGCATTTAGGGTTATAGAAGTCATGTCAAAGTTTCTAAAATCATTTTTGGAGTTGGAATGTACTTTTGGACAATTCAGAGTTTTTCAGTGCAAAAGGGTATTTTAGTCATTTCGCAAATACGGGATATTTTCTCAGAACAAGCAACTTAGCATGCATCCCAAGGTCTTAGAGGTCATTCCTAGGGGGAAAAGTCATTTTTAAAGTGAAAATGTGCCTTGGGCAAAAAAAAAAACTAGGGTTTTTAGGGTGAAAGGGCATTTTGGTCATTTCACGCTAAAAGCGGTTTTTTCCGTCCCAAATCACCGAAGCATCACCAAAGGTTTATTTGAGGAAGATTTGTGCTTAGTTGTGATTTTTTTGTGCGCATAAATATTAAGTTTTCTAGCATAAAACTCATTTTTCGAACGAAAGGGCAAAATGGTCATTTTCGCTAGAGTGGGGCCCAAAATCAATTTTGGGAATGGTGTTGTCATGGAATTTTGGGCCCAATGATTGAATCCTAAGATGAGCCCAAAATAAAAAAAAGAATCTTCATGGAATAAAAGAATGATCATAAAAAGAAAAATCAAAAAGAATGAAAATAAGGTAGTGTCCTCAATAAGACAAAATGTACTATTTTGTGCAAGCTTGCATTTTTCCTTTTTCCTTCCCTCCTCTCCTCATGGTGCTGGGCGAACAGCCCCCTCTCCCATTTCCCTCTCCATTTGTGTTTCTTCAACACCCTCAATCCATGTGATGATGCATCTCCACCCTCCATTAAAATTTAAAGTCTAATCCTAGTGCACCTCTCAAAGCCAATGACTAAAGTACCCTCTAACTTGGTGACCAAGTTCAAATTGATTTTATTTATTAATATTCAGCTGAATGTTAATTGATTTAATTGGTTTGATTACCATTTTACCCCAAAGCTCACTCCCACCCTATAAATACCCTTTCATTTTCCACACATCACAACTTCCTTGGCCTCATTCTCTCCTCCACCAAACCTAGCACACACAACTCTCTCCCCTCTTTCCCTTGCCTTGGCCGTAGCCCCCCTCACCTCCTCCTCCCTCCATCTTTTTGTTTTCCATCACCCAAACACCACCAAATCACTTCAAATCCACTCCTCCTTCATAGATTTTCCTCCTCTCACCATCCATTTCATTTTCTCCTCATCAAGCACTTGGGTATTTGGAAATTTGTGTGGGGTTTCTTGGACCATTTCTTGAAAACTTTAGTTGATTTGGTTACTTGTTCTTCATTTCCTACTTCTACTAGTTCGGATCCTAGGTGAACCTCTAAAACCCTTACATCATTTACAATACTTTGCATCGAAATTCATATTCTCTTCATCATTTTCGCATACTCATCATTTTCATCTTAAAATGTAGTTTGTTGTTATTTTGTGTTGATCTTTGCATTTTAATGGAATAAACATGTGATTTTGTCTCCTATTTTGTTCGCATTTTCTTTGGGGTTTTAATTTATCTTGTTGTTCCTTTTTACTTGATGTTGATCAACCTTGTTATTAGTATTTAAATCCTTGTGTTAAATGTGACTTTTAGTCCATATTACTTGCAAATACTTGTGTTGTTGATGATTTTGCAACTTGATTCTCACTTGTGCTTAGAGCATCATAATTTAAGTGAGAGGATTGCAAGACATGATTCAACCTCATCTTAGTTTACTACTCTTGTTTGTTGATGATTTTGCAACTTGATTCTCACTTGTGCTTGGAGCACCATAATTTAAGTGAGAGGATTGCAAAATATGATTCAACCTCATTTTAGTTTACTGTTCTTGTTTATTTACTTTCTTGCCCTTTCAATTCTTGCTATTTATCTTCTTGCCCTTTTATTTTCCAAGTCATTTACTTTCTTGCACCTTTATTTTTCAAGTCATTTACTTTTCTTGCTATTTAATTTCTAGCACCTTTATTTTCCAAGTTATTTACTTTCTTGCACCTTTATTTTTCAAGTCATTTACTTTTCTTGCTATTTAATTTCTTGCACCTTTATTTTCCAAGTTATTTACTTTCTTGCACCTTTATTTTCCAAGTCATTTACTTTCTTGCTCCTTTAATTTCTTGCACCTTTATTTTCCAAGTCATTTACTTTCTTGCTCCTTTAATTTCTTGCACCTTTATTTTTCAAGTCATTTACTTTTCTTGCTATTTAATTTCTTGCACCTTTATTTTCCAAGTTATTTACTTTCTTGCACTTTTATTTTCCAAGTCATTTACTTTCTTGCTCATTTACTTTCTTGCTCATTTACTTTCCTTGCTCTTTAACTTTCCAAGTCATTTAAATTACTTGCAATTTACTTTTCAAGCAATTTATTTTCTTGTCATTCACAATTCCGCTATTTATGATTCTGCACTTTACCGCTTTCTTTTATTTCTCGCTATTTAACTTTATGTTTTCTTCTTTTATTTTCTTTTCTCCTCTTTTGTCCACAATGATCATGAGTGAGTAGACTTTACTAAAACATTCCTTCTTTCTAAAAACACTTTCTTTTAAGTTAATCAACTTTGAAAAATTAAATTGGTATTCACTTAGGTTCTCCATGTGGACCGATACTCTTTTATTACGCGATACGACCCGTGCACTTGTGGGGCTATCAAGTTTTTGGTTTGTTTGTTTTCATGAATAAAACGAAGTTTAGAGTCTATGTTCATTTCGCATTTTTTAAATAAATTAGGGTTTAGAGATTTGTGATGGGTTTGGTTGTGTAATCTTGTATTTACTTGAAATTAGGCTTTAATCTTGATCATAAAAATAACTTGTAAGTGCTTTCATTTGGTCATTTGTAGTCTTGCAAATGTGATATCCATCCTAGGTCTATAATTTGTTTTTAGTGTTGATGATTTGGTAAGAGGACTAGACACTTATGCACTTGTGCATTGTACCAAGTGTCAAGGATTACCAAAAGGGATTCAACCTCGGACCTTATCATGTGTTGATACCTAGATTGATTTGAACTTTTCGCATCACCACTCTACGTACTCTTTCTTGCAAGTTATGTGGTTAGTGTTGATCTTGCATAGGCATGTCATTAAATGTTGGAGACTAATTGTCATCCTTGTGCGCAAATGTTATAATTGGTAATGTGTATGCCTATGCTTGCATTGATGATTGATTTGCTTGCAATTTGTTAAAATTCGCACTTTGGTTCTTGACTTGGAAATTGATTGAATTCTCTACTTCTTTTTCTTTTGGATGCCACGCCATCCCAACAAACTCTTTGTGATCAATATCACCCTCAAACTCTCTTCCCCTTTCTTCAAATCAATTCTTTTCCAAAGCTTTTTCCAAAGCTCAACTTTTCTCAAGTTGTTTTCATAAGACAATCAAATTCTTTCTAAGATCAATAACAAACCTTTTTGAAAGCTCATAAGGAGTCAAGTCGGACGTACGGCCGGTGTTGACTAGCATCCTAAGATCGGAGTTGTACAACTCAAACATCTTGGGATACTTATGAGAATTAAAGCAAGTAATTAACAACTTCAACCCTATTTCAAAAATGAGTAAGGAATCAAGTCGGATGTACATCTGAGTTGGTTAGCGTCTTAGGGTTAGCGAGCTGTACAGTTCGTGCGAGCCTAAGATACTTGCTCAAATAAAAGCAACCAACCTCACAACCAATCTTTTCCTCAAATAATTCAAATCATTTTCAATAAGTAGGGGGCACGTCGTCTGTACGGGCGGGGATGTCTATGTTTTAGGGTTAGTGGACTGTACAGTTCAGACCCGAGAACCCCTGCAATAAAAGACACCAACACACCCAAAGTTTCTCAACCAAGGAGAACTACGTAGCTTTGATTTCCTCATTGCATCTGAGGATACGTAGGAGCGGGCCACGTCCCGTCAAGCACCCTTTTCAAAAAATACCAAAAAAAATCTTTCTTTTCCCCGTCTTCTTTCCAAACGATTTTCTCAAATAAAAAAAGAAAAAACGAAAAGAAATAGAACATCGTTTCAAATCAAACTTTGTCGAAACCACACATCAAATTAATGGTTCCCTTTCGGTAGAAAGGAGATGCGGGGTGCTTATATCTTCCCCGTGCCTAACCGACCCCCGAACCTACATCTCTTGATTTCGAAAAGACCACCCGCCTTGTATAAAAAGACGTTTTTTCAATGTTTTCGTCTAGAAACTAAAATATTGATGGCGGCTTCATTTATCTTCCACGTTGTACATCGAGAAATCCCAACCGGATTTTTCGGGGTGCAACAGCTGGCGACTTCACTGGGGACTTTTTTTTTTTTTTTAAAAAAAAAAAAAACGAAGGTCAAGCCTAATTAACTTGATGTGTGGTTTAAAATTGTTCGATTTAAGTGATTGTTCTATTTCCCTCTTTTCTTCTTCTTCTTTCTTTTTCTTTCTTCTTCCTCTTTCTTTACCAATTAATGATTGAGCATTCTTTGCATTTTCAATGTGTTGCATTCATGTGCATTTGCCTCTTTTCTTCTTCTATGTTTGCTTCTTGTTTCTTCTACTCCTTTCTTTACTTATGTTCATGCATTCCTCCAATCCCCATGATCCCTTCTTCTTTGCTCCCTTTCTTCAAAGGTAAGCTCATGCATCATTTCCCCCCATCTTATTATGTCCCCTTCTTCTTCGCTCCCTTTCTTTGGTAAGTTCATGTATTCCCCCCTTTCTATCATGATCCCCTCTTCTTGGCTCCTTTTCTTGAGATAAGTGGAGCATCAGATGATTGTTAGTACCCTAGGTTGTTTTCTTGCTTGTATTGAAATGATATATGCAAAACCCTAGGGTAGATGATTTTCTTTGACTGGACTGTTTCTGGATTTTCTTTGCAGGTGGGGGGGTATGTTTGGCATTGTGCTCCTACACACACGTTGCACTCCCTTTGTTTTATTTCTTGGTGAGACAGCCCTATACCCGGGCTAGAGTATATCTTAGGCTAGAACGAAGTCATTAGTGGTTGCTCACTGGACGTACGTCTTGTTGTGTGATTGCGAAGACTTCACCTAGAGTTTGGCTTTGTTTGATGACATCATCACTTGGACGTACGGCCTTGTGATCGGTGCTCTCAGATGAGGTCGTTGGCTCTAGGAACCTTATCTAGGGCCCTTTTAGTGCTATCCTTGAAGTGTGAACCCCTAAAAATAGCCTTAGATCCTGTCGCTAAGAAGCCCTATAGGACACAAAGGAGCTGCATACCCCCGCATCCAAACTTTTTGAAAAATTCAAGTGAATATATTTTTCCAGAAACATGAAGTTCCGGCTTTTGAAAATCATATGTTGTAAATAATTTTCTTTCCATCATTCTCATTATGCATTCATACATTCATTTCGCATGCATTCTCATCAGTGCCGGGGAATTGTAGGTACCAGTGAAAAATGGATCAGAATTTGAAAAGAACCCTCAAGTGGAATTTCAAGCAACAGGATGTCCAAAGTTTGGTTAAGCTCGGCAATCAGTTTCCCTCATGGCGAAAAGAGGCTTTTCAGAGTATGTATGGTAATCTCCTAGACTTGTTGGAGGTGAATGTCCAGACTGAGGCTCTCACTGCTTTGGCTCAGTACTTTGATCCTGAATACCGTTGCTTCACTTTTCAAGATTATCAGTTGGTCCCAACCTTGGAAGAGTTTCAGAAGATTTTGGGCTTTCCTGCTGCAAGCTGCAAACCATATTCTTATGTGGAGAAATACTCCATAGCCAAAGCTTTAGCTGGTATTCTTCAAGTCAAAGAAGAAATCTTGGTCAAAAATGTGGAAGTCAAGGGTCAAAAGCAAGGTTTGACCAGAAAATTCTTAGAAGCTGAAGCTGATATCCTACTCGCCAAGAAAGAATGGAAGACTCTCTCTGATGTACTCGCTCTTCTTATTTATGGAATTGTCCTGTTTCCGTGTGTGGAGAACTTTGTTGATGCCGCAGCTATTGATGTGTTCCTCGCATTCAAAAAGCGGGAACAAGATCCTACCTCTGTTATCCTAGCTGACATGTATTACTCTCTCGTTGATCGTCACTCTAAGGGAGGCGGAATGGTTATGTGTTGTATGCCAGTTCTGTACCGATGGTTTGCCTCGCATGTGTTCAGAGGGCACATTGAAGAAAAAGGGAAGAATGAGTGGAAGCAGTTCATTGCAAATCTCAAGGGAAGTGATATCCAATGGTGCACTCTGGCCCGCGATGTGTCAGAATTTATCTCTCAGCTTAGCGGTTTTCCCAAATGTTCCTCTTGTTGGCACCAGAGGGTGTATCACTTACAACCCAGCTCTTGCATTGAGACAGTTGGGTTATTCGATGACAAGTCCACCTCCGGATGAGTCTCTGACTGGTTTTGTGCTGCATGGTAGAGGCTCTGAAAATTTGAGTTTGTTGAGAAGGATTGTCCGGGCTTGGGACAGACCGGTAAGGAAGGGGCGCGCTGAGTTGGGTCGCAGAGACACAAGTGTAGGCGAAGGCTATCTTCAGTGGGTCCAGCTCCGGGTGCAGACGGTTAAGCTCCCATTTAGAGTTGCTCCTCAGATTGAGGCTGAGATTCCTCCACCTGCTCCCGTCCTTAATGAGGAGGTTGAGGAACTCAGAGCTGCCTTATCCCAGTCCCAGCAAGAGAATCTAGAGTTGCGGGCCCAGTTGGAAAAGCTACTTCAAGAGAGGAAGAGCTTAGAGCAAGAGAATGAACACAAAGAGAAATGCCTTGTTGACTGTAAGGAGAAAATTGCTGCTAGTAATCAGAAACTTCTCGATGTGCAAGGTGGTCTCAAGAGTGCTACAAGCGAGATCAAAGCCCGAAACTTGGAAAGAGATAGAGCGCTTGGCGATGCCCGTGCGTGGAAGGCTCAGTTGAGTGCATCCAAAGACTTAGAAAGAAGCTTGAGGAGCCAACTGAGGGAGGCAAAAGCGCAACTGAAAGCCCTCACTGCTGATTATGAGAAAAGACTCCGGGATGGGATGCGAGCCAGGGATTTGTTGCAAGAGAGGCTTGAGGATTGCAAGGCAATGTTTCATGGAGAGCTCGGGAGGTCCACAACATTGGAGGACCACGTAAGGCACCAGAATGATTTACTAGAGAGGTTCAGGGCTGAGATGACCTATTTGATGGAAGAGCACCGAAGGTTGGATGATCATTGCCAGATCCTGCAAGAGAAGTATGCACGCTTGTCCAAGTTGTGTTATGGCGCTATCACAGGCCTTCCTAGGCGTTTGAGAGATGCTGAGTTTGCTGTGGACGTGCGCACCACTCCAGCGGAGATTCAGGGCTTCGTCGAGTATGTCAGGGGTTTGATTCAAGAGATGAGGGGTCGGGCAGATCGTCCTTCAACTTCAAGAAAGAGAAAGAGGAACCAATGCATGGACTTGGCTGTTGTTTGAAATTCTAGTTATTGTAATTTCCTTTTAAGGCTTTAAGAACTCTCTATGATGTACTCTTGCCCTTTCATTATGAATTATATGTTTCAGTTCAGATAAATGTGTACGGTTCATTTCATATTCTCGATCCTTGTTGTTTGACAAAATGAAATACGCAATTTCCCTGGCACTACGTGAGAGGAACGCATCCGCATCTCATACACATACATGTATATGCATTGCATTCATTTATGCATTCATTCTCGAACTCATGAAAATGTTTCGCGAACAGAAAAGAAAGGCACGCTGGTTCGTTTCCACCGCTACAACACGCGCCTTCAAAAAAGATTAATGGCGAGTATTCCAGAGGATCTACAGTTCGAGAATGAGAATCATGGGAATCCGGGAGACCCAGTTATAACGATGCTCAACCCTGAGCAGCTGGCTCAGGAGAATCAGGTTTTGAGAGATAAGGTGGGCGCTATGGAGGCCCAGATGGCTGAGGTAATGAATATACTGCAAACTCTGAGAAGTGGGGCCGCTGCTGGGGCCGCCGCAGTCGTAAATCCAGAAGGGGTCGTTACCTTTGTTTCTCCTCCTACATCAGCTGAAGCTATAGCTGTTCATCCTCCTCCCGGGCCAGAAGTTGGTGGTTCTCCGGGGACAAGCGGTCAGAGACAACCAAATGCGCAAATATATCCATGGGGGATGCCCATAAATTATACACCATCCACTGCTGAAGCCATTCCTGTGGTGACAAGTCAGCCTGCTGTGGTTACTTTCAATGGAACTGCGGGTGTGCCAATTCACATCCCTGGTCCCGGTATGATTCCTCCAAGAAGTTCTCCTACTCCTGCTCCAGAGGTTGGTGTGAATCCTCCAAATGCTGCTTATCAAATGGGAAACCCCGCTCAATATGGGGGTTATTATTTCAGTCCAGGGAGCTATCCTCAGGGCCAGATGGTTGAAAGTTCACAACCAAGAGACAGATATCACTTGCTAGAAGAACGGTTGAGAGCAATGGAAGGGTCAGGTACAAGGGCTAAGGATGCACAGGACCTGTGTCTTGTCCCAGGTGTTGTTATACCTCCCAAATTCAAGGCGCCAGATTTTGACAAATACCGCGGCACTGGCTGTCCCTCCAGCCATCTAACGATGTATGTCAGAAAGATGGCAGCTTATGCCCATGATGACAAGGTGCTGATCCATTTCTTTCAGAACAGTCTGACCGGAGCGTCTCTAGACTGGTATATGCAACTGCAATCCTCCGACATTCATAGTTGGAAAGATCTCTCAGAGGCATTTCTTAAACAGTATCAGTACAACATGGATCTGGCACCTGACAGATCTCAACTGCAACTCATGAGCAAGGGTGACAGGGAATCATTTAAAGAATATGCCCAGAAGTGGAGAAGTGTAGCAGCCCAAGTGAAGCCACCATTGACGGAAAAGGAAATGGTGTATATGTTCATGGAAACTCTCCCAGGAATATACTATGATCGATTGGTGGGTAGTGTCTCTTCTAGTTTCTCTGATATGGTGATCATTGGGGAACGTCTGGAACATGGATTGCGCAGTGGGAAAATTGCCGGAGGTTTTGGCAATTCTGGTGGGCAGAAGAAACCTTTTTCAAATTTCCCTAAGAAGAAAGAGGGGGAGACAAATGTCATTACAGCAGGGGGAGGTCCTTCCTTCAACGCTCCACCGCAGAAAGTTCCGTTCTCTGTTCCAGCTCAGCCGCCGCAGAATAATCCAGGTCACAGGACTCAGAATCACCAAGAAAGGAAACGTACCAATTTTGATCCAATTCCCATCACTTATACTGAGCTGTTTAATCATCTCATTACAAAGAATCTAGTCAAGACTCGCCCTATGAGGCCTGTGCAACCACCCTTCCCTAGAGGATATAATGCTGACGCCACATGTATTTTCCATAATGGAGGGGTCGGTCACACAGTGGAAGATTGCTATGCGTTCAAGTTTATAGTTCAAGACCTAATTGATGCCAATTGGCTATCTTTTAAACCGAACAATCCGAGCACGACAACTAATCCCTTGCCAGGTCATGGGGCACCGTCTGCCAATGCTATAGAAGATTCTGGGAGCCAGATCATGATAAAGAACGTTGAGAGCATCAAGACTCCTTTGGAAGACATACATGCTGAGTTATGTCGCTGTGGGGTAATTCAGAAAGGTTGTGTGTGTGCTGACCCTGCGTGTGCAGGTGCTTGTGAGGATTTTAAGTCTGTTTTGCAAGATTTGATAGACCGTTATGTGGTTCGGTTGGAAGTAGTTGAGAAAGAAGAAAGTGTGCTAATGCTGCAGTTCAATGATGGCAAAGAGGCCAGAAAGCCAATTGAGATACTATATAATTCGAAACCGGTCCAAGCCAAACCGCAGCCATTGGTTATTGAAATCCCAGCTCCATTTCCTTATGAGAAAGACAGCGCCGTACCGTGGAAGTACAACACCTTACCTTCAATAGGGGTTTCTCCAAGCACCGCTGTTACAAATATAACTGGGTCAAGCGGGATGACAAGGAGCGGTCGGATGTATGCTCCTGAGTTTGGTCCAATTGAGTCCTCCAAGGAAGCCGAAGATAGAGCCCGTAAGGGTAAAGAAAAGGAGGCAGAGAATATTCAGAAGAAGAAAGGGGCAGAGCCTGAAACAGATGAGTTTCTCAAGATTGTGAGACAGAGCGATTATAAAGTGGTCGATCAGATGAACCAAACTCCGGCCAAGATTTCGATGCTGTCTTTGTTAATGAGTTCAGAAGCGCATAGAACTGCTCTCATGAAAGTGCTGAATGAAGCACATGTTGCTCAGAATATCTCTGTTGGCCAATTTGATGAAGTAGTTGGGAATATTGTAGCTGCCAACCATCTGACCTTCACTGATGAAGAACTTCCCCCAGAGGGAAAGAAACACAATCAAGCTTTGCACATCTCAGTCAAATGCGGAGATTTCGTGTTGGCGCGGGTATTAATTGACAACGGTTCTTCTTTGAATGTGATGCCCCAGTCAACTGTAAGCAAACTGGATGTTGATTGTTCCTTTATGAAGCCAAGCTCAACTTTGGTGAGAGCGTTCGATGGGTCAAAGAAAGAAGTGATAGGGGAGATGGAATTCCCCATTCAAATAGGACCAGAAACTTTTTATATCAATTTCCAAGTCATGGACATATCCTCCTCATACAGTTGTTTACTCGGGAGGCCGTGGATCCATATGGCTGGGGCTATTCCTTCATCTCTACACCAGAGGGTTAAGTTCGTGGTTAATGACAAAATTGTGGTGGTGTATGGAGAAGAAGAGATGCTAGTTAACAAGTCTTCTCCATTCCCTTATGTGGAAGCAGCTGAAGAGTCTTTGGAGACTTCTTTCCAATCTCTTGAAATTGCCAATGCTGTGCTTGGTGGATGTGGATCGTCATCGCCCGTGATAAAGCTGTCAAAGAGTGGAGAGATGGTCGCGAGAATTATGATGGACCAAGGTTATCAGCTAGGACGCGGTCTTGGAAAGGTAGGACAAGGAATTCTTGCCCCAGTGCAGCTGAAAGAGAACAAGGGTCGTTGTGGTTTGGGATACTTCCCTAATGAGGAGGAGAAAAGAAAGTTGTCTGAAGAGAGAAGAGATGAAAGATTGGCCAAGCTGAGAGGTCAAGACCCCTGGCCCAAAAGGATTCCCATTTGTGATATCAGACAGAGCTTTACCAGTGCTGGATTGTTGGATCCTAACCGTATTGCTGCCATCGAGGATGAATCCAAGGTGGATGGGACCATTTTAGTTCGCCGTTGCCATGCTGAGGAGAAGCTCAAAAATTGGGAAGCTGTGGACTTGCCCATTACTTTTATTTCAAAGTAATGATTGTAACGCAACCCTGTGGCTCTGCCCAAGGCCATAGGACAAGTTGCTAGGGGCAAACATGTTTTTATTTTTCAGAGTTATCATCATTAAATAAAAACGTTTGTTTTGAATTTTCAATCAATAAAAATCCATTTCTCTTCATTTCATGCGTCTTTTTATTGCTTTGTTATTGCTTGTTTGCTTGTTTCGCTTTTCATTCTGCTTTTGCGCTTCGGTAAAATGCAGACATACAGCAATTATCTCTAAGAACAACAGTGCTAGCAGTCCAAACTTTGACTTTGATCATCCAGTTAACCAAGCCGAGGGGGATGTTGATGAAAACTGGGAAGCTCCTCCAGAATTGATGAGATTAATAGAACAGGAAGAGAAGGTTATTCAACCTCATGGGGAGTCGATTGAGATCATCAACCTGGGTACAGAAGAGGATAGAAGAGAGGTCAAGGTCGGTACCGCCATGAAAGAGAGTGAACGCAAAAGACTAATCCAACTCTTGCATGATTACGCTGATGTCTTTGCGTGGTCGTACAAAGATATGCCAGGGCTAGACACCGACATTGTTGAACACAGGTTGCCAGTAAAGCCAGAGTGCCCGCCAGTCAAGCAGAAATTGAGAAGAATGAAACCAGAAATGTCACTGAAGATACGGGATGAGGTAAAGAAACAGTTCGATGCCGGGTTCCTAGCGGTTGCGAAATATCCACAGTGGGTAGCCAACATCGTCCCTGTTCCGAAAAAAGACGGCAAGGTCAGAATGTGCGTCGACTACAGAGATCTGAACAGAGCTAGTCCCAAGGATGATTTCCCTCTGCCTCATATTGACATTCTGGTAGACAGCACGGCCCAACACTCATTGTTCTCCTTCATGGACGGGTATTCAGGGTACAATCAGATAAAGATGGCTCCGGAAGATATGGAGAAAACCACCTTCATAACTCTCTGGGGCACATTCTGCTATAAAGTGATGCCTTTTGGACTCAAGAATGCCGGTGCGACTTATCAAAGGGCAATGGTGACATTATTCCACGATATGATGCACAAAGAAATTGAGGTGTATGTAGATGATATGATTGCAAAGTCCAAGACTGATGAAGGACACATTGTCAACCTGCAAAAGCTCTTTGAACGTCTACGGAAGTTCAAACTCAGACTAAACCCAGCAAAATGTACCTTCGGTGTCAGATCCGGAAAATTACTGGGATTTATCGTCAGTCAGAAGGGGATAGAAGTTGATCCAGACAAAGTTAAAGCAATCCTCGAAATGCCAGTGCCAAAGACTGAAAAAGAGGTCCGTGGGTTCCTTGGGAGATTGAACTACATCTCAAGATTCATATCCCAATTGACCGCCACTTGTGAGCCTCTCTTCAAGCTGTTGTGCAAGAACCAGAAAGCAGAGTGGAATGATGATTGCCAAAGAGCCTTTGAAAGAATTAAGGACTATCTGCAGAATCCGCCAATTTTGATGCCGCCGGTGTCCAATAGACCGCTTATCCTGTATCTAACTGTGTTGAATGGTTCAATGGGGTGTGTACTGGGGCAACACGACGAATCGGGAAAGAAAGAGCATGCTATATACTACTTGAGTAAAAAGTTCACTGATTGCGAGACGAGATACTCAATGCTTGAAAAGACTTGTTGTGCCTTAGCCTGGGCCGCCCATCGCTTAAGGCAGTACATGCTGAGTCATACAACCTGGTTGGTATCTAAAATGGATCCAATCAAGTACATTTTTGAAAAGCCAGCCCTCACAGGACGGATCGCTCGGTGGCAGATGTTATTATCAGAGTATGATATCCTATATGTCACACAGAAAGCGGTCAAGGGCAGTGCGCTTGCTGAGTATTTAGCATGTCAGCCAATTCAGGATTATCAGTCGATGCAGTATGATTTTCCCGATGAGGACATCATGGCGCTGTTTGATGAAGGGAAGTCTCAAGAAAATGAAAGGTGGAGGATGATATTTGACGGTGCATCCAATGTGTGGGGACACGGAGCTGGGGCTGTGCTAATCTCCCCAGATAACCGTTTCATTCCGATCACTGCTAGATTGAGCTTTTATGTCACTAACAACATCGCAGAATATGAAGCGTGCATCTTGGGGATTCAGGCAGCCCTTGAGTGGAAGGTTAAAAGACTCGATGTGTATGGTGATTCGGCTTTGGTTATTCATCAGGTGAGAGGTGATTGGGAGACCAGAGATCCAAAATTGATCCCTTATTGTAACTATGTCCAGGAATTGATGGAGTCTTTCGACGAAATTACTTTCCAGCATATCCCTCGAGGTGAAAATCAGTTGGCCGATGCTTTGGCAACTCTGTCGTCAATGTTCAACATCAATTGCGACAAAAATCTAACTCATATCAGAATCCAACATCGGGGTCTCCCGGCACATCATTACTGCACTGCAATTGAGGAAGAGCCTGATAACAAGCCGTGGTATCATGATATCAAACAATACATCACTAAAAGAGAATACCCACCTGGGGCATCAGAGAATGACAAAAGAACTCTTAGAAGATTGTCAAGGAGTTTCTTTCTGAGTGGTGAAGTTCTTTACAAAAGGAATTATGATATGGTCCTCCTGAGGTGTGTAGCAGAGGAGGAAGCAGCAAAGATTATGAGAGAGGTCCATGAAGGTTCATTCGGGGACCATTCCAGTGGGCACACCATGGCAAGAAAGATCTTGAGAGCGGGCTATTATTGGTTGCGAATGGAGACCGATTGCTACAGCTTTGTGCGCAAGTGCCACAAATGTCAGATTTACGCCGACCACATTCATGTACCGCCTTCTAAGTTGAATGTCTTGACCGCGTCTTGGCCATTCTCAATGTGGGGCATGGATGTCATTGGTCCTATAGAGCCTAAAGCGTCAAACGGGCATCGTTTCATTCTGGTCGCAATCGATTACTTCACCAAGTGGGTTGAAGCCGTTTCTCACTCCAGTATCACTAGCACTGTGGTTGCAAAGTTTGTGAAGAAAGATCTGATTTGCCGCTATGGGCTTCCAGATAAGATCATTACTGATAATGGCAGCAACTTGAACAGCAAAATGATGAAGGACCTGTGCACAGGGTTCAAGATTCAGCATCACAATTCTTCACCTTATAGGCCCAAGATGAATGGGGCAGTTGAAGCGGCCAATAAGAACATCAAGAAGATAGTGCAGAAAATGGTGGTGACCTACAAAGATTGGCACGAAATGCTCCCTTTTGCCCTACATGGCTATCGTACTTCAGTGCGTACATCGACCGGGGCAACTCCTTTTTCTCTGGTATATGGATCAGAAGCAGTACTCCCTATTGAGGTTGAAATACCTTCCCTGCGGGTACTAATGGAAACCAAGTTGGAAGAGGCAGAGTGGGTGCAGGCCCGTCTAGATCAGTTAAATCTCATCGAAGAAAAGAGAATTGCAGCCTTATGTCATGGGCAACTGTACCAACAAAGGATGAAGACCGCTTTTGACAAGAAGGTTCGTCCCCGAGAATTCAATAAAGGAGATCTAGTACTCAAGAAGATCCTGCCCATTCAGAGCGATCCCCGTGGGAAGTGGACGCCCAACTATGACGGACCTTACGCGGTCAAGAAAGCATTTTCCGGAGGAGCGCTGATACTCACAAATATGGACGGTGAAGATCTCAAGAACCCAGTCAATTCTGATTCAGTAAAGAAGTATTATGCCTAAAGAAATAGACGAAAAAAGAGAAAGATAAGCCAAGCAAGATTTAGCTCGCTAGGTTGAAAACCCGAAAAGGCGACCTAGGCAAAATCAGAGCGACCCGGTGGATTGAAAACCCGCAAAGGGCGATCTAGGCAAAAATTAGGGTCAGAAAACTTGGGCATGAAAATGAGAAAAGGCATACAGCACTCCTGAAGGTTCGGGATAAAGGGGTGGTCAAAGTCAAGGACATAAATGCTCAGCATTGTTCCACAGAGACGGACAGTCAGAAATAAGCTCCTCTCTTTTTCGTGTCTTTTTGCAGTTTAAACTTTCAAATGTAATGAACAGTCGGCGTAACTTGCTGTACGACCGGTCTTCACATCAATAAAGTTCAATTTTTC
Source organism: Astragalus membranaceus (assembly GCA_039519185.1). Taxonomy (NCBI): domain Eukaryota; kingdom Viridiplantae; phylum Streptophyta; class Magnoliopsida; order Fabales; family Fabaceae; genus Astragalus; species Astragalus membranaceus. Next base: position 52,169,852 of record CM076849.1, read on the forward strand.
TCACGATCTGCTTGCTTTTTTATTTTCTGCTTTTCTTTTTTTTTTTTTTTTTTTTTTTCTGCTCAAAATAAATGTTTTATAATGATGGTGATGATGACCTGGAAAACATGTGCATAGATCATGGAGCATTACAATCATCGCAAAGTCCCTAAAGGTCGCGAAAAAAGGCAATTCCCCAAAACCAGTTAATCATGCAAGAGAAAGCGACTGCTCTCACGATTGCTTCAAACGGCGAAGTCAAAGCCAACATGCACTCGGCTCATTAGCCCCGCAATTCCAATGGGTTCCTCAGTCTCGTGCCATGAGTATCGCGGATTGGCTGAACCAGCAAAAAAAAAAAAGCCGAAAGAGTAAAAGAGCAAAAGAAAAAAAACAAACGATCAGAAAAAAGAAAGCTGACAAAAGAAACGAAGAATCAAAAATAGCATCCCACTACATTCATCATTACACCAAAATCATGAGCATTACATGCATCCGCATAACATGCCCTTGCATAACATGCACCCATACTCCATGCACCATTCTTTGCATTAACTAACGTATACAGGTACCTCAATCCAATGCAGTAGCATCGGTCATTTCAAATCAACCAATCAACTGAACTCCTGAGCCCTCTGTGCTCCCCCCTGAGCCCTCTGTGCTCCTCCTGAGCCCTCTGTGCTCCCCCCTGAGCCCTCTGTGCTCCCCCTGAGCCCTCTGTGCTCCCTCTTGAGCCCTCTGTGCTCCTCCTGAGCCCTCTGTGCTCCCCCCTGAGCCCTCTGTGCTCCCTCCTGGGCCCTCTGTGCTCCCTCCTGGGCCCTCTGCGCTCCTCCTGAGCCCTCTGTGCTCCCCCCTGAGCCCTCTGTGCTCCTCCTGAGCCCTCTGTGCTCCCCCCTGAGCCCTCTGTGCTCCCTCCTGGGCCCTCTGCGCTCCTCCTGAGCCCTCTGTGCTCCCCCCTGAGCCCTCTGTGCTCCTCCTGAGCCCTCTGTGCTCCCCCCTGAGCCCTCTGTGCTCCCTCCTGAGCCCTCTGTGCCCCCCTGAGCCCTCTGCGCTCATCCTAAGCCCTCTGCGCTCCCTCCTGAGCCCTCTGTGCTCATCCTGAGCCCTCTGTGCTCCTCCTGAGCCCTCTGTGCTCATCCTGAGCCCTCTGTGCTCATCCTGAGCCCTCCGCGCTCACCTTGAGCCCTCCGCGCTCATCCTGAGCCCTCAGTGCTCCTTCTTTACTGCTTTCTTTACCGCGTTCTTTACCGCTTTATTTCCTGCTTTTGCACGCCAAGTGTTAAACTCACAAATCGTTGTTTTTATATCAGCACGCCAAGTGGTGATTCAAAAAAAATCTAATCTGTTTTTGCATACATATTACATTTTTCATCTGACATCAACAAAAACAAAAAATGAGAAAAGAAAAAAATGGGAAAATTCGGGTTTTTCCCTAAGGAGACAAAATCGGTATAATTCCTGAATTCTTTATCTCTATTTTGCCTCGGAATATGTTTCAGCCAATCCATATTCCTCGTTAAAATCCAGATAAAGAGGGGCAGCTGTCATACCCCAATTTTGTCCGGCTTAGGTCAAAACCCTATTTTTCCCCAAAAAAATAAATAAATAAGGGAAAAGAGCATCATGCATTGCATTTAGGGTTATAGAAGTCATGTCAAAGTTTCTAAAATCATTTTTGGAGTTGGAATGTACTTTTGGACAATTCAGAGTTTTTCAGTGCAAAAGGGTATTTTAGTCATTTCGCAAATACGGGATATTTTCTCAGAACAAGCAACTTAGCATGCATCCCAAGGTCTTAGAGGTCATTCCTAGGGGGAAAAGTCATTTTTAAAGTGAAAATGTGCCTTGGGCAAAAAAAAAAAACTAGGGTTTTTAGGGTGAAAGGGCATTTTGGTCATTTCACGCTAAAAGCGGTTTTTTCCGTCCCAAATCACCGAAGCATCACCAAAGGTTTATTTGAGGAAGATTTGTGCTTAGTTGTGATTTTTTTGTGCGCATAAATATTAAGTTTTCTAGCATAAAACTCATTTTTCGAACGAAAGGGCAAAATGGTCATTTTCGCTAGAGTGGGGCCCAAAATCAATTTTGGGAATGGTGTTGTCATGGAATTTTGGGCCCAATGATTGAATCCTAAGATGAGCCCAAAATAAAAAAAAGAATCTTCATGGAATAAAAGAATGATCATAAAAAGAAAAATCAAAAAGAATGAAAATAAGGTAGTGTCCTCAATAAGACAAAATGTACTATTTTGTGCAAGCTTGCATTTTTCCTTTTTCCTTCCCTCCTCTCCTCATGGTGCTGGGCGAACAGCCCCCTCTCCCATTTCCCTCTCCATTTGTGTTTCTTCAACACCCTCAATCCATGTGATGATGCATCTCCACCCTCCATTAAAATTTAAAGTCTAATCCTAGTGCACCTCTCAAAGCCAATGACTAAAGTACCCTCTAACTTGGTGACCAAGTTCAAATTGATTTTATTTATTAATATTCAGCTGAATGTTAATTGATTTAATTGGTTTGATTACCATTTTACCCCAAAGCTCACTCCCACCCTATAAATACCCTTTCATTTTCCACACATCACAACTTCCTTGGCCTCATTCTCTCCTCCACCAAACCTAGCACACAACTCTCTCCCCTCTTTCCCTTGCCTTGGCCGTAGCCCCCCTCACCTCCTCCTCCCTCCATCTTTTTGTTTTCCATCACCCAAACACCACCAAATCACTTCAAATCCACTCCTCCTTCATAGATTTTCCTCCTCTCACCATCCATTTCATTTTCTCCTCATCAAGCACTTGGGTATTTGGGAATTTGTGTGGGGTTTCTTGGACCATTTCTTGAAAACTTTAGTTGATTTGGTTACTTGTTCTTCATTTCCTACTTCTACTAGTTCGGATCCTAGGTGAACCTCTAAAACCCTTACATCATTTACAATACTTTGCATCGAAATTCATATTCTCTTCATCATTTTCGCATACTCATCATTTTCATCTTAAAATGTAGTTTGTTGTTATTTTGTGTTGATCTTTGCATTTTAATGGAATAAACATGTGATTTTGTCTCCTATTTTGTTCGCATTTTCTTTGGGGTTTTAATTTATTTTGTTGTTCCTTTTTACTTGATGTTGATCAACCTTGTTATTAGTATTTAAATCCTTGTGTTAAATGTGACTTTTAGTCCATATTACTTGCAAATACTTGTGTTGTTGATGATTTTGCAACTTGATTCTCACTTGTGCTTAGAGCATCATAATTTAAGTGAGAGGATTGCAAGACATGATTCAACCTCATCTTAGTTTACTACTCTTGTTTGTTGATGATTTTGCAACTTGATTCTCACTTGTGCTTGGAGCACCATAATTTAAGTGAGAGGATTGCAAAATATGATTCAACCTCATTTTAGTTTACTGTTCTTGTTTATTTACTTTCTTGCCCTTTCAATTCTTGCTATTTATCTTCTTGCCCTTTTATTTTCCAAGTCATTTACTTTCTTGCACCTTTATTTTTCAAGTCATTTACTTTTCTTGCTATTTAATTTCTAGCACCTTTATTTTCCAAGTTATTTACTTTCTTGCACCTTTATTTTTCAAGTCATTTACTTTTCTTGCTATTTAATTTCTTGCACCTTTATTTTCCAAGTTATTTACTTTCTTGCACCTTTATTTTCCAAGTCATTTACTTTCTTGCTCCTTTAATTTCTTGCACCTTTATTTTCCAAGTCATTTACTTTCTTGCTCCTTTAATTTCTTGCACCTTTATTTTTCAAGTCATTTACTTTTCTTGCTATTTAATTTCTTGCACCTTTATTTTCCAAGTTATTTACTTTCTTGCACTTTTATTTTCCAAGTCATTTACTTTCTTGCTCATTTACTTTCTTGCTCATTTACTTTCCTTGCTCTTTAACTTTCCAAGTCATTTAAATTACTTGCAATTTACTTTTCAAGCAATTTATTTTCTTGTCATTCACAATTCCGCTATTTATGATTCTGCACTTTACCGCTTTCTTTTATTTCTCGCTATTTAACTTTATGTTTTCTTCTTTTATTTTCTTTTCTCCTCTTTTGTCCACAATGATCATGAGTGAGTAGACTTTACTAAAACATTCCTTCTTTCTAAAAACACTTTCTTTTAAGTTAATCAACTTTGAAAAATTAAATTGGTATTCACTTAGGTTCTCCATGTGGACCGATACTCTTTTATTACGCGATACGACCCGTGCACTTGTGGGGCTATCAAGTTTTTGGTTTGTTTGTTTTCATGAATAAAACGAAGTTTAGAGTCTATGTTCATTTCGCATTTTTTAAATAAATTAGGGTTTAGAGATTTGTGATGGGTTTGGTTGTGTAATCTTGTATTTACTTGAAATTAGGCTTTAATCTTGATCATAAAAATAACTTGTAAGTGCTTTCATTTGGTCATTTGTAGTCTTGCAAATGTGATATCCATCCTAGGTCTATAATTTGTTTTTAGTGTTGATGATTTGGTAAGAGGACTAGACACTTATGCACTTGTGCATTGTACCAAGTGTCAAGGATTACCAAAAGGGATTCAACCTCGGACCTTATCATGTGTTGATACCTAGATTGATTTGAACTTTTCGCATCACCACTCTACGTACTCTTTCTTGCAAGTTATGTGGTTAGTGTTGATCTTGCATAGGCATGTCATTAAATGTTGGAGACTAATTGTCATCCTTGTGCGCAAATGTTATAATTGGTAATGTGTATGCCTATGCTTGCATTGATGATTGATTTGCTTGCAATTTGTTAAAATTCGCACTTTGGTTCTTGACTTGGAAATTGATTGAATTCTCTACTTCTTTTTCTTTTGGATGCCACGCCATCCCAACAAACTCTTTGTGATCAATATCACCCTCAAACTCTCTTCCCCTTTCTTCAAATCAATTCTTTTCCAAAGCTTTTTCCAAAGCTCAACTTTTCTCAAGTTGTTTTCATAAGACAATCAAATTCTTTCTAAGATCAATAACAAACCTTTTTGAAAGCTCATAAGGAGTCAAGTCGGACGTACGGCCGGTGTTGACTAGCATCCTAAGATCGGAGTTGTACAACTCAAACATCTTGGGATACTTATGAGAATTAAAGCAAGTAATTAACAACTTCAACCCTATTTCAAAAATGAGTAAGGAATCAAGTCGGATGTACATCTGAGTTGGTTAGCGTCTTAGGGTTAGCGAGCTGTACAGTTCGTGCGAGCCTAAGATACTTGCTCAAATAAAAGCAACCAACCTCACAACCAATCTTTTCCTCAAATAATTCAAATCATTTTCAATAAGTAGGGGGCACGTCGTCTGTACGGGCGGGGATGTCTATGTTTTAGGGTTAGTGGACTGTACAGTTCAGACCCGAGAACCCCTGCAATAAAAGACACCAACACACCCAAAGTTTCTCAACCAAGGAGAACTACGTAGCTTTGATTTCCTCATTGCATCTGAGGATACGTAGGAGCGGGCCACGTCCCGTCAAGCACCCTTTTCAAAAAATACCAAAAAAAATCTTTCTTTTCCCCGTCTTCTTTCCAAACGATTTTCTCAAATAAAAAAAGAAAAAACGAAAAGAAATAGAACATCGTTTCAAATCAAACTTTGTCGAAACCACACATCAAATTAATGGTTCCCTTTCGGTAGAAAGGAGATGCGGGGTGCTTATATCTTCCCCGTGCCTAACCGACCCCCGAACCTACATCTCTTGATTTCGAAAAGACCACCCGCCTTGTATAAAAAGACATTTTTTCAATGTTTTCGTCTAGAAACTAAAATATTGATGGCGGCTTCATTTATCTTCCACGTTGTACATCGAGAAATCCCAACCGGATTTTTCGGGGTGCAACAGGTGTTCGATAAAATGTTTGTTTGGTGTTGTGATTCACAAATTATGGTGATTGACATTGGTGGTTAAGAATTGGTGATTTGAATTGGTGAATTAACGAAAATATTGAACCCGAGGGCGCCATGGGCGCCATGGTCCTAGTTGCTGTTTTTGGGGCCCTAGTGCTGGGCGCCATCTCTTGATGTTCAGATGTTGTTGTTGGCCCCCTGTGCCTAGGCGCCGTGCCTGGTCTTGTTGCCTTGGTGTTTCTGTTGCTGTTTTTGGCTCCCTGTGCATGGGCGCCGTGTCTGGTGTCTGTCTCATGTGCCAGTGTGTGTGTGTGTTGCCTGTGTCTTGGCGCAGGGGCGCCATGGACGCCTGTTCCTGGGTTGTGTTGCGTGCTGTCTTGGCGCAGGGGCGCCATGGGCGCCGTTCCCGTGTCTGGTGCATGTCTCGGTTCTGTGTTGTGTTGGTGTTGTAGGTTGTCTGGGCGCCAAGGGCGCCAATTCCTGTACCAGGTTGCGTTTTGGTTGTGTTCTAGCTGGTCTGGGCGCCAAGGGCGCCATTTCCTGCAGTGTTGCTAGGCGCCCTGCTCCTGGGCGCCAGTTTTTCTGTGTGGCTGTTTCCTGCTAGGCGCCGTGTCTGGGGTGTGCTCCATGTTGTGTTGCGTTGCTGTGTCATTGTCCTGAGTTGCCTGGGCGCCAAGGGCGCCAGTTTCGGTGTGTTGGCCAGATTTTGCGTGTTGCTTGCTAGGCGCCCAGTGCCTGGGCGCCATTTTCAGGATGTTCCTCAATTTTTCTCGGTTTTGTTTTTGACATATCTTTTGACTCGGGAGTCCGATTTAGACGTTTCAAAATGTTTTGGAAAGCTTATTCAGAGGCCTAGCTGAATATTATAATTTGAGGCAAATTAGTCCATTTTTCTGGAAAAATTGTTAACCGTTGGTGTAGTCGTTAAATGGTGATGTTTTAAAAAGAAAGTTGTCATGTCTCAAATACTTTGGAAAAATTGTTGTGGTCCCAAATGTCTTGGGAAATTGTCGCTTGTCTCTGGTGTTGTGAAAAATCCTCGTGTCTCAAATGTTTTGGAAAACTGTTGTCATCTTGGTGCCTTGGTGCGGTTTGAGCTAGGTGTGAAGGCTCAAACATTAATGTTGTTGGAACTAGGTGTGAAGGTTCCAAATTTCGGTGTTCTGTTGTGTCGGGTAGTTGGTGTTTCGGTGTCGTTGGGCTAGGTGTGAAGGCTCAACTTTGGTGATATTGGTGAATAATTTTGGTGCGTCACATTGTGACTATTTTGGATGATTGTCTGTGTGCATAGATGGTGTCGCATACAGCATGTGCATTTATTTTGGTGAAGGCCTTTGGTCTTGGAGCTAGGTGTGAAAGCTCAAATTTTCTAAAACTAGTGAGCCTGGTGTGAAAGCTCAATTTTTGGTGAATTGGTGAGCCGGGTGTGAAAGCTCTCAATTTTGGTGACGCCTCTATTTACAGGCAAAATTTTGGTGATTTGGTACCACATGCATATGCCCGTTGGTGTGGGTGGCATTCATGCATTATTATGACATTGGTGACTGATTGTGATGTTATAACTTGACGTGTGTTTATAATTTGATGTGTGTAGTGGAGTGGTAGATATAGTATCATATTCTAGCATGTTTCCTATCATTTTACGCTATTATATTGAAGATATCTCACCCATTCTGTTTGAATGTTACCCCTATGCGGTAACGTGCAGGTGATTGCGAGTGAAGGCTTAGGTACCTTCGCTATTCTGAGTCGGTGTTGTCGGTGTCCTTGCTTTGATGTGTAACACTCAAGGGGGGGATAAACGCTAAACTTTGGTTGTTGCATTTTATTTGTTTGGAGTCCATTCAGGACGTCATGATTTTATTGTTTTGAACCTTATTTCTATTTCCGCTGCGTGGTGATGTATTTTTGAAAAAGTTATTTATATCGTATGAGACGTTTTATTTAACGATGAATGTGTGACATCTCTTTTCGAAGTATGAAATAAATTTTTGAAACTCTGATTTTATTAAATAATTACCGGGTAGAAAAGGGGTGTTACAAAGATCACTCTGCAAGATCGAACGGCCCAAATCGATCAAAACAAACACCACCAAAACTCTATAAATACAACATTCAATGCTCATTAATGGTAAGCACTTTTCTAACAAAACACTCATTCACTCAAATACTGACTTGAGCGTCGGAGTGTCATTGCAGGAACAACATCGCCCCGTCAAGATCGAACATCTCAAGATCGAACATCTCAAGATCGAACCTCTCCAGATCGAACAAGATCTTCATCTCAAGGCCTGAAGACAGAGACAGAATCAATGATAAAATATCTACTAACTGCGTAATACCAATCACTAAGATCGGAAGCACAGTGCCGAACAGTTATTGATTTATATTTTTTTAACATAAAACAAGAGATGGTGTGTGTGTGATAGGAAAGAGAAGAATGATATATTAGAGACGGTGAGAGAATAGATGAGAGAGAATATTGAGAAGATTGAGAAGAGATACGAGACCGTCAAAAAATTATTGAATAGGAAATAAAAATCGTATTTTTTTATGGACATAAAATTCTACTGTGGGACTGAAAGTATTATTGTGGTTTTGTGAGGTATGAGAATTTTGGTTTTTATCCAGTTCCCTTGCCCCACTTTTGTCCAGTACCATGAACAGTTTCAAAATAAAATAGAGTACAATTGAAGTTATCTTGTCAAGTTCCTTGTTTTTTAGCAAATCAAACGCACCTTTTATCTGTTTTCTTTTAAGGTTAATTTACACAAACTAATAAAGTGACCAATTTGTTGTTTTTTTTATAAAATTATAACTCATTTTTCACTATACTTTTAATTATTTATTATTGGTCACACTCATTGCTCTCTATAATAGTAATTAATATAATTAGGAACTATGAAAATGGCAACTAAAAAATATATTTCTTCTGAAAAAAACTGACAATTATAAAAAAAATAGAATGATGATTTTTTTTATCCCCATTTTTTTCTTTTGATTATTTTTAAATTGGATTAATTTCTTTTTGACAATTTTGATTAAAAAATATATTCATTCATTCAAATTGATAGAATACATCGATAACAATATAAAGGCAAAATTAATAAAATCGTAAAAGATAAATCTACGAACAAACTCAGAACATTCAGGTTAATAACATAAAACGACAATATGCCTACAAATATGACAAAATCAATGTCACCGAATATTCATACCTCCAGGTCTGTAACTTTGAAGTCCAAGTCATTGAATGAATTGTAATGGGTCGAAGTTGATTTGTCTCAAACGAACACCGCAACAAACAAACAACATCACACCAAGATGACAAACAAAACAACGTCGCACTCACAATGGCGGATCCACACTCTAAGGTGTGGGGTCAATTGCCCCCACCATGTAAAAATATTATAGCTTGCTATACTTGATAACAGTTTGTTTTGCCCTCATAAAAAAAGAGATTGCCCCCATGAGCTACTAATTTTTTAAATGAAGGTATAAAAAATACTAATATTTTCTTTTATTCTTCTAAATTTTATTAGTTCGGTCTTTTCTAACACTAAATATATACAATGAAAAACTTAAGTACTTGTTTTATAAGGAGTAATGACTCCAAAAAAATTGTTTACGGAAAATAGAGATCTATTTATTCTGAGAAATGGAAACTACTAATTTGGTCATTAAAAACCCAAATATTAGCCAAACTAATAGTATAGAGTTGAGCCTTAGTTTTTTTATCATTAAATTATAAATATATATATATATATATATATATATATATATATATATATATATATATATATATATATTATAAATGTTTATAATATATATTTTCTAAACAATACTATACTATTTTTTGCCCCCACGACATAAAGTTTTTGGATCCGCCACTGCGCACTCATGCGGCGAAATCAAGAAAAAACACCAAAGAAAAATTAGATAAACACGAAGGTGATAAAAAGAGAAAAATAATAACGCAGAAGGTGATTCCAAGTTAAAAAATAGGCTTAATTACAGTTTTGGTCCCCCTATTATGACCAATTCTTGATTTTGGTCCCTGAAGTTTTAATTTGACGATTTTGGTCCCCCTATTTTTCCAATTTGAAAAATCATAGTCCCCCTCTTAATTTTGACTGACTTATCCTACGTGGCAGCCCACGTGGACTGCCACGTAGGCACACCCCCCCACCCCACCCCACCCCTCCACTGTTTGTCTTCCCCACCGATCCCCCCCCCCCCCCACTGTTCCTCTTCCCTCTTCCCCTCCCCCCTCCCACCCCCACCTCCGTGAACCCCCCCCCCCCCCCACAACCACACCCTCTCTCTCTCCTTCACATCTCTCTCTCCCACCGTTGCTCTCCCTCCTCGCATCTCTCTCTCCTTCGCATCTCAGCTCTCCCACCGTCGCTCTCCCTCCTCGCATCTCACCACTGTCGCTCTCGCTCGTCTCCCCGTTCTCTCGCTCTCGCTCTCGCAGATCCTCTCGTCTCCCCGTTCTCTCTCAGATCGCAGATATACGATCCTCTCGTCTCCCCGTCGCGTCGCTCTCGGTGGTGGGTTGGGGTGGGGTGGGATGGGGGTGGGGTGGGGTCGGTGGTGGGTTGGGGTGGGGTCGGTGGTGGGTTGGGGTGGGGTGGGGTCGGTGGTGGGTTGGGGTGGGGTGGGGTGGGGTGGGGTCGGTGGTGGGGGGGGGGGGGGTGGGGTGGGGTGGGGGGTGGGGTGGGGGGGTTGTGCCTACGTGGCAGTCCACGTGGGCTGCCATGTAGGATAAGTCAGTCAAAATTCGGATGGGGGACCAAAATCGAGAATTGGTCATAATAGGGGGACCAAAACTGTAATTAAGCCTATTTTTTAACTTGGAATCACCTTCTGCATTATTATTTTTCTCTTTTTATCACCTTCGTGTTTATCTAATTTTTCTTTGGTGTTTTTTCTTGATTAAAAGTTCAGGGACCAAAATCGAGAATTGATCATAATAGGGGGACCAAAACTGTAATTAAGCCTAAAAAATATGATCCAAAACCACTCCTCAGATATATAAACACGAAGAAAGAAAAAAGTAAAAAGAAAAGTGGGAGAATCGACTAAGTCTTCTTAAAGTCTTTACTCAAATTAAAGAATAAAATGAAGTTACTAACTATCAAGAAAGTAAACAAAAGAATTATAATTTTATTAAAAGCTTAGATCTTCGTTTGGATTCACGTTTGGAAGCCTGCTTCAAACATGCATGATTCAAATATGTTTGGCTCTCTATTGATAAAGTAATTTTGCCTTCTAAACTCAATTATTGTAGAAGCAACTATTTGTAACTTTTACTTTTGCTAGAATTAATTCTATGCAAATTAGTGGAGTAGTTTTCCAGCTTTGCCACTTTTTGTCCTTGTTTTCAAAGGAAGGAGTTTTAGTCCAACATTTTGATCTGGAGCACTTGGGAGTCCGTAAGTTTGTGAACATCTAACTTGGATTACTTTTCTGAAATTCCTCTCAATAGGTGAGTTCCTCTCGCTCCCCTTCTTAATACCCTTGTGTGCATTTGGATGGAGCATTTGAAAATTCTACGAAATTTCAAATTCCATGTAATTCAAATACATCGATTGAAATCCTTTCATTTTCAAAATTATTTGTTTGGATGGGGTAATTAGAATTCTTCATTCTTAAAATTTCTTGTTTAGATAGAGTAATTAAAATTCTTTATTTTATATATATATATATATATATATATATATATATATATATATATTAAATTCTTCACTTTACCCAATGGTCGAATGACATGCGAGTTCAACGATCGACTGGACCGACCCATCGGATGTCGGGGCCGACACACTGGGAGTGAATTAGTCCCAGCCTACCGAGTTAGAGGTGACAAAGCAGGTTACCCGGCCCGTGTTGGGCTGGAATCTTTTCGGGCCGTGTTCAATGATCGAATGATGGTGTACCGAGTTAGAGCTGTTCAATGATCGCCAACAAAATAAAAAAATAAAGGCTAAATATTAGTTTTGGTCCTTTATCTTTTCTCTTGGTTTCACTTTGGTCTTTTATCTTTTTTTTTGATCCGTTTCGGTCCTTTATGTTTCATTTTCGTTTCAGTTTGGTCCCTGACGTAAGTTTTTGTAAACGGACGCCACGCTGGCAGTTCTGGGTTTTCGCCATTGATGCAGATCTGAGTTGCAGTTTCAATTTAGTTTCAGTTTGGTTCTCTACATTTTCTTTTAGTTTCAGTTTGGTCCCCTTGTTCATTTTGAGTTTTTGTTTGTTCGCCTAAACCCAAAAGAAGATGTTAATCGTTCTACCATAATTGTTCTACCCAGAAGAGGTGTGACTCTTGTGTATAAAAATCGTTCTACCAGAATCGTTCTTCCAAGATCTGAAAAATGGGTTTCGATTTGGGATCAACAACACTGAAACCCAGATCTGAAACAACACTGGATCTGTTCATCTTCTTCCCCAAACCCACAGGATCTCAAAACGCGTTCAACAACAAAAACAACACTGGAACTCAGATCGTTGTTAGGGATTTGGTAGAAATTAGGAATTTGGTGGAAGAAATTAGGGAGATGAACATCATTGTTGAAATTAGGGATTTGGTGAAAAAAATTCAATGAATGAGAAAGATTTACTGTTCGTCAAACCCAGAATTGTGTTGTTGAAGAATTTATGTTGAAGAAATGAAAAAGATTGTTGTTGAAGAACTGTTCGTAAAACCTAGAAATGAAAAAAATTCATTGAATGAGAAACAACAATGTTTTGTATTTTTTAAAATTCAAAAACGAATTTGAGACGCCACGTCAGCAGTTAGCTGTCAGCGTGGCGTCCGTCAACAAAAACTAACGTCAGGGACCAAAGTGAAACGAAAATGAAACATAAAGGACCAAAACAGACCCAAAAAAAGATAAAGGACCAAAGTGAAACCAAGAGCAAAGATAAAAGACCAAAACTGATATTTAGCCAAAAATAAATAAAGAAAAAGAAAGAGCGATTTAGTGGAGGCTCCTTTGGTTTTTTGATTGGTAATTATTAAGATCAAAACTTCTTATATCTTACAAGATCGGTTACAGATGGATCAACAATACAATAATTTCTTGTAAGAAAAACAATACAATATGTTCATACATTTAGTCGTTACTTTTAAATACAGTTGCTTTCAAATTAAACAGTTGCCTTCAAATTAGTTTAAACTGATATAATAATTATATATAACTGTTGCATTTCATAGTGCAGGTATATATATATATATATATATATATATATATATATATATATATATATATATATATATATATATATATCAAATTAGACCAATTTGGTATTTTTGAAAAATTATTTTCTTTGAAGAAAATCATTGTGCAAAAAAAAAATTTAAAGAACATTTTTGGCAAGAAATGAATTTCAAATTCTTCATTTTTAGGTGGTATTTCAAATTTTCTAAATTTAGGCTTACTAAAATACCTCATAAAATCCACTCATTTTGAAAATTCTCCATATTTATTATCCAAACAAGTTAATTTGGTTTGAAGCATTTAAATTACTCTATTAAATTACACTACCCTGTAAAATTGCCTCATCCAAATACACTTTTAGGGTTCCAAGCACATTAGTACTCTTTTGTTATTAGAGTAGTCCCCAAACTAAATATGAAAATAGTATGTGCTTTCTAAAATTTTAAAAAGTTGCCTCAGTATAAGTCCCTAAAATTTTGTGAGATTCATCTAAATAACTATTGAGTACATTTTAGTAAATATACACGAAAACAATTTTGAGTCAAACAATTAATCCAATAACAAGAATTGAAAAATATTCCTAAAAAAGAATTGCTAAATATCACTTTTTCATTTTTTTTACAATAAATATCACTTTTTCATGAAAGTGATCCGTTTTTAATATAGATAATTATATTTAGTGTTGTTATGCTAATATAGTTTTAATTTTAACGTATATTTCTTTTTGTTAGTAACTTACCAAATTATAAGTTTAATATAATATTAAGTTGAGATCCATTTTGGTAATTTCACGTTCAAAAGTAATTTTAATGCAACATATCCGAACAACAAGAATTGGTCAAATAATTTTTTCAATAAATGCACCCAAACAAAAACTACGTTAAGTCCAACTCTCTTTTAACTAAAATCAACTCTACAAAATTAATTATGTTAAAATCAAATCTCGTCACCGCAGAACCAAACACGTTTCCCTAAATCAAAGATCCTATTGTCAAAAAAAACTCAAAGATCTGAGATCCGGCAATGTATTGTGATTTCTTATGAAACAGTAATAAACAATATATGCATGGGAGTCCCAAGTAGATAGCTCAGTTGGTAAACTAAGGGATATCGAAATAGTACACCAAAAAGTGCAAGAATGAGGTCTCAGGTTGAATATACACATTCCCACGCTATTATAAACTATAAAAAAAATTGTTTTTCCTTTTCTTCTCTTTGTATACCAAAAAAAAAATTGGTACAAATTATAAACTATAAAATGCAAGAACTCTTGAATACCCAGCATAAAATATTAATTTATATTCAATTATCTTCACTCACATTATATATATATATATATATATATATATATATATATATATATATATACTTTTTTTGTGATCAATTATCTTTACACACATTATATATATATATATATATATATATATATATATATATATATATATATATATATACTTTAAACGCTATGATCATATACCATATAAAAAGAAAAACGCTATGATGATATTATTTCCATCTGGATTAATGCATATACACCATTGATCCTGATAGTCGCGAGTTGGCTGATTTTTTATGAGAGATTAAAAATAAAAATAAAATGTTATAGATAAAACGAATTTCTTTAAAAGAGAACTAAAAAGTACTAAGAATTTAGATCCAAACAACAATTAAGGTAAGTTTGAAACACTAGTTTTTTTTGACCAATCAAACACTAGTTTTATACATAGAAGAGAAAAATAAATAAGGATAACTTAAAACATAAACAAATTATAATAAGTAAAAAAGAAAAACAATCAAATTATTACAAATTCAAATTTGTGAGATGAAATACACTTAGTAAATTATTATAATAGAAAGAAATGAGAAATTAGGTAAATACTAGAAGATGATGAAACATTATTATTTTTGTTTGTAGATAGAGTGGCTAGCTAGCTAGCACTCACACAATAAGGTTTAGGTTCGAATTCGATTGATAATATCCACCTTAACAATTTCGATATTTACCAGTTGAGCTAAACCTCATAAGTTTTGGAATATCCACCTCAGATATATTTTTTTGGTACAAACCTCAGGTATTATTAAACTATGAGTATCAATAACTTATTATTATACTTAGCTTTAATTTTTTATTTTGGTTTTGGAGTAGCTGGCTTGTCAACATACCTACCTAGTTTTAACTTTATATTTTATTTTTAGGATTTATAGGATAGTAATGACTACCTCATGACTCCAGAGAAATCGTCTCGAGTAATTAATCTCTGCAAATGTGTGCAGTGACACCCATTTTAAATAAAAAAAAGAGGAATTTCTTTTTGTTCATGAACTATTAGGAATAAATTAATAACCAGAGATTGAATATTTTACATAAAATAATTTTAGATTTTTTATCATAGTTATAAATAGTGATGGAGCACGTGGTGTTCTGAAAGACAGTTCCTCCCTTGTTTTTTAAAAAATAATATTTTACTACTGCATAATATTTTTTTTTCATAAAATTGACAAAATTTTTATGGCTTAGATTGTATTTTCAGCATCTGATGACGAATTATGTATCCCAATAAATTTGGTTAGGGCTCACTTGATTTATTTTTTTTAAATAAAAATTTGCTTAATATTTTAATAAATTGATTCAAAAGAACTAATATTAAAAAATTGATGTTACAGATAATTGATTTTACACAAAAAATATTTATTCTATAATGATAATTTAAAAATGAACTTAAAAGGACTGACGCCATTTGGTTGTTAAATTGACAATCACTTTTGATGTATAAATACGAATAAACTTATGAATTTTCCACGAAAATTTATTTTATCTAACACAAAATTTAAAATTATTAGCTTTTATAAGAATCAAGTATACTATTTAGAATCAATTTTATCCACCAAAAATTTATAACCTTAAATACGTGAACAATATTTTTCAAGTATATTCAACTTATTTTTGTTTCCAGAATTAATTCTAAACTAAACTCTCCAAGTCATTAGGCATTATCATTGTCAAAACAAAAAGTCATTAGGCAATATAGATTCTATCCACATTTTCTGTAGATTGTACGTAGTTGCTTGCTTTCTTTACCTATCCTTTCTGGCAAGTGGCAACTGAGAATTGACGACAAAACAGAAAGTCCATCAAATCGAAATCTAGAAAACACTAGGTGACCACAAGCCTTCAAAACAAAAGCCCGTGCCGTGCCCGCCAACCATGTAATTCTTGTCGATTTGTCCTTGACCTATCCATCTTTGAATTTAAGCATCCAACTTTGTTGAACCCTCATCTCTTCTAACTTATATTCCTAACTCATCTAGTCATCTTTTATAATGACAGATCGAGAAGATCTAATTTTATTTGGATCAATCAAAACATTAAGGGTATCTTTGAGAGGGGGTTTTCCGAGCGGAAGGGAGGGGAGGACTTGAAAAATATTAGTCTATATTTTAATATGAATTTAAGATTTTAAAAAATTAAAAAAAAGAAGTTGATAGATATCAATATAACATTTTTAATCACACTTGATTTATGTTTAGAGATATTTTATAGCTTCCTCAATTTAGAATTAAAAAATATGCCCTCCCCTCCCAAAACCCCCTCTCAAACATACCATAAAAAAATCTGAAAATAAGACGGAACAAGATGAAAGGGAGAGTTACATTTAGAGTGTATTTGAGAGTTTGGTGGGGGAGGAAATAAGACTAATAGTGTAAATTTTTTAGTTTATTTTTGTAGCTCCTCCAAAATCTCCCAAATTTAGAGAATTTCGGATGAGCTTCAAAAATAAACTAGGAGAGGGGTTTGGGGGGTTCAGGGGCTGATTTTTCTCCTCATCAACAAAGAATTTACACTATTAGTCTCATACTCTCTCCTCCAAACTCCCAAACACACTTTTAGTCTTATTAAACCCAGACTCTTTGGTGATTGACCTAGCCATTCAACTGGGTCAGTGGGTTATTGATCAAACCAGTGGTTAATGAACGAACCGCACGACCCATTTTCTATTGAAAAATTCAAAAAAAATTAGAACATATATCGAGAAAATATTTGTATTTGTAACTAGGTATAATGATAAAAAAAATTAAATTTAATATTACACAAAATATCTATAAAATCATAAATATATTGTTTTGTATATTTTATTAATTATGTGATTAAAATAAAATTTAAAAAGATATATTGAATAATAATAGATAAAGCAATGCATATATATATATATATATATATATATATATATATATATATATATAGAAAGTAGGTAGCAGACGGACTGCAACTGAATTAAACTAAGAAGAGAACAGAATTAAAGCATAAAAGGCTCAGCCTTCCATAAACCAAGGTAATCAAAACCGGATCGGACATTGAACCGGAAGAGGTAGCGGTTCAGGGGTTCTTGGGTTCAACCGGTTGAACCGGGGGTTCAACCGGAATTAATTAAATATATTATTTAATATTTTTATTACAATATATAAAGGATAAAAAACCATAATACCCAAAATTTTACACCACAAACAATTAAATTATGCTTAACTTAAGCTCAACAATATAATATCCAAGTCATTAGTTAAAGTTACACATAAAATTGGTAGGTATAAAAAAACTCAAAGTTTGACATGTTTAAAAAATATATATTTTAATGCATTATTTAGAAAGAAAAAAAATAAGACTGCTTTATAAGAAAATTGTTGTTGGCAAATAAGAAGCTAATGTTGCAAACAGTGAAGATAAATAAGAATCTAATGTCGCTTTATTTAGAAAAGATCACATCATGTAAGAAAATTGCAAACAGTGAAGCTAATGTTGTTGAAAGGTGAATATCTAGTCCCACATCGGATGACAAATAAGAAGAATGAGCTGTGTTTCTCTATAAATAGAGCTAGAGTGTGCATAGCAAAATATAAGTGAGATTCTTGGCTTTCATAATATATAAAATATTTAAATAGAGCCCTGACACTCATTTTGTTTTACAAAAAATAGTTTAAATTTTTTTATTTCAGTTAAAAAAAATAAAAAAAAAGTCATTTCTCAGAACCGCTTGTAACCGCCGAACCGCCGGTTCTGGCCGGTTTTGTCGGTTCTTGAGCGGTTTCCCGGTTTTTCACCCGGTTCTTTGGCCATTCGGTTCTGGGGTCTAACTGGACCGGACAGGGGGCCGGTTCCCGGTTCAACCGGTCGAACCGACCGGTTCGGTCCGATTATGATTACCTTGCGATAAACAGAAAATAAAAATGCAGAAGAATGAATGCAGAAAACTATATAATATATAACATAAAACTTAGGAGGCAAAGCCTTCCATAAGATTTAAAGACTGAAATTAAAAAACAGGTTACAAGATTGAAATTGAAAACAAAGATTGAAGAAAGAAAGAGGCTAAGGAGTCAGACTTACAAGCAAGGCTCTCTGACTTCTCTCTAACTTAGTGAGATAAACGGTGCCACTAACAGAAGCCTAGGCACTCAATAAATAGAAAATAAAAGGAATCCAGGAATAGTGACTAATATATGGAATCCAAGGATTGCTAACTTGAACTGTGCACTTGGGTGACCTGCACTGTGCACTAATGACTTGTACTGTTTGGAATCCAAGAGTTGTTGACTTGAACTGTGTGGAATCCAAAGCTTGAAGATTTGTCCCAGTTTTAGGTGGGATTCGATTGAAGATGCCTTTGACTGCTGGCATGACTGACCTGGTAGAAGACAAAAGCAGAAATTCCTTTTCTCTGCCATGATGATCGCCTGTAGGCGTGATTGACTAAATGACACGTGGTCATGATTACAAAATACAAAAATACAATTATTTGGAGGTAAAACAATAGTAAATTCATAATAGTTGAAGATTGTCAGGGGAATAGTTTTCAAAACAGTGTTCATCGTTTTGGTAAAACGAGTCAACTGTAGAAGATGATGAATGAGAAGATGGAGAACAAACTTGTTTCTTCTTCTTATCTTTTCCTTTTGAAGAAGAAGAACCATGTTCATTTTTGTTCTTCTCAGAAGACTGATCCTGAAGTATATTTTGGAGGTTATCCAAGACATCTTCTTCTGATGCTGAAGCGGCTAGAGCTGTAGAGATTCTAGCCTTCTGGTTGAGGAATTTGCAGCTGTCTGAATCAGCAACTTGCAAGAACCTTGAATTGTTTTTGAACCATGTGGCCACACTGTCAGGAGATGCTATTGAAGCATCAAAACGAGGCCACCATTTGATAAAAGCTTGTTTGTAAAAAGACAATAAAGGTTTTGGAAGATGATAATTACCAGTTTTATACTGCCATAAAAAAATCCATGATAATGAAAACGTGGTAAAGAAATTTAAATCCATTGGATAATTGTTAAGACTTTTGTTAAACCTTTTGGAAAAAATTTTGAATCCTTCTTGGACTTCAATAGGAAAGATTTGAGGTTGGCCCAAAGAAATACCACCATTGAAGAAACCAATTTGGAAATGAATATTTGGTTGCTTTTTTGAAATAGATCAACCAAGAATGTTTGAAAAATTTGTTTTGTAAACCCAGGATGACATAGTCCCAGGCATTGATGTAGTCCCAGTAATTGTAACCTATTGGGTCACAGATCTGGGAGAATTTTCTGGTTTTGTTTGGATTTTGTCCAAAAGCTGAAGGTGTTAAAACCTTTAGGATTTGGAGGGTAGAGTGAGTGATATTAGAGTCGTCTTTAGGGTCTCTATAGTGTTTGATGGCGACAGACTCAGTGTCTATGAGTATAAACTCATAAAATAATTGGGTTTTGTTTGGGGTGAAAGGAAGAAAGTGAGACTGAGATGGAAAAATCTTTGAAGGGATTCTGTTTGGATTTTCATCCATGAATTCTGGTTCTAGATGGGCCAAAAAGAAATAACTTTCCTTTGGGACATACTGAGTTTGAGCAGGGGTTACCTGAGATGATTGGGACATACTGAGTTTGAGCAGGAGGAAGACTTGGAAGTCATTTTGCTTGTTTCCCTGTATATTTTCACAAGTGAGGTAGTCAGGGAAAGCATTGCCAGATCCTTTAAGATATCGAAATCAAACATACTTAGAATATCAAAAATACTTGGAATAGTATGCCATCTGGCCAAATTATGATTTGATGCAAGTTTTTGAAGAATAATTTTTGCATATTCATAATTGACGCAAATAATAAACTTTTGATTAAGTGGATTAGATTGAGGTTTTGAAATAAACACTTCGTTTGTCAAAACTTTTCTTTTGAATAAAAGAATTTTAATGAGATTGCTATGTTGCAAAGAGAAACTTGAGACATGAAGATATCCTGGGGATCCCCGCAACTGGGTTTTAATAGAGGTTTGAATGAGACATTTATCAAAAGGCTCGATGACTCTACTGACAGGGATGATAGTTCCTTGGTGGATAGATGATAGTTCCTTGGTGGATATTGACTGAAAATATCATTCAGGACCTTTTGGAATTCAAACGGAATATTTTTTAAAATAATTTTGGTTCTTTCACCTTTGATTTGATTCTATCCAAAACTAGAATTCATATCAAATTTAGAAAAGATAGTTTGTCTGTCGATAGAAGTGGAACATGACCACTGACTAAAATTACTGCGAGCAAGACCTTTTCTAACAAGATCTTTGATAGTCTTATGGTGAACTAGGGCAAGATCATAATTCATATGAATCATCTTAGTAGGGGAATTTCTTAAAAATTTAAAGGCAATGGGTTGCCCTGAAAATTGAGCTATTACATCATTCTTTGTTAACTGAAAAGAGAAGAGTGATCTTGTAAAGGGGGCTTCCCAGATCACTTTGTTTTCAAGTAAAAAGGATGTATTAATTTTGAAATTGATAATAGTTGAGAACAAATTATTTTTGATCAGACTTAAACAACCATTGGTGGGATCATCCTTGAAAGCAGAAGTTTCAAGAGATGAGTTATTTCCAGACCAATAACTATTACAGTGATCTAAAATGTATTGTTGATTGGTTAATACGTCCTTCTGTGCTTGGACATGATCTATAGGAGAGTGGTTAGGAGATCCTGAACTAGTGTTAGAATCATTTTTTAAAGATTGGATTAACCAATTGTTAATCTTACTTTTGGTTTCAGGATCTAGGTCTAGGGTTTTAAGCTTTCCTATGATCCTATCATACCTGCTAATGTGGCTAGGTTCGCCACTTTTGAAGCAAATGATGATTCTGTCTTTGATATCAGAATCTAATTTTAGGGCTTTAAGCTTCCTAATGATCCTACAGGTTCTGCTTTTGTGGCCAGGTTTGCCACAAGTGAAGCAAATGACAGGTCTCTTATCATACTGCTCCTTAGTATTTTGACTAGCATCCCGTGGTTTGGTTTTATTAACCTGGTTCTTTCTAGGTTTGGGCCTGGGTCTGGCCTTCTTGGTAGAGGGAGACCAAACTTAGGTTTGTTTTTAACACCTGGACTTACATCTTCTAAGTGACCAGAAGAGGTTTCCTCTAGCACATTGATAGACCTAATACTTTTAGGTGAAGGAGTGTTAGGAGCAATTGTTTTAAGAAGAACAAGTTACTCATTGACCTTGGCTAAGAGTTCGTCTTCAGCGTCATCAATTTTTTTATTAGGGATTGACCTGGTAGAAGACAAAAGCAGAGATTCCTTTTGTCTGCCATGATGATCGCCTGTAGGAGTGATTGACTAAATGACACGTGGTCATGATTACAAAATACAAAAATACAATTATTTGGAGGTAAAACAATAGTAAACTCATAATAATTGAAGATTTTCAGGGGAATAGTTTTCAAAACAGTCTTCATCGTTTTGGTAAAACGAGTCAATTGTAGAAGATGATGAAGGAGAAGATGGAGAACAAACTTGTTTCTTCTTCTTATCTTTTCCTTTTGAAGAAGAAGAACCTTGTTCATTCTTGTTCTTCTCAGAAGACTGATCCTGAAGTAACTTTACAATATTTTGGAGGTTTTCCAGGACATCTTCTTCTGATGCTGAAGCGGCTAGAGCTGCAAAAACTCTAGCCTTCTGGTTGAGGAGTTTGCAGGTGTCTGGATCAGCAACTTGCAAGAACCTTGGATTGTTTTTTGAACCATGTGGCCACACTGTCAGGAGATGCCATTGACCCATCAAAACGAGGCCACCATTTGATAAAAGCTTGTATGTAAAAAGACAATAAAGGTTTTGGAAGATGATAATTACCAGTTTTATACTGCCATCAAAAATTCCAGGATAATGAAAACGTGGTAAAGAAATTTAAATCCATTGGATAATTGTTAAGACTTTTGTTAAACCTTCTGGAAAAAATTTTGAATCCTTCTTGGACTTCAATAGGAAAGATTTCTGAGGTTGGCCCAAAGAAATACCACCATTGAAGAAACCAATTTGGAAATGAATATTTGGTTGCCTTTTTGAAGTAGATCAACCAAGAATGTTTGAAAAAATTGTTTTGTAAACCCAGGATGACATAGTCCCAGGCTTTGATGTAGTCCCAGTAATTGTAACCTATTGGGTCAAAGATCTGGGAGAATTTTCTGGTTTTGTTTGGATTTTGTCCAAAAGCTGAAGGTGTTAAAATCTTTAGGATTTGGAGGGTAGAGTGAGTGATATTAGAGTCGTCTTTAGGGTCTCTATAGTGTTTAATGGCGACGGACTCAGTGTCTATGAGTATAAACTCATAAAATAATTGGGTTTTGTTTGGGGTGAAAGGAAGAAAGTGAGACTGAGATGGAAAAATCTTTGAAGGGATTCTGTTTGGATTTTCATCCATGAATTCCGGTTCTAGATGGGCCAAAAAGAAATAATTTTCCTTTGGGACATACTGTGTTTGAGCAGGGGTTACTTGAGATGATTGAGTTTGAGCTGGTGTAATTTCGGATGATCTGGGTTTATTCTGGATCATCTGAGTTTTTTGTCTTTGTATGGCAAGGTCCAAGACTGGGATGTCTTGGTCACTACCTTCTTCGGCTATACTAGCCCAAGTTTTTGTTGGAAGATTGACTAGTCCCTGTTCTTGGAAGGCCAAGAGAGTTTGGACAGGGAAGGCATAATCCGATTTTCGTTTGTTTTGGAATGGAGGATCGATTCTGAATTGGTTGGGTAGAAGAGGACCCTGATTGATTTAGGGTAGGTGACCCTGATTGTTTTAAGGTAAAAGACCCTTTGATATTTGCCAGAATGCTCAAGTCTGGCTTTCCTCTGCCTCTTCCTCGTGAGGAGGAAGACCTGGAAGTCATTTTGCCTGTTTCCCTGTATTTTTCCACAAGTGAGGTAGTCAGGGAAAGCATTGCTAGATCCTTTAAGATATCAAAATCAAACATACTTAGAATATCAAAAATACATAGAATAGTATGCCATCTGGCCAAATTATGATTTGATGCAAGTTTTTGAAAAATAATTTTTGCAGATTCATAATTGATGCAAATAATAAACTTTTGATTAAGTAAATTAGATTGAGGTTTTGAAATAAACACTTCGTTTGTCAAAACTTTTCTTTTGAATAAAAGAATTTTAATGAGATTGTTATGTTGTAAAGAGAAATTTGAGCCATGAAGATATCCCGGGGATCCCCGCAACTGGGTTTTAATAGAAGTTTGAATGAGACATTTATCAGAAGACTCCATGACTCTACTGACAGGGATGATAGTTCCTTGGTGGATACCGAGACTGAAAATATCATTCAAAATCTTTTGGAACTCAAACAGAATAATTTTTAAAATAATTTTGGTTCTTTCACCTTGGATTTGGTTCTATCTAAAACCAGAATTCATATCAAAATTAGAAAAGATAATTTGTCTGTCGATAGAAGTGGAACAGGACCACTGAACATTACTGCGAGCAAGACCTTTTCTAACAAGATCTTTGATACTCTTATGGTGAACTAGGGGAAGATCATGATTCATATGAATCAGCTTAATAGGGGAATTCCTTTAAAATTTAAAGGCAATGGGTTGCCCTGAAAATTGAGCTATTACATCATTCTTTGTTATCTGAAAAGAGAAGAGTGATCTTGTGAAGAGGGCTTCCCGGATCACTTTGTTTTCAAGTAAAAATGATGTCTTAATTTTGAAATTGATAGTAGCTGAGAACAAATTATTTTTTATCAGACTTAAACAACCATTGGTGGGATCATCCTTGAAAGCAGAGGTTTCAAGAGGTGAGTTATTTCCAGACCAATAATTATTACAGTGATCTAAAATATATTGCTGATTGGTTAGTTCGTCCTTCTGTGCTTGGACATGATCTATAGGAGAGTGGTTAGGAGATTCTGAACTAGTGTTAGAATCATTTTTTAAAGATTGGATTAACCAATTGTTAATCTTACCTTTGGTTTCAGGATCTAGGTCTAGGGTTTTAAGCTTTCTTGTGGTCCTATTATATCTGCTAATGTGGCTAGGTTCGCCACCTATGAAGCAATTGATGATTCTGTCTTTGATATCAGGATCTATTTTTAGGGTTTTAAGCTTCCTAATGATCCTGCAGATTCTGCTTCTGTGGCTAGGTTTGCCACAAGTGAAGCAAACTATAGGTTTCTTATCATATTGCCCCTTAGTAATCTGACCAGTAGTTTGTGGTCTGGGCTCACTAACTTGATTCTTTCTAGGTTTGGCCGTTTTGGTAAAGGGGGGACCAAACTTAGGGTTGATATTAGCCTCTGAACTTATCTCTGCAGAGTGATCAGAAGAGGTCTCCTCTAACACATTGATGGTCCTAATATTCTTAGGTGAAGGAGCAGCTGTCTTAAGAAGAACAAGTTGCTCATTGAATTTGGCTAAGAGTTCGTCTTTAGCGTCATCAATTTCTTTATTGATGTGATCTTCATGATCAGTATGCTGTAAGTGTAACACCCATTTTCTACCCGGTAAATTTTTGACAAAAATCAGAGTTTCAAAAACATTTTTCACTACACCCACAAGGGATGCCACATTTACACCAATAAAACATCACACGCCAATAATAAAATTCACCATTAAAATAGTATGATACATAGCACGTCATAAATGGGACGAACCCCCAAAACACCTGTTCAGTCTACATGACAGTAACTCCATCACCACGCAGCGGAATAAAAATAAAAGTTTCAATGAATAATCATAACGTCACCATAAAACTTCAGAAATTAAATAATAGAGACAACTAATAAAGACTAGCGTTCATCCCCCCCGAGTGCTACGTATCAGAGCGACGACACCGACCCAATCAGCTCTAACTCCTTAACCATCATTGCCGACATATGCAAAGTCTTCCGGCTTAAAGCATCAGCCACGACATTAGCTTTGCCTGGATGATAGTTCAAACCGAAATCATAGTCCTTCAACAACTCCAACCATCGTCGCTGCCTCATATTCAACTCCTTCTGGTCAAACAAATATTTCAAGCTCTTATGGTCACTAAACACCTCAAATCTGGAACCATGGAGATAGTGCCTCCATGCTCGGCGTGCTCTTCCTCCGATTTAGAGTAAATCAGAATGTCATCGATGAATACCACTGATAGCCTCGCAAGTGCACGAGTCGTATCGCGTAATAAAAGAGTTATCGATCCACAGGGAGAGCCTAGGTGAATACCAATCTAATTTTTCAAAGTTGATTAACTGAAAAGAAAGTGTTTTTAGAAAGAAGGAATGTTTTAGTAAAGTCTACTCACTCATGATCATTGTAGACAAAAGAGGGGAAAAGAAAATAAGAAAAGAAAACATAAAGTTTAAATAGCGAGAAAATAAAAGAAAGCGGTAAAGTGCAAAATTATAAATAGCGGAATTGTAAATGACAAGAAAGTAAATTGCTTGAAAAGTAAATTGCCAGTAATTTACTTGACTTGCCAGTAATTTACTTGACTTGCCAGTAGTTTACTTGACTTGGAAATTTAAAGGGCAAAAAAGTAAATAACAAGGAAAATAAAAGAGCGAAAAAGTAAAGAGCAAAAAGTAAAGAGCGAGAAATTAAATAGCAATGAAAGTAAATGACTTGGAAAATAAAAGGGCAAGAAAGTAAATAGCAGGGAAAATAAAAGAGCGAAAAGTAAAGAGCGAGAAAGTAAAGAGCGAGAATTTAAATAGCAATGAAAGTAAATGACTTGGAAAATAAATAGCAAGAATTTAAAGGGCAAGAAAGTAAATAAACAAGAATCATAAAAAGCATGAAGAGTAAATTGAAGTCATGAATAATTAGAGAGCCTTTGTCATTGATTTTCTAACAAAATTCAAGCTTAGGTACAAGTGAGGATCAAGCCTCTATTTATAGGAAAATATGAGGGGCAAAATGGTCCAAAAGAGGAAAAAGTGGCAAATCAAGTTGGCCAAGGTAGTCATCAAAGAGCCATCCTCAAGTGGACAATGCACATGAGCAAGTGGTCAAAGCACATGGTCATCAAAAAGTGGGCAAAAATATCCAACAACAAGTGGGCAAGGTAATTTCGACTGATGCAGCAGAAATCTGGATAGCAGAAGCAGGCACAGTCGAAATCTGGATAGCAGAAGCAGGCACAGTCGAAATCTGGATAGCAGAAGCAGTCGAAATCTGGAAGACAGATGCAGTCGAATTCTGACAGATGCAGTCAAAATCTGGAAGACAGATGCTGTCGAATTCTGGCCTGCTGAGACAGATGCTGTCGAATTCTGGCCTGCTGAGACAGATGCTGTCGAATTCTGAGAGATCTAGTCGAATTCTGGGAGATCCAGTCGAATTCTGGGAGATCCAGTCGAATTCTGACCTGCTGAGACTTAGGCAGCCCAAATTGCTTCAAAATAAAACCTGAAGATAAAAAGTAAACATTTGCAGTAAAATAGAACAAAAATATATTTAAAATACTAAAAAGACTTAATAAAATAACTATTAAAAAGACTCTAAAAATAGACTTATCAAACTCCCCTATGCTTGAACCTTTGCTTGTCCTCAAGCAAAAACAGTGTAAATCTTTAGGCCCATTCTGAAGGAAAATTATTTTCATATCGAAACCTTAAGTGAACTGTGGGGCAATTCTAACACTTTGGTTTGAGAGCTACTATTTTTGGGCTTCTTGTGGAATTGGGAGACAAATTTAAAGTATCAATACATTAGAGAGGATATCCATGTCATCATAGAACCGGTTCCCCAGCATTCTTAAGCTTGGGTCCTCCATTTACTAAGACCGGGTCTCAAAGGAGGGTCTTTATACGTTGGGTATTCAAGCATTTTTTTCTTTTCTTTTTGATTTTATATGCTAACCATTCAATTTGACATTTAAAATGTACCAATTTTTGCATTTTGAATTGGTTTTGCATATATACATATATATATATATATATATATATATATATATATATTTTTTTTTGAATACCCCAACTCAGACGTTTTTCTCCAGTAACCGCGCATCTAGTAAATGTCACCAAGAGAACCAGGTTACTAGTTTCTTTTCAGTCCCTCTATTTGTATTAATAACTGAAAATAGTCTCAATAGTGTGTGTGTGAAAAAGCCCTAGAAGTAGAAATCGAACCATGATACAATTTTTGTTGTTCCCAACCAGTCCACCTAGATGATTGCTAATGAAAAATTGAAAAATTATTTTTGTCCAGAAATGGCTTATCTAAAACATGCTTAGGGTTCACAAAGTTTCGTGATGGAGGGAGCAGATACAACTCAAAGTATAAAAAAGATAAAAACTTGGCAAAGCAATAAAGACATTCCTAATAAAAGCAATAAAATACCCCCCCATGCTTGGACTAGGCATTGTCCTCAATGATTTTTCAAATAAAACAAAAGGGGTTAGGAGAGCTCACCTGGCTGTCTGGTTCAGGATACTCGGCCCTGGGGTATTTTATTTTTCAACAAATCGAAAAATACATTAAGCCGTGGGTTGCCTCCCACGCAGCGCTCTTTTAACGTCACTAGCTTGACGGTCAAAAAGAATTTTTCAATTGGGATCGTGTAGAACTAAACTAGTTCCTTTCTCAATTGGGTCACCAATTAAATAATTTTTCAACCTTTGACCATTGACTTTAAACGATCCAGTTTTCTCGCTCCAGATCTCTACAGATCCGAAGGGGTAAACCTTACGGATTTCAAAAGGACCGGACCATCTCGATTTTAGTTTTCCTGGGAAAATTTTTAGTCTGGAGTTAAATAGTAACACCAGATCACCCTCCTTGAATTCTCTACGAATAATACGCTTATCATGCCAATTTTTTGTTCTTTCTTTGTAAAGTTTGGCATTCTCATAAGCATCCATTCGCAGTTCTTCCAATTCGTTTAGTTGGAGTTTTCTTTTTTCTCCGGCTAATTCCATGTTCAGGTTAAGGCGTTTAATTGCCCAGTAAGCTTTGTGCTCTAGCTCTACCGGAAGGTGGCAAGACTTCCCATAAATTAATTTGAAAGGAGTCATTCCTATGGGAGTCTTGTACGCAGTCCGATAAGCCCAGAGAGCATCATCAAGCTTTACCGACCAGTCTTTCCTTGAAGTCGAAACAGTTTTTTCTAAAATACTTTTAATTTCTCTGTTCGATACCTCAACCTGACCGCTTGTTTGAGGGTGATAAGGCGTTGCAATTTTGTGCCTTACTCCAAACTTTTGCAGTAACATTTCAAAATGTTTTGAGATGAAATGGGATCCTCCGTCGCTTATGACAACACGAGGGACCCCGAATCTTGGAAAAATTATTTTTTTGAAAAGTTTTATGACTACCTTTGCATCGTTTGTAGGAGAAGCAATGGCTTCGATCCATTTTGACACATAGTCAACGGCTACCAGAATATATTGGTTTCCAAAAGAAGAAGGAAACGGTCCCATGAAATCGATACCCCAGACGTCGAAAATTTCAACCTCTAAGATATTATTTAAGGGCATTTCATTTCTTTTTGAAATATTTCCGGTGCGTTGACACTGGTCGCATTTAGAAATGAATTGATGCGCGTCTTTAAAAAGGGACGGCCAATAAAAACCAGATTGAAGAATTTTCGTAGCAGTTTTTGAAGAACTGGCATGGCCGCCGTAGGAAGAAGAATGACAATGGTATAGAATGTTACTTACCTCTTCTTCCGGAATGCATCTTCTGAACACCCCATCAGCTCCCCTTTTAAAAAGCAGTGGCTCGTCCCAGTAATACTGTTTGAGATCATGGAAGAATTTCTTCTTCCGCTGATAATTTAAATCTGGGGGGAGTACTCCTGCTGCAAGGTAGTTTACAAAATCTGCATACCATGGTGCTTCAGATTTGACCAATGAGAAGAGTTGATCATCCAAAAATGTATCATTAAGCGGCAACTCTTCTTCTTTTGTTCCTTGTAGGCGGGACAAATGATCAGCCACAACATTTTCAACGCCCTTTTTATCCCTTATTTCAAGATCAAATTCTTGTAGGAGTAAAACCCATCGGATCAATCTCGGCTTGGCATCTTTTTTGTTTAACAAATATTTTATGGCCGAGTGATCAGTAAAAATAATGATTTTTGAACCTACCAGATATGATCGAAACTTATCAACGGCAAAAACTACCGCCAATAATTCTTTTTCAGTTGTGGCGTAATTCATTTGTGCCTCGTCTAAGGTCCTGCTTGCATAGTATATGGCATGCAATTTTTTTTCTTTTCTTTGTCCCAGGACTGCCCCAACTGCATAGTCGCTTGCATCGCACATTATTTCAAACGGAAGATTCCAGTCCGGTGGCTGTATGATCGGGGCAGTAACTAAAGCCTTTTTCAACCTGTTAAAAGCTTCAAGACAAAGATCGTTAAAAATAAATGCTGCATCCTTAAGGAGCAGACTTGTCATAGGTTTTGAAATTTTTGAGAAGTCTTTTATGAACCGACGGTAGAAACCCGCATGGCCTAAAAAGCTTCTCACCTCTTTTACTGTGGTGGGAGGTAGCATTTTTTCAATCACTTCAATTTTTGCACGGTCTACCTCAATACCTCTATGAGAAATTAAGTGCCCTAGGACAATTCCTTCATTAACCATGAAATGACACTTTTCCCAGTTTGGAACTAGGTTCACCTTCTCACACCTTTCTAAGACTTTTTCCAGATTGGCTAAACAGTTTTCAAAATTTGACCCATGGACGGAAAAATCATCCATAAACACTTCCATTATGTTTTCAACAAAGTCTGAGAATATGGACATCATACACCTTTGAAAGGTAGCGGGAGCATTACATAGACCAAAGGGCATCCTTCTATAGGCATAAGTGCCAAAAGGACATGTGAAAGTTGTTTTTTCTTGGTCGCTAGGGTGGATGGGAATTTGGAAAAATCCCGAATAACCATCCAAATAGCAGAAATGTGAGTGCCGCACTAACCTTTCTAGCATTTGATCAATGAACGGGAGAGGGAAGTGATCTTTCCGGGTAGCTTTGTTAAGCTTTCTGTAATCAATACACATTCTCCATCCCGTGATTGTCCTTGTGGAAATGCATTGATCCCTTTCATTTTTAATAACTGTTAAGCCTCCCTTCTTAGGTACTACTTGAACAGGACTAACCCACTTACTATCGGAAATAGGATATATTATCCCAGCATCAAGGAGTTTTAAAACTTCTTTTTTTACAACCTCTTTCATGTTTGGGTTTAATCTTCTTTGATGCTCGATAGAAGGTTTATAGTCCTCTTCCAGTAGTATTCTGTGTATGCATATTGACAGATTTATTCCCTTAATGTCCTCAATAGTATACCCTATGGCTTTGGGATACTTCTTGAGAACATTAAGTAATTTTTCGGTCTCATTTTGTTTCAAATTTGCATTTACAATTACTGGAAAAGTAGAATTAGGGCCAAGAAACTCATACCTGAGAGATGATGGTAAGGGCTTCAGTTCTATTTTTGGTGTTTCTTTTGGGAGAGGTCGAGGTTTCTCCTCACCCAAAGTTTCAGTACCCAATTCTTTTGATGGTGGATTTTCATCCAAAAGTTTTATGTAGAATTGGGTTTCCCCTGCTGCATTTGTATTTGTGTTGCCTAAAAGGCAATCTTCCAGACTATCTTGTGAAGATGATGCTAAAGAGCACTCTCGCACGCAATAGTCTACAATGTCAATCCTGCAGCATGAGTCTTTTACAGATGGACTTTTCATGAAGTTTGAAACTTCAAACTCAACCTTTTCATCCCCCACATTAAAAACCAACTTACCGTTTTTAACGTCAATTATTGCCCCTGCAGTAGCTAAAAAAGGCCTCCCTAGAAGAATAGGAATTTGGGAGTCTTCTTCAATTTCCATTACAACAAAGTCCACCGGTATAAAAGTTTGCCCTACCTTGATAGGGATATCCTCTAAGATTCCAGTGGGGTATTTAACGGAACGATCTGCTAACTGTATTGTCATTTTTGTGGGTTTAAGTTCGCCTATCCCTAGTCTATTGCAAAGAGAAAGAGGCATCAAACTTACACTGGCTCCTAGATCGCACATCGCTCTGTTTATAGTTTCACTTCCAATCACACAAGGTATGGAAAAACTACCTGGATCTTTGAGTTTTTGTGGCAGCTTGTTCTGGATAATTGCACTACATTCCTCTGTTAATGCAATCGTCTCATAGTCGTCTATTTTTCTTTTCTTGGATAAAATTTCTTTTAAAAATTTAGAATAAGACGGCATTTGAGACAATGCATCAGTGAAAGGAACGTTGATGTAAAGCTTTTTAAGCAAATCGACCAACCTTTTGAATTGCTCGTCAATTTTGTTTTTTGCGAATCTTTGGGGGAAAGGAATGGGTGGTTTGTATGGTGGAGGGGGGGTGTGTGGTTCTTCTCTTTCTTTTTCTGGTTCTTTCCCTTTTTCTTTCTCTTCTAGCTCACCTGGTAAATTATGTTTTTCACTCACAGTTTTTTCTTGGTTTGCTCTTGGTTCCTCTAATTGTTTTCTGCTTCTAAGGGTGACGGCATTTATTTGGCCTTTTGGATTTTGTTCTGGTTGCCCAGGAAATACCCCTGAAGTCTTAGAGGATGAAGCTACCTGTGTTGCCACTTGAGTTATTTGATTTTCAAGCATTTTATTATGAGTGGTGATAGAGTCGACTTTTGATACTAATTTGATAAGTGTGTCATTCAAATAACCAGTTTGATTTTTGAATTCTTCATTTTGTTTTGTTTGAGATGACACAAATTTTTCCATCAAAAATTCAAAGTTCGACTTTTGTGGGTTGTTTTGTGGGTTGTTAAAAACCCTTTGATTTTGAAAGACAGGAGGTGGTCTAGGTGCTGGATTGGGTGGAGGATTTTTATAAGAAAAATTTGGATGATTCCTCCACCCAGGATTATAAGTATTTGAAAACGGATCTTCCTTTGGAGCATAGTTAATATGCTCGTTTCCAGCACTAGATGCCTCAAGCTGGCATTCAGCTCCAATATGGCCAACAACCCCACATAATTCACATGGTGGAGTAATAGGAGAAGAAGTTTGTGAGACGGCACTTACATTTAATTTTTCAAATTTTTGAAAAAGTGCGTCCACTTTTGAGGAAAGATGATCAACAGCAGATATTTCATACTTACCTGGCTCTTTTGATGTGGCTGGTTTATTTGTTATGGCTCGCTCACTTGTCCACTGACAATGGTTTTGAGCCATATCTTCAACGAGTGCATAAGCTTCGGTAAAATTTTTGTTCATTAAAGCTCCACCTGCAGCTGCATCAATAGTCATTCTTGTTGCATATTGTAATCCATTATAAAAAGTGTGAACAACAAGCCATTTCTCTAGTCCATGATGGGGGCATAGCCTTAACATTTCTTTGAAACGTTCCCAAGCATCATAAAGAGATTCCCCGTCATTTTGAGAAAATCGAGTAATTTGATTTCTCATTTGAGCTGTCTTACTCGGGGGAAAGAATTTAGCAAGAAAAGCTTGTTTTAGCTGGTCCCAGCTGGTAATGGATTCCGAAGGCAAAGAATGTAGCCATGCTCTAGCTCTATCCCTTAATGAAAAAGGGAAGAGTTTTAGTCTTATGGCATCCGGAGGTACCCCGTTTAATTTGAGAGTTCCACAGTATTCAAGAAAATTTGAAATATGAAGATTTGGGTCCTCCGTGGGAGAACCAGAAAATTGGTTTTGTTGTACCATCGAAAGCAGAGATGTTTTGAGTTCAAAATTATTTGCTTCCACATTTGGATGTACAATGGCAGCCGATGGCTCTGCTGAAGGTGTTGCGTACTCTTTGAGAGCACGATTTTCATTAGCCGCCATTTGGTTATCGGGAATTTCTCTCCTCCTTCTATGTAAGAACCTTTCGATTTCGGGAATTTGTTGAACAGTTTCACCGAATCTTCTGGTTCTTCGCATTCGAGGGACAAGAGAAGAAAAAGTAAAAATGAAGAAAATAAAATTTCAGTCTAACCGGTTTCGAAAAACTTAATCAATATCACTGCCTCCCCGGCAACGGCGCCAAAAACTTGATAGCCTCGCAAGTGCATGAGTCGTATCGCGTAATAAAAGAGTTATCGATCCACAGGGAGAGCCTAGGTGAATACCAATCTAATTTTTCAAAGTTGATTAACTGAAAAGAAAGTGTTTTTAGAAAGAAGGAATGTTTTAGTAAAGTCTACTCACTCATGATCATTGTAGACAAAAGAGGGGAAAAGAAAATAAGAAAAGAAAACATAAAGTTTAAATAGCGAGAAAATAAAAGAAAGCGGTAAAGTGCAAAATTATAAATAGCGGAATTGTAAATGACAAGAAAGTAAATTGCTTGAAAAGTAAATTGCCAGTAATTTACTTGACTTGCCAGTAATTTACTTGACTTGCCAGTAGTTTACTTGACTTGGAAATTTAAAGGGCAAAAAAGTAAATAACAAGGAAAATAAAAGAGCGAAAAAGTAAAGAGCGAAAAGTAAAGAGCGAGAAATTAAATAGCAATGAAAGTAAATGACTTGGAAAATAAAAGGGCAAGAAAGTAAATAGCAGGGAAAATAAAAGAGCGAAAAGTAAAGAGCGAGAAAGTAAAGAGCGAGAATTTAAATAGCAATGAAAGTAAATGACTTGGAAAATAAATAGCAAGAATTTAAAGGGCAAGAAAGTAAATAAACAAGAATCATAAAAAGCATGAAGAGTAAATTGAAGTCATGAATAATTAGAGAGCCTTTGTCATTGATTTTCTAACAAAATTCAAGCTTAGGTACAAGTGAGGATCAAGCCTCTATTTATAGGAAAATATGAGGGGCAAAATGGTCCAAAAGAGGAAAAAGTGGCAAATCAAGTTGGCCAAGGTAGTCATCAAAGAGCCATCCTCAAGTGGACAATGCACATGAGCAAGTGGTCAAAGCACATGGTCATCAAAAAGTGGGCAAAAATATCCAACAACAAGTGGGCAAGGTAATTTCGACTGATGCAGCAGAAATCTGGATAGCAGAAGCAGGCACAGTCGAAATCTGGATAGCAGAAGCAGGCACAGTCGAAATCTGGATAGCAGAAGCAGTCGAAATCTGGAAGACAGATGCAGTCAAATTCTGACAGATGCAGTCGAAATCTGGAAGACAGATGCTGTCGAATTCTGGCCTGCTGAGACAGATGCTGTCGAATTCTGAGAGATCTAGTCGAATTCTGGGAGATCCAGTCGAATTCTGGGAGATCCAGTCGAATTCTGACCTGCTGAGACTTAGGCAGCCCAAATTGCTTCAAAATAAAACCTGAAGATAAAAAGTAAACATTTGCAGTAAAATAGAACAAAAATATATTTAAAATACTAAAAAGACTTAATAAAATAACTATTAAAAAGTCTCTAAAAATAGACTTATCAACCACCACAAACCGATCTAAGTAAGTATGAAAAATACGATTCATATATTCCATAAATACTCCTGGTGCGTTGGTAACACCGAACGGCATCACCGAATACTCATAATGACCATAACGGGTTCCGAAAGCCGTCTTCTGAATATCTTCGTCCTTCACCTTGATCTGATGATAACCCGACCTCAAATCAATCTTACTGAATACTTGAGCACCCACCAAATGATCCATCAAATCGTCTATCCTCGGAAGTGGATACTTGTTCTTAATTGTCACCTTATTCAACTGCCGATAATCCACACATAGTCTCATACTACTATCCTTCTTCTTAAATAACAACACAGGAGCTCCCCACGGCGATACACTCGGCCTCACAAACTTCTTCTCGAGCAGATCCTCAAGTTGCTTCTTCAACTCAGACAATTCGGATGCGGACATCATGTATGGTGCCATAGAAACAGGTCTGGTACCAGGTACAAGATCAATAGAGATTTCAACTTCCCTCTCTGGCGGTACACTTGGAATCTCATCAGGGAAAACATCAGGAAACTCGCGCACCACCTGCAACTCTTCAATGATAGCTTGATTCTCAACAGACAACGATGCCATCAGCGAGAATAACTGAACTCCTTCCTTCATTAACTTCCGCAACTGACTAGCGGATAACAGACCAGACTCCTCTCCTTCAAAACTCACCGACTTGCTACGACAATTAATATGGACATGGTTATGCTCTAACCAGTTCATACCCAAGATTACATCCAATCCGCTCAACGGCAAACAAACAAAATCCACAACAAAGTCTCTGTCGAAGATCGACAAGGGACACTGAGAACACACCAGAGGAGTAGTTACCGACCCCTTAGCTGGAGTGTCGACAACCATCTCTCCATTCATAGCAGACAATACAAGACTCAATCTCTTACAACAATCAGCAGCAATAAAGCAAGGAGTAGCACCAGTATCAACAATAGATTTTAGAGGAAGTACCATTAATGAAGCACGTACCTCTAATAAGTCCATCATCTTCAGTAGGCTCTTCACCTGCCAAAGCGAACACTTTTCCACTGGACCTTTCTTTCTTCGGCTTCGGACACTGCGTTCTAATGTGCCCTCCTTCACCACAGTTGTAGCAGACCACCTCCTTACGCTCACACTCAGCCACCACATGACCCTCCTTACCACAACGGTAACACTTCTTCACTTCAGCTTTGCACACGTTACTCTTGTGACCAGCTCTGCCACATTTGTAACATACAATGCTAGCAGGAGCATCTCCCCCACTAGTCCCCTTGCCCACAGCAGCTTTCTGTTTACCCTTACCAGCAGGAACATCATACGGCTTACCACGACTTTGAAATTTGCTCCTCTTCTCATTCATAATCTTGTAGTGAGCATTGTTGTCCTCTTCATAGATTCTGCAGCTGTCAATTAAATCAGCAAAAACACGGATCTTCTGATACCCAATGGCCTTCTTGATCTCTGGTCGCAACCCATTCTCAAATTTGATACACTTCGAAAATTCAGCAGTTGCTTCATTGTAATGCAGGTAAAACTTTGCTAATTCCACGAACTTAGCAGCATACTCAGTCACAAACATATTCCATTGTTTCATCTCCAGGAACTCAATCTCTTTCTTACCTCGGACATCCTCCGGATAATATTTTCTCATAAACTCCCTGCGGAACACAGCCCAAGTGATCTCTTCGTTTGCAGTCTACAATCTCTGCCTAGCCTCTAACCACCAGTCATCGGCCTCCTCTGCCAGCATATGCGTACCATAACGGACCTTCTGTGCTGGAGTGCAGTCCATCACACGAAAGATCCTCTCCATCTCTTTCAACCAAGCTAAAGCCCCATCGGGATCATACCTGCCCTTGAAGGTAGGCAGATTCTCTCTTTGAAAAGTCGCCAAACTACGAGACCCAACATTCTCACCAGCATTTTGCTGACCCTCCACGGCCTGAGCCATAGTAGCCAACGCAGCAGCAATAGCAGCATCGTTCCTTCCAGCCATCTCAACTAATCACTACAATCATAAGCAACAGTTAGAACTAATTGACAATACTTGCTCGTCAATGACACAATAACTTGACAACTTGGCCGGACAGACCGAAACTGCTCTGATACCACTAATGTAACACCCATTTTCTACCCGGTAAACTTTTGACAAAAATCAGAGTTTCAAAAACATTTTTCACTACACCCACAAAGGATGCCACATTTACACCAATAAAACATCACACGCCAATAATAAAATTCACCATTAAAATAGTACGATACATAGCACGTCATAAATGGGACGAACCCCCAAAACACCTGTTCAGTCTACATGACAGTAACTCCATCACCACGCAGCGGAATAAAAATAAAGGTTTCAATGAATAATCATAACGTCACCATAAAACTTCAGAAATTAAATAATAGAGACAACTAATAAAGACTAGCATTCATCCCCCCCGAGTGCTACGTATCAGAGCGACGACACCGACTCGACTAGCGAAGGTAGACATGCCTTCACTCGTAATCACCTGCACGTTACCAGCATAGGGGTAACATTCAAACAGAAGGGCTGAGATATCTAACATTATAATAGCATATATGATAGGCAATATGCTAGAGCTATGACAACTATATCTACCGCTTCACAACAACATCAAATTGCAATCACCAAGAATCATCACCAATGTCATGAGTAAATGAATGAGATGCAACCCACACCAACGGGTATATGCATGTGGTACCAATCATCACCAATAAAATAGCCAATAAGGGCATCATCACCTATATCATCACCAAGTTTTTGAGCATCATCATCACCTATAGCTCCAAGGTCGAAGCCTTCATCAACAAAGTAATGCATATGAAATGTATGCGGCACCATGAACAATGCACCAGAGACAATCATCAACAATAGTCATCTAAATAACACAACAACACCAATATCAACAAATGGTCATAGACCCATCACCTAACACCTTAGCCAATAAAATAGGCACATCACCTGTTATATCATCACCAATAACACCAATCATCACCAATAACACCAACACCTATGAGACAGTCTAACAACTCGACCGTAACATCAACAACCACCGACACCAAAGACACCAATAGATTTACCACGTTAATGGCAACAACAATTTTACAACACCGAGAACAACGAAAATTTACAACACCAATGACGATACCAATTTACATCACCAATGACAACGACCACCGGGACAGCCACCCAGGCGCCCAGTCACCAACAACCACAGACAGGCAGCCAATCATGGCGCCTACGGCGCCCACTGCGCCAAACACCATGGGACAGCCACATGAGGCGCCCCAAACCACCAGAAAATGGTGCCCTTGATGGCGCCCAGCAAGCCAAACAACACAGAAAATGGCGCCCAGGAGGGTGCCCAGCAGGCCAACAACAGAGAACGGCGCCCAGGAGCAGGGCGCGT
Source organism: Astragalus membranaceus (assembly GCA_039519185.1). Lineage (NCBI taxonomy): Eukaryota > Viridiplantae > Streptophyta > Magnoliopsida > Fabales > Fabaceae > Astragalus > Astragalus membranaceus. Next base: position 52,207,976 of record CM076849.1, read on the forward strand.
ACCACAACAGCAGCAAAACAGACATGGCAGGAGCTGGCGCCCAACAACAGGGCGCCAACAGGCAACATCATCCAGCAGGAACTGGCGCCCAGCAACAGGGCGCCAACAGACAAAGCAACAAACAGGAACTAGCGCCCAGCAACAGGGCGCCAACAGGCAACAGCAACAAACAGGAACTGGCGCCCAGCAACAGGGCGCCAACAGCATCAGCACAGAATTAGGGTGTGGCGCATGGGGACAGGGCGCCAACACCAGCAACAACCAAATAGGACATGGCGCCCGCATCAGCAAGCAACATAACACCAGCACAGGGCGCCTAGGGTACCAGTTTCAGCAGCAACACAGGGACTGGGAGCCTAGGGCGCCACTTTCAGCACAACAACAAACACTAGGCGCCTAGGGCGCTAGTTTCAGCAACAGGAACAACACTGGGCGCCTAGGGCGCCATTTCCAGCAACATCAAAACAGTATTGGGCGCCTAGGGCGCCACTTCCAGCAACCAAGACAGCAACAACATATGCGACACACAACATCAATGGCGTCCATGGCGCCTAGGGACCAATTTTTTTTATTTCCGCCATGATTCAATCACCAAACACCAAATTGCAATCATCATGAATACATTCAAACATCACCAAATAAACACCAAACAAAATCGAAGAGACAACATAGACCCTATCTCCCACATAACACCCATCATACACCCTATTATAAAGGTGGAACCCACCCTTACCTTAGATTTTCCGAATACGAGATCCCCTTGCATGAAAACTCCAAAGAACCACAGCAACAAGAGCTCCTCTCCTCTTTCTCCTTGGTTGCGCCGCCCCCTTCTCTTCTCTCTTCGCAATCTCTCTTTTTTTTCTTTTTCTCAAAAATGTGCAAGTGATCCAAACCCTAGCTAATGCTCTTATTCACGCGCCTATGCCATTGGGCTCTTAGATCACGGGCCTCCTTCTACTACTCAACTTAATTACTAAACACCACTCCCTGATTTAAATAAAACATCATATTATTATTTTAATATGACTATACCAATAAAATACCTAAATAATTTAATTAAATAAATAATTAAATTATTTGGGCGTTACAGTAAGACTCTTTTGAGGTTCTTAAGTCTTCTATAGGGATTGAAGACGGGTTTTTCTATTTGGGTGGAAACACCTAAAGCTTGAAGGTATATGGATTGTTCCATGAGATCTCTGGGATCTCTAGCTGGGATAGGTTCCTTAGCAGTTTTAAGGGAGACCATAATAGTAATACCCTGCCTTTTACCAACTAAACTTGTTTGGAAAGGGTAACTAATATTTTTCTTGATGGTGTACACACGAAACCAATCTAAGAAAGGGATATTGATTTTGATATGTTCGAGAAATTTATAATATTTCTCTTGGATTTTCTTCCTTTTGTGTCCCTGATAATGCAGAAAGAACCATTCTCTATGAAGAGACCATTCCTCAGAATAGGATTCTTTAAGGGATTCCCTATTAATAATGAACTTAGATAACATCATAAGGTTCATTAAGGGAGGAGTATGTGGGTATTGTATGACATCCTGGAATTCTGGGGTTACCTTAGGTACCGCAAGAGCAGTTTTTTCTAAGGTCCAGGTCTCAGGGAGCGTTATGTCGCTCCATTGAATAATTTTAGGCACAATGATATTGTCCTTACTATTATCAGTAAGAAACAGAGTTGTTTCCCCTGATTTGTGACATTTGGTTTTGAGGATGTTGGATCTGATGGAGTTCATTACTTTGTATTGAACTCTGTACATCAAAGTAATTCCAACAGATGCTTCCTTCATGTCATAACCATGACATTTGACATTGAGGAAAAGAACATCAAGGATGTTCTTATCATCCAGACTCACAGTTAAATCTGGAAAACGATTAAAAAAGATTGGTCCGTGTGTAAGACTAGTTTCAACAAATCCTAGTAAGGAATCATGAAACTGATTATGTCTAACATCCCTTAAGCAGTGAAGAACTGCTACATTTAGGGATTTCCTAGTGAGAGGATTCATTCCTACCTGGACACTTCCTATGTGCAAATAGTTATAATTCTTAGATCTATGGTCTCTCATACTTTTCTCAGAAAGAAGATGAATTTCTTCATCATCCTTTCGAAGTATGATTTTTTGTTCAACGCTTCTGATAATATAATCAGATTTTAAGAAGAAAACTCCTTCTGGTTTGTAAAGATCCTTGTGGGATATTTTTGGGATATCCCAATTGTCAAGATCTTGATTGACATTTTCAAAATGAATTTCTTGTTTGAAAATTTTGTTTGAAAAAGATTGACTCTCATTAAGAGAGGAAGATTGAGATGAAGAAGGTCTACTGGAACTACAAGAAAAACGTGAGGAAAAGGCTTTAAACATTTTTTGAAAGAATAGGAATAGTTTTCCTCACCCATTAATACCATCGCCTTCACTTGGTTCATTAGAAATATAAGTATTAAACTTGAACTAATAATTATTTTCTAAATCATACTTTGATGTTAAAATAGTATTATTCAAAATTCAAACCAATGTATTCTCAGGTATATATCAAACTTGAGCTAGTAGTTATTTTCTAAATCATACTTTGAAGTTAATTATGTTTGTCTTATGATCAAACTAAAGTCATTTCGAAAATATTTCTTCTTTGACTAAGGATCTTTAAAGAAAAGGATCTAAGTGATAGCTTCACAATGCCCTATCCGTCGGGTCTCTCTGCTATCAACACAGTTAGATCACCCAGATTTCTTTAAATCCATCACTTTTGGTCAAAGAATTTCTTACCAAAATATTTAGAGCACTTTTAACAGTTGATCATAAACATAGATAATTAAACTGCAAGTTATAACTTAGATGAATAACTCATAGTTCAAAGTTAACATATAGTGAGTACTTATCAGTTGATAATGAACATAATAATTAATTGCAAGGCATAATCATAGATGAATATTACATAATTCAAAGTTAATACTACATTCCTACTTCCCCATTTGGCTCTGATACCAAGAGGGGTTCGGAAGCAGAGACTAAATTAACTTAAAGAGACAAAAGAGAAGTAGGTAGCATACGGAATGTAACAACAGAATTAAACTAAGAACAAGAACAAAATTAAAACATTAAATTAAGAGGAGGCAAAGACTTCCATAAAAAATGCAGAAATTAAATGCAGAAAACTAAATAGTTATATATAAACTTAGGAGGCAATGCCTTCCATAAGATTTAAAGATTGAAAACAAATATTGAAGAACAAAGATTGAAAACTTAAAAAGAAAGATTGAAGAAGAAGAAGAAGAGGGAAGGAGGTAAGAGGTCAGGCTTACAAGCAAGACTCTCCCTGACTTCTCCCTAAACTTGTGATTGAAGTGTTAATTGAAGCGTGATTCTAACAAATGCCTAAGCACATTTAAATAAAAATAATAACTGAATAGTAGCCGGTTACTAACTGGAATAAATAGTAAAGGAATCCAAGAATTAGTGACGACTATTTGGAATCCAAGGATTGAACCTGAACTGTGCACTAATGACCTGCACTGTTCACAAAGGTTACCTACACTGTGCACTTTGCGAAGGTTTTTGCTTGATGACTTGTACTATTTGGAATCCAAGAGTTGTTAACTTGAACTACGTGGAATCCAAAGATTGATGACTTGAATTGTGCAATTTGGTGACTCGCAATATGCACATTGATGACTTGACCCAGCTTTTGGTGGGATTTGATGGAAGATGCCATTTGTCTTTTGGCATGATTGCTTTTGACGAAGATTGAAGATTCCTCTTGTCTGCCACTTGTCTTCTGGCATGATTGTCTTGAAATTGATGAAATTATTGAAGACTGTCAGGGGAATATGCCCCAAAATAGTCTTCGTCTTCATTTTGCAAAGGATTGTCATCAGATGATGATGATGATGAAAGGGGGAGGACCTGCTTCCTTTTGACCTTTTAAGAAGAAGCTTGCTCCTTTTCAGAACCATATGTTCAGAAGCTGAATCTGCTAGAGTTGCAGGAAAACTAGCCAGATTGAGAGAGAATAAAATGGGGCCACTATTTGATAAAAAGAAATTGAAAAACAATTTGGAAGATATTTTAACAAACATTTTGGAAAGCATTTTGAAAAACATTTTGAAAATCACTTTGAAAAACATTTTGAAAAACATTTTGAAAATCACTTTGAAAAACATTTTGAAAATCATTTTGAAAAACATTCTGGAAGACACGTTTATGAAAGGAATTTGAAATCCTTCTCGGACTCCAATAGGAAAGATTTCTGGGACAGGCCCGAAGAAGTCCCACCATTGAGGGAACCAATTTGGGAAGGAATAATTGGCTGCTCTTTTGAAATGGATCAACCAAGAGTGTTTAAAAGAATTATTTTGTAAACCAAGGATTAGATAATCCCAGGCTTTGATGCAATCTCAGTAATTATAGTCAATAGGGTCAAATAACTGAGAAAATTTCTTGGTTTTGTTTGGAACAAATGGTAAAAAGTGGAATTTGGGTGGAAAGATCTTAGAAGGAATTTTGTTAGGATCTTTATCCAAAAATTCTGGTTCTAAATGGGCCAGAAAGAAAAAGTTTTCTTTAGGGATATATTGCGTTTGAGCAAGCGCAATCTGCGATGACTGTGTTTGGACAGGGATGGCCTGGGAAGGTTTAGGATTGGCTTGGGTCAATTGGGTTTTTCGGATTTGTATAGCTAGGTCCAAGGCTGGGATGTCTTGGTCACTGTCTTCGGCTATACTAGCCCAAGTTCTAGTTGGAAGGTTGGTTAGTCCTTGTTCCTGAAAGGCAATGAGGGTTTGGACTGGGAATGCATAGTCCGACTTGGTTTGTTTGGTTTGATTTTGGATTGGTTGGGCATTCTGGGAAGAAGACCCTGATTGGTTTAGGGTAGATGACCCCTTAATGATAGGTAAAAGATCAGGCTTACCTCTGCTTCTTCCTCTTCCTCGTGAGGAGGAAGCTTTGGAAGTCATTTTGACTGTTTCCCAATAAATAGTCTCGAGAGATATAGTCAGGGAGAGTATTGTCTGATCCTTTAAGATGTCAAAATCAAACATACTTAAAATATCAAAAATACTTGAAATAGCACGCCATTTGGTAAAATTGAGATTTGATGCAAGGTTCTTGAAATGCTTTTGTAAAATTTCTTTTGCAGAATTATAAATAATACAAACAAGAAACTTTTGTTTAAGTAAATCAGATTGAGATTTTGAAATAGATAAATCATTTGTTAAAAATTTTCTTTTGATCAGAAAGGTTTTAATGAGACTGATATGTTGCTGAAAGGACTCTGAGACATAAAGACATCTTCTAAGACTTTGCAACTGGGTTTTAACAAATTGGCTAAGACGCTTATCATAAGACCTAGCATCTTTCTTGACCGGGATAAAGGTTCCTTGGTCGATACTGAGACCAAGAAAACTAAAATCTGTTTAAAGTAACATACCACCAATAATGACAAAACTGGTATGAGGATTGACAAACTCTTTCAAAACATTTTGGAATTCTGAAGGAGTAATATTTGGATCAAATGGCACATTTTCCCATTTATAATGACACAAGAAGATAGTAAAATTATTTCGGATTCTATCTTTGATTTGATTCTGTCCAGAACTAGAATTCATATCAAATTTAGAAAAGGGTTTTGTATTGAAAAGATTTATAGAGAGATCTTTCCTATGGTAAACTAGGGGAAGATCCTGATTAATCTGAATAGGCCTAGCTTTGATGGGAATATGTCTATCATGAATATTCTTCTCATGCGGAAGACTAATTATGTGCTACTCTCTTTTCCAGAAAGCATTATGTAAGCCCGAACAGTCAGTAGGCTTAACATGCTCTGAGATGCCTTTGATCTCAGGAGAGATAGGGTTTGAGTTTCTAAAGACAATGGGTTGCCCCAGATAATGAGCTATTATACCATCCTTAGTTTTTTGAAAATGGAAAAAGGATGTATTAATTTTGGAAATTTGATATTTAAAAATAGCTGAGAGCAAATTAATTTTAATTAAACCTAAACAATCATCAGTGGATTTTGCAACATCCTTGGAAGTAGAAGCTTCAAGAGATGAGTCGTTTCCAGACCAATGGTTATTATGGCAATCAAAAACTAACTGTTGATTGGTTAAAACATCCTTCTGGGTTTGGATATGATTTTTAGAAAAACGGCTAGTGGATTCCGAACTAGTGTCAGAACCATTACTTGAAGATAGGATCAACAACTTGTTAATCTTATCTGTGGTTTCAGGATCTAAATCTAGGGTCTTTAGTTTCCTTAGGATCCTATCATATCTACTAACGTGGCTGGGTTTGCCATCTTTGAAGCAAATGATGATTTTGTTTTTGACATCAGGATCTAATCTAAGGGCTTTAAGCTTCCTTATGATCCTACAGGTTCTGCTCTTGTGACCAGGTTTGCCACAAGTGAAGAAAATGATAGGCTTCCTGGGACTATCATGCTGCTTCTTGATAGATTGACTAGTAGCCTGAGGTCTAGGCATACTAACCTGGTAGCTTCTAGGTCTGGTCCTTTTGGTAAAGGGGAGACCAATTTTAGGGTTGATATTAACCTCTGAACTTATCTCTTTTGAGTGGTTAGAAGGGGTCCCTTCTTCTAACACACTGATGGACCTAATGTTCTTAGGTGAAGGAGTGCCAGGAGCAACTGCTCTAAGAAGAACAAGTTGCTTATTGACTTTGGCTAAGAGTTCGCCCATAGCGTCATTAAAATCACTATTGATGTGATCTTCATAATTAGTTTGCTGTAAGTTTCTTTTGAGGTTCTTAGGCCTTCTATAGGGATTGAAAACAGGGTTTTCCTTTTGGGTGGAAACACCTAAAGCTTGAAGGTAATTGGATTGTTCCATGAGATCTCTGGGATCTCTGGCAGGGATAGGTTCCTTAGCAGTTTTAGGAGAGGCCATAACAGGATAGCCTGCCTTTTGCCAATAGGAATATTAGGTGGTAATTTAGACTGGATAATCTGAGATGCATGGATACCCTGGGAATCTCTGGTTGGTATAAGTCTTCTACCATCTAATTGAAAGGGGTAACTGATATTCTTCCTGACTGCCTACTCATGAAACCAGTCAAAGAAGGGGATATTGAGCTTGGTTTTTTCGAGAAATTTGTAAAACCTCTCTTGGATTTTCTTCCTATTGTGTCCCTGATAATGACGAAAGAACCACTCTCTGTGAGAAGACCATTCTTCAGTAGATTCTTTCTTAAGGGATTCCCTATCAATAATGAACTTAGATAACATCATAAGGTTCATTAAGGGAGGAGTAAGTGGGTGATTGAATAGATTTGTGGTCTTCTTCATCCTTTTGATGATAAGAAGTCTTCACCGGGGTTGTGGTTTCAAATCCCTGTAAATGGATAGTGGATCCTTCATGAGAAGGACCAGCTTCTGGTTTGAAGGTATCTTTAGACGCTGAAAAGGATCTCCTAGAAAAGGTTCTCCTAGACATGGCAATTCTAAAGTCTTCTTTGAAATTAAGAGGCCTGGGTATGGAGAAGGAATTTCTCCTATTAATGATAAGGTCTACTTTCCCAGATTGGTATTGTATCACATCCTGGAACTCTGGTGTTAGCCTAGGTGCCGCGAGAGCAGCTTTCTCTAAGGTCCAGGTCTCAGGGAGCGTTATGTCGTTCCATTGGATAGTTTTAGGCACAATAATATTGGCCTTACTATTATCAATAAAAAAACAAAGTTGTTTCCCCTGATTTGTGACATTTGGTTTTGAGGAAGTTGGATCTGATGGAGTTCATAACTTTGTATTGAACTCTGTATATCAAAGTGATAGGGACAAATCCTTCTTTCATGTCATAACCATGACATTTGACATTGAGGAATAGAACATCAAGGATGTTCTTATCATCCAGACTCACAGTTAAATCTGGAAAACAATTGAAAAAGATTGGCCCATGAATAAGGCTAGTTTCAACAGTTCCCAGTAAGGAATCATGAAACTGATTGTGTCTAGGATCCCTTAAGCAAAGAATAATTCTACGTTTAGGGATTCCCTAGTGAGGGGTTTCATACCTACGTGGACACTTCCTATGTGCAAGTAGTTATAATTATTTGATTGATGATCTCTCATACTTTTCTCAAAAAGAAGATGAAGTTCCTCATCATCCTTTCGAAGTATGATTTTTTGTTCAACAGTTCTGATAATATAATCAGATTTAGAAAACAAAGATCCTTTTGGTTTATAAAGATCTTTGTGAGATATTTTTGGGATATCCCACTTGTCTAAATCTTGGTTGATATTTTCAAAACTGATTTCTTCTTTGAAGATTTTGTTTGAAAAAGATTGATTGTTTGACATAGATTGATTCTCATTAAGAGAAGAAGATGAAGACGATGGTTTACTGGAACAAGAGAAATGTGAGGAAAAGGATTTAAACATAGCGAAGAGAAAGATCTTTGTTTTTCCTCACCCATGAGCATCAACACCTCACTTGGTTCTATAGAAATACGAATATTAAATATGAACTAGTAATTACCCTCTAAAACATACTTTGGAGTTAACTATGTTTGTTCAAAGATCAGAACAAGGCCACCTCATCTGGATATTAAAACTTGAACTTAGAAATTATTTTCTAAAAACATAGCTTGAAGTTAATTATATTTGCTTTATGATCAAACTAAAGTCAATTCGAAAACATTTCTCTTCTTTGATTAAGGATCTTTAAAGAAAAGGATCTAAGTGATAGCTTCACAATGCTCTATCCGTCGGGACTCTCTGCTATCAACACAGTTAGATCACCCAGATTTCTTTAAATCCATCACTTTTGGTCAAAGAATATCTTACCAAAATATTTAGAACACTTTTAACAGTTGATCATAAACATAGATAATTAAACTGCAACTTATGAACTAGATGAATAACTTATAATTCATAAAGAGGTATATTAATTGACATAAAATAGTAGACTAATTGACTATAGGACTGACCACAACCATGGTCATACTCTCATTGGAGAGCCCCCAAGGGTGTAAATGGTCAAATGCAGATGAAAGATCATCCCCCACTTTTAGCGATAGTCAAGGAGTACACTATAGTATGGCAGATTAGATAGAAAATATAAACCAGAGTTAATACCAGTGAGTGGAACTTAGTTGATTATGAACATGAATAAGTAACTGCAAAGCATAACTTAGATAAATAATTCATAATTCAAAGTTAATATTACATTCCTACTTCCCCATCTGGCTCTGATACCAAGAGGGGTTCGGAGAGGTTTTTGCCATCTTTTGATCACTGTGCACTCTGCGAAGGATTCATGTGTGTGCATATTGATGACTTGTACTGTGCATTTGGGTGAGTTGTAGTGTTTGGAATCCAAGAGCAGATGACCAGCACTATGCACTAAGATGACCTGTGTCAGCAATTGAAATGATTGTTCCTTGTCTTTTTGTGATGATTGCCTGCTGTGACAAGATTGGAGATGCCCCTTGTCTAAAGGCGTGATTGTCATCTGATGATGATAATGATGATGATGATGATGATGATGATGATGATGATGATGATGATGATGATGATGATGATGATGATGATGATGATGATGATGATGATGATGATGATGATGATGATGATGATGATGATGATGAAGGGAAGACTTGCTTCTTTTCAGAGTAATATCTTCTGAAGCTGCTAGAGATACAGGGAAACTAACCAGTTTGATAGGAAAATTGAGGCCACCATTTGATAAAAACAATTTGAAGATCAATTTGGAAAACATTTTGAAAAACAACTTAGAAAACATTTTGGAAGATATTTTGGAGATCATTTTGAAAATCATGTTGGAAAACATTTTGAACATTTTGAAAACCATTTTGGAGAAAGGAGGTGTAATAGAAGCCTTTCTGGGTTTATTGTAGTGTTTGAGGGCTATAGTAATAATAACCAGATTAGGGTTTTTACTTCCCTTACCTCGTGAGGAGGAAGAGAACTTAATTATTTCCCTGTAGATATTCACGAGTGAGGTAGTCAGGGAGAGCATTGTCAGATCCTTTAAGATATTCAATATCAAAATCAAATATACTTAAGATAGCTTGCCATTTGGCAAAAATATGTTTTGATGCAAGATTTTTGACATCCTTTTGTAAAATATCTTTTGCAGATTTGCAATCAACCCGAACAAGAAATTTTTGATTAAGTAAATCAGATTGAAACTTTGAAATAGACAATTAGTCTACTATTTTATGTCAATTAGTATACCTCTTTAGTCTACCCTTGGGGGGGCTCTCCAATGAGAGTATGACCATGGTTGTGGTCAATCCTATAGTCAATTAGTCTACTATTTTATGTCAATTAGTATACCTCTTTATGAATTATAAGTTATTCATCTAGTTCATAAGTTGCAGTTTAATTATCTATGATTATGATCAACTGTTAAAAGTGTTCTAAATATTTTGGTAAGATATTCTTTGACCAAAAGTGATGGATTTAAAGAAATCTGGGTGATTTAACTATGTTGATAGCAGAGAGTCCCGACGGATCGGGCATTGTGAAGCTATCACTTAGATCCTTTTCTTTAAAGATCCTTAGTCAAAGAAGAGAAATGTTTTTGAATTGACTTTAGTTTGATCATAAAGCAAATATAATTAACTTCAAGCTATGTTTTTAGAACATAATTTCTAAGTTCAAGTTTTAATGTCCAGTTGAGGTGGCCTTGTTCTGATCTTTGAACAAACATAGTTATTTCCTAAGTATGTTTTAGAGGGTAATTACTAGTTCATATTTAATATTCGTATTTCTATAGAACCAAGTGAAGGCGTTGATGCTCATGGGTGAGGAAAAACAAAGATCTCTCTCTTCGCTATGTTTAAATCAGATAATCAATTAAACAATTATAACTACTTGCACATAGGAAGTGTCGAGGTAGGTATGAAACCCTTCACTAGGGAATCCCTAAACGTAGAATTATTCTCTGCTTAATGGATGCTAGACACAATCAGTTTCATGATTCCTTACTAGGAACTGTTGAAACTAGCCTTATTCATGGGCCAATCTTTTTCAATTGTTTTCCAGATTTAACTGTGAGTTTGGATGATAAGAACATTCTTGATGTTCTATTCCTCAATGTCAAATGTCATGGTTATGACATGAAGGAAGGATATGTCCCTATCACTTTGATATACAGAGTTCAATACAAAGTTATGAACTCCATCAGATCCAACTTCCTCAAAACCAAATGTCACAAAACAGGGGAAACGATTTTGTTTCTTACTGATAATAGTAAGGCCAATATTATTGTGCCTAAAACTATCCAATGGAGCGACATAACGCTCCCTGAGACCTGGACCTTAGAGAAAGTTGCTTTTGCGGCACCTAGGCTAACACCAGAGTTCCAGGATGTGATACAATACCAATCTGGGAAAGTAGACCTTGTCTTTAATAGGAGAAATTCCTTCTCCATACCCAGGCCTCTCAATTTCAAAGAAGACTTTAGAATTGCCATGTCTAGGAGAACCTTTTCTAGGAGATCCTTTTCAGCTTCTAAAGATACCTTCAAACCAGAAGCTGGTCCTTCTCATGAAGGATCCACTATCCATTTACAGGGATTTGAAACCACAACCCCTGTGAAGACTTCTTATCATCAAAAGGATGAAGAAGACCACAAATCTATTCAATCACCCACTTACTCCTCCCTTAATGAACCTTATGATGCTATCTAAGTTCATTATTGATAGGAAATCCCTTAAGAAAGAATTCTACTCCGAGGAATGGTCTCCTCACAGAGAGTGGTTCTTTCATCATTATCAGGGACACAATAGGAAGAAAATCCAAGAGAAGTTTTACAAATTTCTCAAAAAAATCAAGCTCAATATCCCCTTCTTTGACTGGTTTCATGAGTATGCAGTCAGGAAGAATATCAGTTACCCCTTTCAATTAGATGGCAGAAGACTTATACCAACCAGAGATTCCCAGGGTATCCCTGCATCTCAGATTATCCAATCTAAATTAGCACCTAATATTCCTATTGGCAAAAGGCAGGCTATTCCTGTTATGGCCTCCCCTAAAACTGCTAAGGAACCTATCCCTGCCAGAGATCCCAGAGATCTCATGGAACAATCCAATTACCTTCAAGCTTTAGGTGTTTCCACCCAAAAGGAAAACCTTGTTTTCAATCCCTATAGAAGGCTTAAGAACCTCAAAAGAGCCTTACAGCAAACTGATTATGAATATCACATAAATAGTGATTTTAATGATGCTAAGGGTGAACTCTTAGCCAAAGTCAATAAGCAACTTGTTCTTCTTAGAGCAGTTGCTCCTGGCACTCCTTCACCTAAGAACATTAGGTCCATCAGTGTGTTAGAAGAATGAACCCCTTCTAACCACTCAAAAGAGTTAAGTTCAGAGGTTAATATCAACCCTAAATTTGGTCTCCCCTTTAACAAAAGGACCAGACCTAGAAGGAAACATGTTAGTATACCTAGACCCCAGGCTACTAGTAAATCTACCAAGAAGCAGCATGATAGTCCCAGGAATCCTATCATTTGCTTCACTTGTGTTAAACCTGGTCACAAGATCAGAACCTGTAGGATCATAAGGAAGCTTAAAGCCCTTAGATTAGATCCTGATGTCAAAAACAAAATCATCATTTGCTTCAAAGATGGAAAACCTAGCCACGTTAGCAGATATGATAGGATCCGAGGGAAACTAAAGACCCTAGATTTAGATCCTGAAACCACAAATAAGATTAACAAGTTGGTGATCGTATCTTCAAGTAATGGTTCTGACACTAGTTCGGAATCCACTAGCCATTCTTCTAAAAAACTTATCCAAACCCAGAAGGATGTTTTAACCAATCAGCAGTTAGTTTTTGATTGCCATAATAACCATTGGTCTGGAAACGACTCATCTCTTGAAGCTTCTGCTTCCAAGGATGTTGAAAAATCCACTGATGATTGTTTAGGTTTAATTAAAATTAATTTGCTCTCAGCTATTTTTAAAATCAAATTTCCAAAATTAAAACATCCTTTTTCCATTTTCAAAAAACTAAGGATGGTATAATAGCTCATTATCTGGGGCAACCCATTGTCTTTAGAAACTCAAACCCTATCTCTCCTGAGATCAAAGGCATCTTAGAGCATGTTAACCTACTGACTGTTCGGGCTTACATAATGTTTTCTGGAAAAGAGAGCAGCACATAATTAGTCTTCCTCATGAGAAGAATATTCATGATAGACATATTCCCATCAAAGCTAGGCCTATCCAGATTAATCAGGATCTTCCCCTACTTTACCATAGAAAAGATCTCTCTATAAGTCTTTTCAATACAAAACCCTTTTCTAAATTTGATATGAATTCTAGTTCTGGACAAAATCAAATCAAAGATAGAATCAGAAATAATTTTACTATCTTCTTGGGTCATTATAAATGGGAAAATGTGCCATTTGATCCAAATATTACTCCTTCAAATTCCAAAATGTTTTGAAAGAATTTGTCAATCCTCATACCAGTTTTTAGTTTTCTTGGTCTCAGTATCCACCAAGGAACTTTTATCCCTATCAAGAAAGATGCTAGGTCTTATGATAAGCGTCTTAGCCAATTTGTTAAAACCCAGTTGCAAAGTCTCATAAGATGTCTTTATGTCTCAGAGTCCTTTCAGCAACATATCAATCTCATTAAAACCTTTCTGATCAAAAGCAAAGTTTTAACAAATGATTTATCTATTTCAAAATCTCAATCTGATTTACTTAAACAAAAGTTTCTTGTTTGTATTATTTATAATTTTGCAAAGAAAATTTACAAAAGCATTTCAAGAACCTTGCATCAAATCTCAATTTTACCAAATGGCGTGCTATTTCAAGTCTTTTTGATATTTTAAGTATGTTTGATTTTGACATCTTAAAGGTTTAGACAATACTCTCCCTGAATATATCTCTCGAGACTATTTACAGGGAAACAGTCAAAATGACTTCCAGAGCTTCCTCCTCACGAGGAAGAGGAAGAGGTAGAGGTAAGCCTGATCTTTTACCTATCATTAAGGGGTCATCTACCCTAAACCAATCAGGGTCTTCTTCCCAAAATGCCCAACCAATCCAAAATCAAACCAAACAAACCAAGTCGGACTATACATTCCCAGTCCAAACCCTCCCTGCCTTTCAGGAACAAGGACTAACTAATCTTCCAACTAGAACTTGGGCTAGTATAGCCGAAGACAGTGACCAAGACATCCCAGCCCTGGACCTAGCTATACAAATCTTGAAAACCCAATTGACCCAAGCCAATCCTAAACCTTCCCAGATCATCCCTGTCCAAACACAATCATCGCAGATTGCGCCTGCTCAAACGCAATATATCCCAAAAGAAAACTTTTTCTTTCTGGCCCATTTAAAACCAGAATTTTTGGATAAAGATCCTAACAAAATTCCTTCTAAGATCTTTCACCCCAATTCCACTTTTTACCATTTGTTCCAAACAAAACCAAGAAATTTTCTCAGTTATTTGACCCTATTGGCTATAATTACTGGGATTACATCAAAGCCTGGGATTATCTAATCCTTGGTTTACAAAATAGTTCTTTCAAACACTCTTGGTTGATCCATTTCAAAAGAGCAACCAACTAATCCTTCCCAAATTGGTTCCTTCAATGGTGGGACTTCTTCGGGCCTGTCCCAGAAATCTTTCCTATTGAAGTCCAAGAAGGATTTCAAATTCCTTTCAAAAACGTGTCTTCCAAAATGTTTTTCAAAATGATTTTCAAAATGTTTTTCAAAGTGATTATCAAAATGTTTTCCAAAATGTTTGTTAAAATATCTTCCAAATTGTTTTTCAAATTGTTTTTATCAAATAGTGGCCTCATTTTATTCTCTATCAATCTTGCTAGTTTTCCTGCAACTCTAGCAGATGCAGCTTCTAAACATATGGTTCTGAAAAGGAGCAAGCTTCTTCTTAAAAGGTCAAAAGGAAGCAGATCCTCCCCCTTCATCATCATCATCATCATCTGATGACAATCCTTTGCAAAATGAAGGCGAAGACTATTTTGGGGCATATTCCCCTGACAGTCTTCAATAATTTAATCAATTTCAAGACAATCACGCCAGAAGACAAGTGGTAGACAAAAAGTACCATCAATCACTTTCCATCCTGGCAATCATGCCAAAAGACAAGTGGCAGACAAGAGGAATCTTCAATCTTGAAGGATATATAAGAGAGGGGACCCATATACCTAACACCTTAAGGTTTTGGGTGGAGATGTGGTGTCCAGGTCTCTTGGTGGTCCGGTTAATTGGCTAGCTCGTTGTTGTTCCCGGTGCTCCCCCGGACTCCCCAACAAGTGGTATCAGAGCCATGATTCGGCTTGGTGGGGGAGCGGGAGGGATCCTGGTTTGGATCAAGTATAGTGATGTGGGTGACTCACACTTGGGGGGAGATGTTGGAAATTCAAGTGTGAGTGGTTAGTCCCACATCGGCTATGAATGAGCTATATGAAGAATATATAAGAGAGGGGACCCATATACCTAACACCTTAAGGTTTTGGGTGGAGATGTGGAGTCCGGGTCTCTTGGTGGTCCGGTTCATTGGCTAGCTCGTTGTTGCTCCCGGTGCTCCCCCGAATATATATATATATATATATATATATATATATATATATATATATATATATATATATATATATATATATATATATATTAGCAAGACTTTTCAACAAAATTTATAGTGGCGTAGATGCAGGTTCAAATTCCGCAACATGCCTTTCCTGTACATTTTTAATTAATTGAATGGTTGACGTCCACCAAACGGGTTGAGTCGAGTCACTGAATCTTACCGGTTGGGCGGTTTTGGCCACTCCAACCGAAGATTTGCCAAATCAGTTGCTTAACCGATCCAACATAGTGCTCGGACCAGCCATAGGTTTGATTCTCGCTTGAACCGGTCCGACCAACTGGGTCGGTCTGGGTTTGATAGCACTCGTTACATTGTAATCCGTACAAATCTTCAAAGGGTGAATTAGAGAGAAAAAAAGGAGCACCTAGGGTTTCAGAAGTTGAAGAGCCGCTTGAGGGCTCTCCCTCACTCATCACCTTTGTGGTTGCCCTCTTTCCCTTCGCCTTTCCTCTTCCCTCCGCCTTTCCTCTTCCCTCCTCCACCTCTCTCCACCCCAATCGTCTCGCTTCCATCTTCCCCTCCCACCATGACCTTCTACCGCATTTCCCCCTTCTCGGTCTCTCATGTAGGGAGGATGGTTCATTTGTTTTCCCCGTCGCCATTCCCTCCACCATCTCCCCTCGATCCATCCCTTGCCATCTCTCCCGGTCCCCTTTCGACTCCTCCCCTTTCCCCCCGGCTTCCCCACCGTCCACCTTCCCATTCTCGATCTGGTGTTATGCATACTGCTTGCAGACTGCGTGCCTCTGCCTAGGTGGTGGTGTCTGTCTTCTTTCTTGCAGTTAGACTCGAGAAAGACGTGGGTTTGGTCCTTCTTGGTATGTTCACGTCTTCATTTCGCAAGGGGTTTGTGGGTTCAAATGTTTTGGAGCTTCATTTTTTCTCGGGAGTACAATCCAGTTTTCTAGTTTTGTTGTGAAACAATCAGGTTGGTGTCATGAGTGATGGCAGTCCTGCTTGATTTTGGATGGGTATTTACTTGGTGTTGATTAGGTGTTGATGGGTGGTTAAGTGGGCGATTGGGTTGCTTTTGACTCTGTCGGCTTCGCTTCTATTTCTGCCTCGTGTACCTTCGTCATCGCCTTCCTCCTTGGGGTGTATGGTGTAGCCTTTTGATTAATTGGCTAGTTCAAGGTGTTTTGCTAGTTCTGGTGCTAAGGTAGAGCTTCTATTTAGCAGTTTGCTTTAGCTTTTTTAAAGTTTTTGTTCTTTGATGACTTGTTTGCGTGCCAGCTCCAATGAGGCTTCAATCCTACTTTTTGTGGTGGTACCTGGGTGTTCCTTCACATTTTTCTGGGTAGCTGTTTGTTCAAGTGTTATGGTTGTTCCATTGTCATGGTGGAGCCTTTGTTTTGCGGAGGTTTTGGCTTTTGAAGGTGTGTGGTGTTTGCTAGCGTTGAAGGGTTGCTCCATTTTCTTGAAAAGGTGTTTGATCCATGGTGTGTTTGGTGTATGTGGCAAAGAGGAGTGCGTCATTTTTCTTGAAAAGGTGTTGAGGTGTGTTTCCAACACAAAAGATAGTAAGCATGATTCGAGATAGAGGAGTGTAATATGAGTTTTTCGTGTGAAGTCTTCTCCGTTTTTAACAGAATTGAGGTGTTTGGTTTGGTTTTGAGAAGTGAAACCACTTTGATTAGGCATATAATGCTTTGGCATAAAGGAGTGATAACAAATTCCTTGATGAAGGCCGTTTTCGGGTCCAAGGGGCTTAAGGCTTTGCAGGGTTTATTGGGTGTAAACCTTGCGTGATTAGCATTTTTTGGTTTGCCGTAGGTCTTTTTTTTTGTGTTTGGTAGCAATGAGTGTTTTGGCGTAGCTTTTGTTTAGTTCTGTTTGAATATGTTTTTGCCTCTTGGAGTCTTGGTGTAGCCTTTAGTTAGCTTTGGTGTAGTTTTGTCTAAGGTGTCTTGATGTATCCTTTTCCTTCTTTCTTAAGATGTGCTTTCATTAATAATACTTTCTACTTATAAAAAAAAAGATGAAAGGAGAGTTAAACATTAAAAAAAAAATTAGACAAAAAGATGAAAGGAAGAGTTTTTTTAGGAGAAAAGAGTTTACTTATTATAGTTTTTATATCTCTCATTAGCTTAAATGACTATGTAAAATACATGGTCATATTTTGAGCTATACATATTTAAATAAGCAGACTTCGTGTTTTTGGAAGGCTACGAGAAACGTCTAAAAAATTTTATTTCTCAAATCAAAAATTAAAATTGCTAACAAAATTGTAGCAGATTCAAGGTGTGGTTTTATATCTTCAAATATAAGAGGAAAGGTACAAAAAAGGGTTGAATTGTGTTTTCATAATAGTTTCGTAAAAGACTTTTTTAGACACAAGTTCAAAGGCAGACAAAATAACTCTTTAGAGCGTTACTAAATTTTAAGTAACTTCAGATGCACTTGTAAGTTGTAACAAGTAATTCCCTTGGCATTTAGAGGTTAAAAACGTTTTGTGAAATAAATGAAAACCTTTTCACGCTTTCAAACTCGAAAATACATAAATACACAATGATAGAAGAGAAAAGGAATAATAATATCACATAAGAGATTTATTCTAGTTCACTCTCAATCTGAAAGCTGCGTCTAATTTCTTCCTTTGAAAATATTTTTCGCTCTATAACTTTATTAGTTACAACTTCACAAGTATCTCTTATTGACTAAAGTTGTTAAAACCTAAGGCAGACCTTGAATCAACAAACCTTCTCATTCTTTACAAAGGTTGCAAAGGGATAAGGTTAGAGATGAAATTTCGACAACTCTCAATGTAACGACCCGTGCTATTATCTATAATAAGCTCAGTTGCATCTGATCAAGTTGGATCAACATGTGTCTTATCTACTGAAATCATGCTACTCAACAAGTATCTACATTGAAGAAGATCGCATCTGCGCACATAAACATCTATGAAACAAAGTGTCTAATTGATAAAGTGTCTGGTCAAAACTGTGTTGACTACGAAGATCAAGATTCTTTTCAAACACTTAATGACATTTATGAATGCATATTCAAGAGAAGTACAAGATTAATAGTATGAGGATTCTCCAATCATCAAGGAGAAAACAACAAAGTTATAAGACCACCTCGAACAATGATGTCTTTGTTTTAGATGTAATTTTAATCTCTTAGTTTAGTTATTGTTTTTTTATTCAGCTGGAATCTCGTTGTGCAGTCTCTTCCGTGTTGTTGCTTTATTCTTTTTTTTTAGGACTTGTGCATAAGTGTTTAGGCTTGTTTTTTTTTTTTTTACTTGATAGATGGTTGTTCTATTTGATCTTTCAATTTCATCAATACAAATTTCATGTAAGAGATGAGATGGAGGGAGTGGTTACGCTTGCAGATACGTGGGAGGGATGAGGGTATATTTGGTAAAAGCTTTTTTGGGGGGTGTATGAGCTAAACAATATAGGTGTATATAACATTTCCCTAATTCCATTCACAAATAGAGTATTAAGGCCCAATAAACTAACCCCTTCTTGTACCCAGAAAGAGCGAGATCGCAATTACAGTTCCATTTCTCAACAGAGCAGCTACATCACTAAAATGCAAGCGTTTCGACGAATCACATTAGCGACAAAACAGTTCAACGCTCTATCGTCGACGGTTACAGCAAATCTCCACTTCACTCCCACCGGTGAATTTCCGGCGACGACACGGCGGTGGTCAAGCCGCAGTTCCAGGAGCGGCGAAGAGGAGTGGAACGAAGCGTGGGAAACAGCATGGCTACCACAAGACCTAACGCCGAAGACACGAGCGCCATGGGAGAACGACGTGAACTTCGCTTCGGAGGCGAACGCAGACACCGACGCGGAGACGAAGGCGTTCGTTGAGGAAATGAACGAGAATTGGAACGAAAGGCGTAAAGGATCGAAGAAAGAGAAGGAAAAGGAGAAGGTTGAAGAAAGCGGCGGCGCGCTTTACAGTTTGGAGAATATAAAGAAGGATTATAGGTTGAAGAAGCAGAAATTGCATGCTGGTCTTTGGAGGAAAGAGATTGAGAAACTTGAGGAGGCAAAGTTGGGAGGTTCTGATGTTCATGCTGGTGATGATGACATTCAGAGATTGCTTGATAGTTGCTCTGAGTATGCTTCTTGTTTTCTCTTAACGTTTTCTTTATTGATGATTTAGTTTTAAATTTAGTCTGAATTAGTCCTAAATGTTCTGAATTTCAAACCCTAGGCGTATTGTTTATATCTACAACCTGAATTTCTCATGTTAAGTTTAAAATTTGGAGGCTATTTTAGTCTGTTTGGAGGAGCCTTGGAAGCTATTGTATTTGTTGTTAGGGTAAAAAATGTTTACACTCTCAGTACATGCTAATTCAATCCTTAGTTAAAGAGTTGGAAGTGAAGTAACTCGTGTTTGGATGGTTTTACTCGGTATGATGTAAGTTTCTTAGTGCATGATTGTATAGCCGTTGGAGGCCCTATGCAAACTGAGCTTGGGAACCTCCCAACAGTTACCCAAATATGCACTAGTCTAACCGAGCTTGATATGCAAAATAGGAACCAAAGATTTTGAAACCAAACACACTTTGTATTTTTGGACCTTGGATTTTATTATCTCGAATAACTTATATTTTGGAGGAAAATTGTGTGTTTGATCATCTCAATTTTTAATGATTGATCTTCAATGAAAAATAATTGTGACTAACTCTTCCGATATATCAAGTAGAGCATACAAGATCCCTTTTCTATTTTGAACATGCCCTTTCAAGTAAGAGCTTTTGCACACTCTACCTTGTGCTGAAAATGGATTTATTTTACTTGAAGGAAATGGGATGGTAAAGATTGAATTATTAATCACTTGATTATGAAAATGGCCAACCCTCCTAGTAGCTTATGCTTTATGTGGAAGTTGGGAGTTGGTTTTATGTCTCTCACTCGTGCCTTTTCCTTTCTAAATGTCATCAATTGCTTTCTGAGAGATGTGGAGAAAGGGTAGCACTGGACAATCATCAAAGAAGTAGTGATCTGTTTTCTTTCACTTAGATCCTTTTGTGTATGGTTAGGTATTAACTGATGATTTTAACTTTAAAACTGCTTTTATGTTATTCTCACACACTAACATATATAGATATAGGTCCATGAATTGTTATAGACACCTTGGATTTCTGAGGTCTCTGATTTTGTTGTCATCAATGTCTCACGGCATCATTGTTGTAGCCTACCAGCCTATATCATATCATATATAATATAATTCTCAATTTTCATACATGCTTTACAATTTGTGTATGTTACACTTAATCCTCATAAACAACTGCAGCATTTTTGACTCTGGCAATAATGATCTGAACAACGCAAAAGTTCAAACTTCCGAGTTCAAAAACACGCCTGATGGATGGGAAACAATATCAAAAAATCAAGATGGAAATATATGGGAGATGTCTCAGAGAGAAGAAGATATACTTATGCAGGAATTTGAACGGCGAATTGCTTATAGCAAATTTCAGGTACGGATGAAAAACATAGATTGATTGAAATGTTAACTTTTATATCTCAGTATGTAGCCTTCTGGGAATCATGAAATGTTCCTGATTTTATAAAACTTGTATGCAGATTGCTAGTTTTATCAAGTCTCACATATTTAGCCGGAGGAGGCCCATTGATGGGTGGAAATACATGATAGAGGTGGTAGGGCCAAATGCTAAGAGAGGGAAGGGTAGTGTTTCTAGAGTACCTAGTCTATCTGATCCCTCTACCCAACCATTCAAAGAGGAAACGACTTCAGTTAATAAAACTTACATTCCCCTTCAGAGAAGGTAGCATGGTCATGTAATCCTCTCTTGCTGTGCTGAGATCATTTCATTCAGTATTGGCAAATTAATATTTAAAGGACAGTTACTGCATCTTAGCCTTTGCGGGCAGGCAGCATTTGGTCTCCAAAGAATATTGGTTAAGGTTCAAAATCTTGCCGGAAGTCTGAAAGCAAGTTACAATCTATCTATCATATACAGTTACGGAACTGAAGGAAAAAAAACGACTGTAGCACTAAAAAAATTTTTTTACCAAAATAACACACCTTTTAGATTATTTACCAAACTAGAACACTTTTTTTTAGTGCAAAAGTCGCCCCCCATGGCAACGGCTTCAAAACATGGAAATTTATTTTTTTTTTTTTTTACTTTTGGTGTTCAGAAGTCGCCCCCTTGGGGAAACGACTTCTGAACTGTGTTCTGCAAATTTTTAAATATATTAATGAACTGTGTTTTTTTATTTTCTTTATATTAATTTAAATAAAATTATATTAATTAATTTAATTAATTTAGAAAATTAATAATGTTAATTTAAAAATAATTATAAAATGTGTATTGGAAAAAAATTATATGCTGAGATATGGAACTAACTGTATTTATTAATGTATTTAAAAATTTCGGTAAGATCTTGTGCATCCAAAAGTGTCGGCAACATCAAGACTATTGAATAAAACACCAAAAAACCCGTTTGTTTTGTAGTGTAAAAAAATTAGTTTTTTATTATGTTTTGACCACTTTTAATTATATATTTTTATTTTTTATTTAAAAAAAATCTATCGTCTAGAAGAGGTATAAAACTACCGTGTTGAGTTACAAAAAAATTTGACCGTTTATTAGTGTCGGCAATTCCACTTGGTGGTGGCCAGTTCCACATAGTTGTGGCCAGTCTGGTCATGGCCATTTTCACATGGTGGTGGCCGGCGATTCCGCCTTGAACGCTGTTGTGCTGCTGGTATTTCTTCGTCAGCCAGGATAGGTGCAGGTGATTGTTCGTATTGATTAAGCGTCGAGGAATTAGCACCAGCCTCCTCTTGAAGCCTCCAAAAAGAACAGATTATAGAACATATTGTCGTCGCTACTGAGTAGCGGTCTAGAACCCTAAAACTGAGTAGCCCCCTGTGCCGACACTTTTCATCAACGGTGGCAAGATTTTGACCGTTTATTAGTGTCGGCAAAATCTTGACTGTTGAAACTGCACGTTGTACTATGCACTTTGTAATGTGCTATTAATTAAATCAATACAGTTAGTTCCATATTTCTATTTAGCGCGTAATTTTTTTTTCACCACAAATTTAATAATTAATTTAGAATTAATATTATTAATTTTTTAAATTAATTAAATTAGTTAATATAACTTTATTAAATTAATATAAAGAAAATAAAAAATAAAAAAATACAGTTCAGAAGTCACCTGGTGGGAGGCGACTTCTGAACATGAAAAGCAAAAAAAATTACATTTTTCAGTTTAGAAGTCGTTTTTGGGGGAGGCGACTTCTGGTCATGTTTTGAAATGTGTTCTAGTTTGATAAATAATCTAAAAAGTGTGTATTTTCGTAAAAAAAAAATTGGGTGCTGCAGTAGTTTTTTTGCCTGATTTTATCTACGAAGTCTACTATTGAAGAATATATAGAATAGTTATTGTGATTACTTTTTACTATTTGCTTTTTATTATACACCTTTTGACTTTAAAATTTTCTTAGAATCATTTTGTCGGAGATGTTTCTTGGTCATATTTGTAATCTAAGAGTGTATCCATCATCTATAATAGGGTATTTCTGATTAGGTTTTGGGCATTTAAATATTTGACACCAGTTCTGTTGACAAAGAAAATTTGGAAGCCTTTTAAGCTTAAAATTATTTTTTGTATTTTGTGTTGTAAGTTAATAAAAATTTGTGTTAATACTTCGTACAATGATATTGGTAATATTCTTATAAATGTTCTTTAGTTCCTACTTTTTAGTTATCTGAGCTAAAAAAGGTAAGAACCAAAGAAGATAGATAGAGTTTGTCAAAAAAAAAATCGATAGAAATATTAACACAATTTTATTAATTAATAACACAAGATACATAAAATATTATACAGAAATACTAACGAAAGCTTTAAACTAAACTTGAGGGCTTCGAAATTTCTTTGTCAACTTTCTAAAGAATTGGTCTTCAAAATTTAAGATGGCCATAACCTAAGCAGGTGTGCCACATTTGTTGGAGTTCCCTTTTATAGATGAAGAATGCAATCTTTAGATCATAATAATGCTTAAGAAATATCTCCAACAAAATAATTCAAAGAAAACTTTATAACTCAAGAAAAATACGGTAAAAGGTTAATAGCAGAAGGTAATCATGTGTGAGTAGTAACTGTATTCTGTTGGTGTTTTTTGGTTTCTTGGTGGTGAAAATCTGTTTGCTCAGTGAGTGGAAGAGAGAATAGAGAGAATAGAGAGAATAGAGAACAACAGTAACAACAATAAAATTGAAGAGAGTAAAAATGTATTCTGTTATTCACAATACATTGAAGTGATTTTCACACCTCTATTTATTTACAATATTGCTACTAGGCCCACTACTACAGCCCAATTGATCATTTTTGCTTATACAACCAAAGGCTAACTAGTTATTTGAATTACAATTACATCACACCCCCTTAATTCAAATCACTTAAACTACACATGCCAATCATATTCTTCATTTCTTCAAGCTTCCTTGGCTTCAATGACTTTGTAAGCATATCTGCAGCTTGTTCTTCGGATCTGCAGTGTTCTATTTTCAGCTTGTTCTTGTTGATTTGATCACGAAGGAAGTGATACTTGATTTCTATATGTTTGCTTCGTCCATGAGCTATGGGGTGTTTTGCTAAATCAATTGCAGATTTGTTGTCCACTTTCAATACCATAGGATTGTCATTCTTCATCTTTAGTTCACTTAACAGCATCTCAAGCCACATAGCTTGACTTGCACCAAAAGCTACTGATATGTACTCAGCTTCACAGCTTGATAGAGCCACTACATTTTGCTTTTTAGAGCACCACGATATAGGAGCTCCACCAAGCATGAATATGTAACCTGAAGTGCTCTTTCTATCTTCAGTATCACCACTCCAATCAGCATCAGTATAACCAGTTATTTCAATATCAACAGTCTCTTTTGCAGCAGGAAACAGAATTCCACAGTCTATGGTACCTGTGATGTATCTCAGAATTCTCTTTGCAGCTATTAGGTGAGTCCTGTTCGGTTTCTCCATAAATCTACTCACCAAGCCTACACTATAGGCTATATCAGGTCTTGAGTTACACAAGTATCTCAAGGAACCAATTACTTGCCTGTACAGTGTGCTGTCAACCAGTTTTTCAGAGTCATCACTTGTCAATTTTCCACCTTGTTCTGCTGGTGTTGTAGCAGGATTGCATTCCATCATTTTGAATTTCTTTAGCACATCAGTTGCATACTTCTTTTGGTGAAGAAATATGCCTCTTTTGGATGTAACAAACTCCATCCCTAGAAAGTATGCAAGCCTGCCCATATCAGACATTTCAAATTCACTCATCAATTTTCCTTTGAAGATTTTAATCTCTTGTTCACTATCACCAATGACAAGGAGATCATCTACATACAAACATATTATGATAACACCAGCTGAATTGTCCTTCTTTAGATACACACCATGTTCTGTTATGCATTTCTCAAATCTGAGTTGTTGAAGAAAGTTGTCAACTCTTTTGTTCCAAGCACGAGGTGCTTGCTTTAAACCATATAAGGCCTTGTTCAACTTCAGCACTCTATCTTCTTTTCCCTTTAATTCAAAGCCCGGTGGTTGCTTGACATACACTTCCTCCTCCAGTGGACCATTGAGGAATGCGGATTTCACATCTAGTTGACTCATTGTCCACTTCTTCATGCTAGCAATTGCAACTATCAGTCTAATAGTTTCTATTCTGGCTACTGGAGCATAGATTTCATTGTAGTCTAGGCCTTGTTTCTGTAGAAAACCCTTTGCCACTAGCCTTGCCTTATATTTTGCAACCTCTCCATTTGGCTTCATCTTAGTCTTGTAAACCCATTTCACTTCAGTAGCCTTCTTGTTACTTGGTAGTTTCATCATCTCCCAAGTGTTATTCTTCTGAATTGCCTGAAGTTCTTCCTCCATTGCCTTCTTCCAATAAGGATTAGCTAATGCTTCATTCAGTGAAATTGGTTCTGCTTCTGCAAGAAGCACTAACTGCAGTAGTTCACCATTTGTGTCTATAGCAGTGTCAGGAAATATTTCATAGTCCTGGAGTCTACTAGGTATGTTCCTTTGTCTCTGTGGTCTTCTAGGTGGCTCACCAGCACTGTCATCAATTATTTCTGCAGGTTCAGTGTTAGTTGGAGCATCATTCTCTGCATTCAACTCAACTGTCACAGTATCAGTTTCTTTCTCCTTTGCATTACTCCAATCTCATTCCTTTGTCTCATCTATTACAACATCATTGCTGATCACTACCTTCTTGTTCAAAGGATCATAAAGCTTGTAGGCACTTGTGCTGTGATAGCCAACTAGTATCATAGCTTGTGACCTAGGATCAAGCTTTCTTCTATTCTGTTCAGGTACATGTCTGTAAGCTAGTGATCCAAACACCTTGAAATGCTTCACACTTGGCTTGGACTCACTCCATGCTTCTTCTGGTGTAGTGTCTTCTAGTCTCTTTGTGGGACTTCTGTTCAGGATATGAGCTGCTGTTGCCACTGCCTCTGCCCAGAATTCATTTGGTAAGTGCTTCTCTTTCAGCATGCATCTCACCATGTTCAACAGTGTCCTGTTTCTTCTTTCAGCAGTTCCATTGTGTTGAGGTGTGTATGGAGCCACCACCTCATGAACAATTCCTTCATCTTTGCAAAACTTCTCAAATTCAAGTGAAGTATATTCACCTCCTCCATCAGTTCTTAACTGTTTAATAGACTGGCCAGATTGCTTTTCTACTAACAGTTTGAACTCTTTAAATGTTGCAAATACATCACTTTTTCTTTGCAACAAGTAAATCCACATTCTTTTAGTAAAATCATCAATAAAGGAAACAAAGTACAGGTTACCTCCATGAGACTTGACTTCAAAGGGTCCACATACATCTGAGTGGATTACTTCAAGTTTTGCTTTGGCTCTTGTTGAAACTTCTGATTTGTAGGACTTCCTGGGCTGCTTCCCTTCACAACACTTGCTGCATACTTGGCTTGGCATTTCAATTTGAGGCAGTCCTGCAACCATCTTCTTCCTCTGCAAAGTATTCAAGCTATTAAAGTTCAAGTGCCCCATCTTTCTATGCCATTTCCAGGCCTCTTCACTAGTCTGTGCTGACAGACACTTCTGCTCAAATGTGTTAACACCTACCTTGAAGGTCCTGTTCTTCGATGCAGGAGCCTTCAGGACAGTGTTCCCTTCCTTGTCTGCTACTACCATGAATCCATCACTCATGTTCATTGAGTAGCCTTTTTCAAGTAGTTGCCCCAAACTAAGCAAGTTACTCTTCATTTGAGGTACATACAGTACATCACTCACCAGCACCTT
Source organism: Astragalus membranaceus (assembly GCA_039519185.1). Taxonomy (NCBI): domain Eukaryota; kingdom Viridiplantae; phylum Streptophyta; class Magnoliopsida; order Fabales; family Fabaceae; genus Astragalus; species Astragalus membranaceus. The sequence goes on from CM076849.1 coordinate 52,234,888, forward strand.
CTTACCATCTTCTCTCCTTATAGCTACCTTGCCAATTCCTTCTGCCATGACAGCTCTACCATCACCAAACCTTATCCTTCTTTTTACAGTTTCATCAAGCTCACAAAACCAGTCTTTGTGACCAGTCATGTGATTGGAACAGCCTGTATCAAGATACCACCATTCCTCTTCACCTGTTTCTTTATTTTTAACTGCCATTAGCAGCACTTCATCACTTGTTATACTGTCAATAATGGCCATAAGCATCACTGTTTCTTCATCATCAGAGTCATGAGCCAGTTGTGCTTCTTCATTCCTCTTCCTAGGCACCTTAGGATTTTCACACTCATCAGCATAATGACCCCATCTTTGACAGTTATAACACTGTATTTCATCCTTTGATTTCTTCTTGCTCTTTCCAGAACTGTCACCCCCTTTCTTCTGAGCCCCATTCTTTGAGCCTCCTCCTTCATTCTTGTTGTTCTTCCATTTCCCTTTACCCTTCTTATTCTTCCAAGAGTCACTTCCACCATTTCCTTTCTTCTGTGACTGAGCATACAATGCTCTATCACCTTCTTTCTCTTCTTTCTTGGCAATTTCCCTACTCTTCAGTTTTATTTCATGTGCCTCTAAGGATCCAATCAATCGTTCCAATTTCAAGTTATCTAGATCCTTAGATTGTTCTATTGCCGAGACCACATTGTCAAAATTAGGAGTAACTCCAGTGAGAATCTTTTCTACTTTCATTGAATCACTGACCACCTCACCACAGCTACGCATTTGATTTGTTAGAGATACTAACCTGCTTACGAATTGTGCTACGGTTTCGTTTGGCTCCATCTTCAACAGCCCCAATTGACAGCGTAATGACATCAATTTCATCTTCTTCGCTTGTCTATCACCGGAGTAAGTAGTTGCTAATACGTCCCACGCTTCTTTCGCAGCTTCGTACTCAATTATCTTCTCCAAAACGTTCGCATCAACACATTGATGGATCAAGAAAATTGCTTTGTCATCTTTCTTTGATTGTTCACGAAAGGTTGCTCTCTGAGCCTCCGTAGGAGCCGCTTCCAGTGGTGTCACGCCATTTCTGATCACTTCAAGCACACCTTGATACCGGAAGACTACCTTCATCTGAGCCGTCCATCGCTCGTAGTTGCTTCCATCAAACACCGGTAGCTTCGCCGGAATTTGCCCATTGTTCGTGTTCCGTTGCGTGGCCGCCATCACCTCCGCCCTGAACCGCTTGCTCTGAGGCCAATTGTTGGTGTTTCTTGGTTTCTTGGTGGTGAAAATCTGTTTGCTCAGTGAGTGGAAGAGAGAATAGAGAGAATAGAGAACAACAGTAACAACAATAAAATTGAAGAGAGTAAAAATGTATTCTGTTATTCACAACTACATTGAAGTGATTTTCACACCTCTATTTATTTACAATATTGCTACTAGGCCCACTACTACAGCCCAATTGATCATTTTTGCTTATACAACCAAAGGCTAACTAGTTATTTGAATTACAATTACATCATATTCTTCAATAATGGACTGGAGAAGTATTCGAGAGCGCTTATAGTTCGGGCTCTTCTAATTCAAACAAGGTCTCTTCTAGTTTATAGATTTAGTATTAACTAGGAGAAACTTAAAATTGTGTGATTTTGTTTGAAATTTTAGGCTGATAGTGAAAACTAAGGGTAAAATTTTGTTTGAACGAAGGATCTCTACTCACGAAGGTTTTTGACCTTGTAAGAATTCTTTAGTAAGAAAATCTGGAAGAGAATTTTGTTTCACTTTGATATGTTATATATCAAAACCAGAACATAAAAGTAATATTTGCCATATGTCTGAAAATATGTTTAGACATAAAAAATTTAACATCTTTGGTAAAATATCTTTAGCAACATTGCAATCAAATTTGAGTAAAAAAAATTGGTATTAAGTAAACGTTTTTTTAAAATATAATTCATCTTAAAGTTTAGTAATGCATAACAATCGGCAAACATAGTTTCTTCCCATGTAGGTGGATTTTTTCTTAATATTTTAAACATAGTGATTGTGTTGGAGATGAGTATTGGGGGAAATTAAATCCATAGTCGCCGACTCATCAAAGAAATAGATTTAATTTCCTCAAACAACTTATGCAAATAAATAAGCTTTTATGTATTACTCATAAGTTTGTCAATCTAGTTTATGGAAAAACAACTTATGGAGATATAACTTTTGTTAGTGAGAACTTATGAATTAACATAAAAACTTATTTATCTCCATAAGTTACTTTTCATAAACTTAAAAATAAGCTAATCCAAACGGGCCTATAAGTTTTTCTATCTCTTTTAATAGGGCTATCATAGCAGCAAATAACTTAACAATAAGGGCCAGAGCAACAACGCCTTGCTATCCATCCGTAATACCCCCCCGTTTTACACATATGTGGGCATTCAAGCATGGAATGGTAATCTTTTTTTCCTTTGTACAACAAACAATCGAAGATGGAGGAATGGAAAGGGGAAAAGTTAAGGGTATGTTTGGGAGGGGGATTTTGGAGGATTTTGGAGGGGAGAGCTTGATCTATATTTTAATATCTATTTGAGATTTTAAAAAATTAAAAGAATAACATGATAGATAATGATAAAACATTGTTAATCACACTTCATTTTTGATTAGAAACATTTTATAGCTTTCTCAATTTAAAATTGAAAATCAAGCCCTCCCCTCTTAAACCCTCCATCCAAACATACCGTATGTGTTTTAGGTTCAAATTCACCCTGGTGTTCACACATTGTTTACTTCTATTCTACCACTACACTGCTCTCTCGAGATGTAATCCCATTACCCAAATCATTTCCAATGTCCTACTCGGTTAAAAGTAATTTTAACAATAGCAAAACTAAAATATGTAACCAAAATTTGAAGGAAAAAACCACCTATAAATCCATATAGTCGAAATTTAAAAACTCATCAATTAACTTTTTAAAAATAGTTTTCTATTTTTAAAAAATTAAGGGAGCACAAATTTAATTCTTGATTATTTTCTATAATCACGCAAGCCCGTTTTTTTCTGAAATATTGAGCTATAAACCCTATTGTATGTGGCATGTTTAGCAGTTAGGACCTACCCTGCAACAAATTTGAGTTTGGTTGACCATCTATCTACTACAATATAATAAAAACACATACCAGCAAATTTACATTTATAGGCATCACCAAAATTTGACATTTGGCACAATTTAAGGAAAAAAAAGTCAATTCACCCCATAAAGACAAAACACTACAGTACCGCCACAGTACGCTACAGTGTCGCTACAGTACCACTTCTGACACGCTAGAGTGCCACTTTTAAATTTCAATTTTTTAAAAAAAACTGATATAATTAAAACACATACCAGCAAATTTACATTTATAGGCATCACCAAAATTTGACATTTGGCACAATTTAAGGGCAAAAAAGTCAATTCACCGCATAAAGACAAAACACTACAGTACCGTCACAGTACGCTACAGTGTCGCTACAGTACCACTTCTGACACGCTACAGTGCCACTTTTAAATTTCAATTTTTTTAAAAAAACTGATATAATAAAAACACATACCAGCAAATTTACATTTATAGGCATCACCAAAATTTGACATTTTACACAATTTAAGGGCAAAAAAGTCAATTCACCGCATAAAGACAAAACACTACAGTACCGCCACAGTACGCTACAGTGTCGCTACAGTACCACTTCTGACACGCTACGGTGCCACTTTTAAATTTCAATTTTCTTAAAAAAAACTGATTTTTTTTAAAAAAAATTTATACGCTGTTTTTTTAAATTTTTTTTAAAAAACTGTTTTTCTTATAAAAGTCTTTTTCCATAAATTTAAAAAATTAATTTAATTAATATTTTTAAAACTGTTTATTTTTTAATTCGTTTTTAAAAAAAAAAACTGATTTTTTTAAAATTACTACTAAAACTAATCAATTTAACCCTTAACAAAAATTACAAAATAACCACTAAAACTAATCAATTTAACTACTTTTGTTAAAATCAATCAATTTAACCAATACAAAAAATTACCAAATAACTATTTAATAATTACTAAAAATGAGTAAAATGCCAATGGGAGTGGCAACGGAACTGGCAACGAGAGCACCACCAGAAGAGGCAAAGGGAGTGGCAACGATAGAGGTTGCGAGAGTGCCAACGGGAGGGCCAACGAAAATGTAAACGAGAGGCTCAACAGAGATGCATATTTTACCTCTAATGTCCAAATACATTATAATTATGGATCAATGTAATTCTGATTGTAAATTCCTTTTAATTTCTTCGACTCAATGTCGAAATTACTATTATGACTTCATGACAATACACCGACCATACAGTATCACCCGTGCGTATGCACGGGTCGTTTCGCACGGGTAAAAAACTAGTAGTACAATATAAACCTACTCTCCAAACAACCTCAAATGATAGCCAGATCTCATGAAATGCATGTTATTATATAACTATATAAAATATCATTTAGTCCTCAGTTGAAGCATACACAGATTCAAGATTTTGTTATTCTTGCTATTAGTTGGATTAGTGATTGTGTTGGAGACGAGTATTTGAGGGAATTAAATCCAAAATAGCCGACTCTTCAAAGCACTGGATTTAATTTCCTCAAATATTTCACATCCAGCTTCCACTTTGTTCTTAGAGAATTCAAAGCTAAGAGTGAAAGCCAGCAAACCAGATTAGAGGAAATCAATTTCAATTGTTTTGAACTTCTGTCACAATGAAAAGAAAAATTATATATGATAGCATCAGCATGACTTCTTTCATCCCCATCATTCTACTTCTTTTATAGATTTTCTCTCTGCATAGGTTAACTCACTATTGAGAAAAAAACTAATGTCCGTGGATTTAAAGTTAAATCTTAAGTCATAACATTATATATAACTAATAAAGTGGCTGTCAAATTGACACAACAACATATGTTTCTGGGTTAACACATTTAATATCTATAATCATCATCAAAGATCATGTAGTTTCCACTTCTCCTTGCTCTAGTTTCTCTGTCAGTCTGCAGATCAACAATCTATTATTAGTGTCTTACATGATTAACATAAGAATAATTGCACATACTTACATGTTCATGTAAAGGAGGGGAACTTATCTCCATAAATTCCGGACATTAAAATGATAAGAATAACTATATTACAACTAGTTCCTTAGTAGCAGGAAAATTGATTCCTTCGCGAATCTTTAGTTCCTTTATGCAGTTGCAAGGTTGTTACGCAGTTTTTGCTTCTTAGGCCTTGCTTGTTTCGTGTAAGCAAGAGAGGTAGAGGGCTTTCTCTTCATTTCACTTGTATTTGCTCTTGGAGAATGGATAGAAGAAGCAAGAGATCGAGATCAAGTGTTTAGGTGAAAATAGAGAGTAAAAGGCTTGGATTTTGACGAGTTCTTCTTGAATGTGAAGAGGCAAGAACCAAGGGTTCTCTATTGGAATCTTAATCTGATTCACAGTGAAAACCGCTCTCTGTTGGACACTGGGAGCACTGGAGAATCTGGGGGAGCACTGGGAGCAACAACGAACTAATGACCAGGAAGGACTAATAAGAGACTTGGACACCACATCTCCATCCAAAACCTTAAGGCCACATTGTTGAACACGTACATCCTATGTGTGCTTTTTTTCCTCATTTGATTATTACTTTGTTTGTGTGTTTTATTGTTACTGCATTTTCTGTAGCTGGTTTATGCAAATTGCTTCTGGTTTTTTTGTGCGATTTTTATTTGTTGCCTAGTTTTTCATAGTGCATAATGGTATCTTTGGTTTTAAAGGATCTATTTGGGTTTCTTCCCACCTACCTACACTAATATCGTGATTAAAATGGCACCAACACTAAAATCATCATCAAAGGCACTAAACTCATGATTGAAATGGTAGGAAGGATTCAAATGATATGCTATGTACAATTTTCTAGTAACATTATAATCTTAATTTGTTCAACTTTAGGTCCTTTGTGCAGTTGCAAGGTTGTTACGCAGTTTTTGCTTCTTAGGCCTTGCTTGTTTCGTGTAAGCAAGAGAGGTAGAGGGATTTCTCATCATTTCACTTGTATTTGCTCTTGGAGAATGGATAGAAGCAAGAGATCGAGGATCAAGTGTTTAATAGAGAGTAAAAGGTTTGGATTTAGACGAGTTCTTGAACGTGAAGAGGCAAGAACCAAGGGTTCTCTATTGCAATCTTAATCTAATTCATGGTGAAAACCACTCTCTGTTGGGGAATCTGGGGGCACTGGAAGCAACAACGAACGAATGACCAAGACTACCAAGAGACTTGGACACCACATCTCCATCTAAAACCTTAAGGCCACATTGTTGAACACGTACATCTGCGTGCTTTTTTTCCCTCTTTTGATTATTACTGTGTTTTATTGTTACTGCATTTTCTGTAGCTGATTTATGCAAACTGCTTCTGGTTTTTTTGTGCGATTTCTATTTGTTGCCTAATTTTTCATAATGCATAATGGTATTCTTGGTTTTCAAGGATCTATTTGGGTTTCCTCCTACCTACCTACACTAATATCGTGATTAAAATGGCACCAACACTAAAATCATCATTAAAGGCACTAAAATAATGATTGAAATGGTAGGAAGGAGTCTGACTTAGAGTACTAAGGAATTCCTTAGTAATTGTTAATAAATGGGCATAATAGTCATTTTCCCTTCAATGAAAAAATTTGGTAACCACACAAACACTAAATTGTGGTTAGTATGTACTAATCATTGGATTGTTGTATAATGGTTAGTAGCATATACTAACCACACAAACACTAAATTGTGGTTAGTATGTGCTAACCATTGGAGTGTTGTATAATGGTCACCGAAAAATTTAGTAATTGTTACTAAGGAATTTCTTAGTATCACAAGTCTTTGCCGGTTGGAAGGATTCAAATGATATGCTATGTACAATTTTCTAGTAACATTATAATCTTAATTTGTTCAACTTTAGTAAGTTAGACTTTGGAGCTAAAAATACTCTTCACCAAAAAAGTTAGGCTGCAATGTGTGTGTACCTTGCTTATGAGTCTTTCAAATGCTTCTGTTCCATGTTCTGCCATGTATCTCTCAGCAGCAGTAAGAACATCATCTTGCTTAGTAAATATGTTCTTCCGTGGAACATGCCACATCTGAGAAGCTCCTGGGATTAGTGGAATTTGTGGCATTTGTGGGTTCATGTAGAATGGTCTAACATAGTATCTATAAACATGTGCTGCTCCATTAAAGTGTGGAAGAACCAACCAACAACTGAGTATCAACTTAGCATAAGGCCAAATTGCAAGCCTGAAATTAGCAATATAACTGATTATTAACTTGGTGTAAGACCAGATTATAAACAAGAACTTAGCAACTTTCCTGAGCACTAATAAAAACTGATATTTCCCAAAAAAAAACTTGTTGCCCACAGAATTAAACATTAAACATGGAAATAACGCCAAGGACAAAAGCAATAGTGTTATGTAGAGCTGCCAGATTGGGCCATCTGACCCAACCCATTGAGCCAAAACACAAATGGGTCGTGCTTTTTGTAGTGCAGCCTGATTCAAAACACTGGACCAGCCGGCCCAGCCCAATCTAATCTTTAACAAAGGAAACCACAAAAAATGCTCAAAAAAGCATGAAAAAACGAGTTTAGTCTAGCCCATGGGTCAACTGGGTTGGGACGAAACAGTCCCATTGTTTCTGGGCCTCTAATTAGCGAGCCTAGCCTGGCCTAGAACATATGTTTGAACCCGCAATGCCCCACTTTATTCCTCCCCCATTTCCGACAGTTGTACTAAGAACAAAAAAAAGTTACTCTAACTTTTCCACAAACCCTTACAACAAACACTTTCTGAAGTTAAATACTGAAATAACATGATGACATTATAAGTTATAGCAACAATGTAGCATCAAATAAAGACCAGATTCATTCATAAACTTACACTTCAAGCACTTTGGCAAAAGTGAGCTCAAAGAGTGTGATCAAAGAGTAGAGAACCCAATAAGTGAGCCATTGTTGATCATCAGTTCTAGACCCAGTCTCTATAGCCCTGATTGAAGCATATCTACCAAAAAAAACACACAAAATGCGCCAATAAACTAAAAACTCAAACACCACACTATGCTACAAAACTCACAAAACCAACCAAACATACTTACAAAGGGTAAACGAGGGTAACCACGGGCCTGAAAAAAAGAGTAAAGCAATAAAATCAACTCTTAGTAAAGTTTGAAACTTTATATGAAAGGGTATCATAAAAATATCATAAAAGGTTAGAAATACAAAAGGAGAATAACATACAGAGCAAGAACATCGAAGTTCTTGGCGACCACTTGGAGAAAATTGTTGCTAGAGTTACTCATAATGGTGTTCTGTTTGTTTGCAACACTTTTTTTGTTGTTGAAGAAGGGGAAAGAGGGTTTAGGGATGGGACGAGTGAGAACAGAGAAGCATGAAAAGGAGTGAGAGTGACTGACAATAAACAAAAAGCAACAAAAAAATGTGGTGAAAGTGTCCTTATAGAAAATACAGATTTTTGGTTAGAATCTAGATGTGTTAGTTTAGCACGTAAAAAGAGGCACCGAAAATATGATTTTTTTCCCCTTGTGGACCGTACATTGACACATTTACGCGGTTGTCTCGCTATTATTTGAGTTTTTCAAGATATACAAAACAATTCGAGATAATTTTCCGTGAAACACGTTTCGTGAAAAGTACTTGCTTCTCTCGAGTATGGTAAGAGTCTGATTGTTTCCAATAATTTTTGAAAGAAAATTATATTTTAAAGGAAATAACTATTTTAAGATTTTTTATTTGTTTGTTTTAATTTTTAGAGATAATGAGAATCTATTAAAAAATTTGTCTTCTAATTATAATGAAAAGGTATTTAGAGTGGTTTTATTGAGTGAAATGGTGAGAGAGAAAATTGAAAAATAATTATTTTTGTAATTGTTCTAGTCTTTTGTTGTGACCGAAAGAATGAATAAGTAAAGAACGCGAATGTAGTATATTAGGAATAGGAATTAGGAATTACTAATAGTCTACGTTCTCTAACTTCAGAGAGGAAGATGTATAGTACGGTCGTCACAGAGATAGAAACTGATAATCAGGGATATGAAATTAATGAGATTCTAACGATTACAAAAAGAGCTCTCTTAGATTCCAACTAGGGTTATAACCAAAGGGAGATTCAGTTGGTCTACCCTCGGGTGTTGAGTTCTCGATGGTCATTTTCTTAGCGATGCTCGGTCAGTTAGCCAAGTCTTCTGATGGACGTTAGTCGGCCTGTATCGTCCGATCATGAACATAGTCCTTCGAGCGACGAGCACACAATGCAAAGGCATTCAAATCACTTGAAGGCTAGACCACTCCTTGATCCACAATCCTTCGAGCCTTGTCTTCTCATATGGGTTGGTATATGTTTGGCTGGGCCGCTTAATTGATGCAACGTTACTAACTTCTTGACTAACTATTCATTGTTTTTACTTTTGACCTTATATTCTAGGTAGCATCACTTTGACAAGTGTTTTACTCACCATCATTAATATTTGGCATCATAACTTTCCCCATGTGTTCCTATAAAAGAAACCGCAGTAGTCTCATCCTTTGGCATATTTTCTCATTATAACTTGACCTCTGATGTGTGTTTCAAGTTTCCATTTCTATCTTAGGTTCTCTGGTTATTCTTGGGAGTACTATGTCGTGTTCCAAGAATACCAGAGTGCCTAAGGCGAATGTTGAAAGTTTTGCCATGTTGGTTTCACTCGAGGATGTTGGTGCTCCATTCCAAGAATAGCCAGTAGACCTAAGCAATTTTCCCCTTTATGGTTTGTGACGTGCAAATCTGTGGGACCTCCTTGGATCACCCATTCTAGGGCCATGCTCTTCCCCTGGTTGCTGATGTTGTAGTTTGCTTCATTATGTCAGTCGAATTTGGTCGATCTCAGAGTCCTCCATCCCATGGTCATTTTGGATGGAGTGGTGTTAGAGGGTCGTTGATCTCTGATCTATTTGGTTTGGTGTTTGCGGTGGTCCTACATGTATCGGCATGCACCTCCTATCAATAGATTGGTCCTCACTTGTGGAAAACTCGATGAGCAAGTCTACATCCTTTGTCTATCGGTCGCTATTAACGGCCAAACCTACAAAGAGAACGGAAAGGGTTAGATGATGCATACGATCAAGATTATTTTTTATGGGTCCTCCGACCAAATGAATTGCCCTCGTGTAATTGTTAGCATGAAACTGTAGAATTAAAAGACTAAAAAATGAGTAGAGGATGCATGTTAAATGTGTTGGTTTATTGCGTAAATGATGAATAAGTCTAAGTTAGTTAAATTTTTGCGATGAAGGGCCAATTTTATCGTGTACCTCCTTGTTTTTTCTTACCGCTGAACCAACTGTTCGGTTGTGTGTTTTTTTGTGTGAACCACGTATTATTTGTGTGCAACTACAGAGACTTATCCCATGAGCCGGGTAGGACCACAATGGCCGGTAAAGTTCTCCCTCAAGAGTTTTAACAATGCTACATTTCCAAGACTGGATTCGAACACAAAATCTTGGTTAAGATGGAAGTGACTCTTACTATCTTATCCAAGTATGTTGGGTGGTTGTGCATTTAAGATATGCATGGTTCAGTGAATTTTTTTGTGACCGACTTTGATCGATGGTTTACGAATTGATTGACATGGCATGTGATGGCCTCGACGATCTTACGAATTTCAAGGATATGTAAATTACGAATAAAATTTGAAATGAAAATTACAAAACAGTAGGAAAAATGGCAAAATAGGACTTTAAATTACAGAAAGAGTTTGTTTTAATAATTAGGAAAAATAGGACTTAAATTTCACGTGTAATTAAACATATTTTAATAGTATTTTATTATTTTATTTTGGAATAGGCTTAATTACAGTTTTGGTCCCCCTATTATGACCAATTCTCGATTTTGGTCCCTGAACTTTTAATTTGACGATTTTGGTCCCCCTATTTTCCCAATTTGTAAAATCAAGGTCCCCCACCCCAATTTTGACTGACTTATCCTACGTGGCAGCCCACGTGGACTGCCACGTAGGCACACCCCCCCCACCCCACCCCCCTCCCCCCTTTCTTCTTCCTCGTGACCCTCTTCCCCTCCCCCCTCCATTGTTCCTCTTCACCCTCCCCCCTCCCACCCCCACCACCGTGAACCCCCCCTCCCCCTCCACTGTTCCTCTTCCCCTCCCCCCTCCCACCCCCTCGAATCCACTCCCTCCTTCCTCTCACGCTCTCTCTCTCCTTCGCATCTCCCACCGTCGCTCTCCCTCCTCTCTCAATCACCGATCCCCCTCCTTCGCATCTCCCCTCGTCGCTCTCCCTCTCGCTCTCCCTCTCGTCGTAGATCGCTCTCGCTTGCTCTCGCTCTCGTTGCAGATCGCAATCACAGTCGGAGGGAAAGGTGGGTGGTGCGAAGGTGGTGGTGGGTGGTGGGTGGTGCGAAGGTGGTGGGTTGTGTGAAGGGGGTGGGGGTGGGGGATCGGTGGGTGGTGCGAAGGGGGTGGGGGTGGGGGATCGGTGGGTGGTGCGAAGGGGGTGGGTGGTGCGAAGGTGGTGGTGGGTGGTGCGAAGGTGGTGGTGGGTGGTGGGTGGTGCGAAGGTGGGGGTGGGGGTGTGCCTACGTGGCAGTCTACGTGGACTGCCACGTAGGATGAGTCAGTCAAAATTGAGTCTTAAGTTTTACCAAATTAAGAGGGGGATCAAATTCGTTAAATTGAGAAAATAGGGGGAACAAAATCGTCAAATTAAAACTTTAGAGACCAAAATCGTGAGTTGGTCATAATAGGGGGACCAAAACTGTAATTAAGCCTTTGGAATATTAGCCAGGTTTTCATGTTATTATTAAATTATAAGTTAAATGATTTTATGCCTTACATGTGATTGCATTATTAAGATCCGTCGAATTAGTGTTTATTTGTATTTTTAGATGATATTAGTAACACATTTTTACTTTTATTATATTATTTTATTTTATATCGGGAATATGGAATAGAATTAGAATAGTAGAAATTATCGCTATTCCTATGTGTGCAATATGTTTAATTGCTTGATTAAATATTTTATATGAATATGCTTATTTGTTCTAGCTAGCCGATTGTAAACGATGTGCTCTGATCTTTTGGTTAAGTTTTTTTTTCTATATGTGTAACTCTTTTCATGTTAAATATTGCTCCTTGACTGCCAAATGGTGGATGAAAGAACTATGTATGTATGTATTATTCTGATATTGATTTGATAACATATTGAATATGCATGGTTATACGCGAGTGCGAATCTAGAGTAAGAATGAAGTAAATTTAAGATTGAAGATCTAGACTAATATAGATGGTGTTATGGATTGGCCCAATCCACAATAATGAGGCCCAACACCAAATGCAGATCCATCAATCGATGGTTGAGATCGCAACGCAAGATCGGACGGTCCTGATTCATCAGGTCTAACACCACCAAACTCTATAAATAAGCATTGAATGCTTCATTAAAGGTACACACTCTTTCCTACTCTTCACCTCTAATTAGCTCTCTGGCTGACTTGAGCGTCGGAGTGTCCTCGCAGGTACCACCTGCCCCGGATCGGAAGCGGAGCTCGGTTGATCAAGACCAACCCCTACCAACTATCTCGGATCGGACCTTGTGTCTAAGATCGGATACAGGTCCAGAGATACGGTACAGAACATTGGCGACCACAGTGGGAGGATCTGTACTCTAGTTCCTCTCTCATCTCCTTGATTGACAATGGCTCCGACCTTACGTCATAGGACTATCCTGAATGCCGCTGAAGGACCGGTCCTGCAACAGGTGACTCCGGAAGGAGTGGCGGTCACCTTACCCCTTAGCCCGGTGCATGCTCGAAGCTCGGCTACGGCTATGGTTCCTGGGAGCTCAGCCCGGAACCGACTTCCACCTCCCCCTCCGACCGTCCAGGTACCGGTCGACGCTGTTCAACAGCTCATCCTGTTCCTAACTCGGCAAGCCGAGGCCGACCGGCAGGAAAGCCAACGCTGCACCCAGTTAGAAGCTCAGATTGCTGAGATCCGGGCTCGTAACATCCCGGATCGGAGTTCCCCTCTGCGCCACTCTTCAAGTGGAACGACTCATGGCCGCGGCCGCCGCCGATCTCCGGCTTGGGGGAGATACCATCACCTCACTCCACCTTGTTATAGAGGAGCGCGGGGATCGGAGATTCCCTCAAGTCGGACCCCGGATGATTCCTATGGTCCTGAGGGTTCCCCTCGGCCTAGCTCGTTTCTGTTTTCCTCTTCTCCGAGGCGACGTTCCAGAAGTCGGAAAAGGTCTCCGAGGCAGGAACGTCGACGCCCTAGCTCACGGGGATCCCCCGGTAAGTATGGCTACCGACGGCCTCCACCTCTTGAGAGGTCGGCAAAGCGTAAAGGACCTTTCACAGCGAAAATCGACTACTTCCCGGTGCCAAAGCACCTCGAGAAGCCCCCTGAAGGTCTGAAAATGCACGACGGGACTGGCGATCCGGATCGCCATCTCGATTACTTTGACACGGTTATGCAATACCGTAACGTCCCAGAAGAGATAAAGTGCCGAACTTTTCCCCTCACTCTAGAGAAGGCGGCTCTAGACTGGTTCAGGGCTCTTAAGCCAAATACAATCTCCTCTTGGGATCAGTTGGCCAAGCTTTTTTCTGCACACTTCGCCCACTCGAAGATGAAGCCTAAATCTCGGAAGGTATTGCAGGCAATTCGGCAAGGAGAAAATGAGTCCCTCCGGGACTATATAGAGAGATTCAACAAAGAAGCTGCTCAAGTTCGGAACCTCGACGACTCCTTCCGTCTTTTCTTCATGGAGGCTGGCCTTCGTGAAGGAAGTCTATTTCAGATAGACGTCGGGGTCAACCAAGTTGAGTCGCTTGCCGAGTTCCTCCAGCGATCTCAGAAGTATATCGATCATGAAGAAGGGATTAACGCAGGAAGGCCACGTTTCTCCTAGGTCTCGAAATGAGCCTACGGGCGTGATGTAATCCGACTTTGTAAATGTTTAACCATCTAATATATATGGGTCGGCTACAATTTTCCTCACATTTATTACTTAGTAAAAGTAAGTTCCGAGGTTGGATGAAAGGATTTGGGATCGGTCGAGCGATCGCCTTAAAGTTTCACGCTAAGACCGGAACTCCACCTAGGATCGGAACTCCGGATGGTTCCTACTGATCCGAGGGTTCCCCTCGGCCCGACTCATCTCTGGCTTCCTCTTCTCCGAAAGCTGGAAAATTCCCCGAGGCAGGAACGTCGGCGCTTTTGCCCACAGAGATCCTCCAACTTTAAATTGACACCTCGAGTCCCTCAGGTGGTCACATTTTAAATGGCCGAGTTTGCCATTACCCTGAAGGGCGGGTTCGATCTGGGCCGAGTCCCGGTAAACTGCCCTGAAGGCGACTTTAAATTGACACCTCGAGTCCCTCAGGTGGTCACGTTTTAAATGGCCGAGTTTGCCATTACCCTGAAGGGCGAGTTCGATCTGGGCCGAGTCCCGGTAAACTGCCCTGAAGGCGACTTTAAATTGACACCTCGAGTCCCTCAGGTGGTCACGTTTTAAATGGCCGAGTTTGCCATTACCCTGAAGGGCGAGTTCGATCTGGGCCGAGTCCCGGTAAACTGCCCTGAAGGCGACTTTAAATTGACACCTCGAGTCCCTCAGGTGGTCACGTTTTAAATGGCCGAGTTTGCCATTACCCTGAAGGGCGAGTTCGATCTGGGCCGAGTCCCGGTAAACTGCCCTGAAGGCGACTTTAAATTGACACCTCGAGTCCCTCAGGTGGTCACGTTTTTAACATTGCCGAGGCTGGTGGCAGACACCCTCGCCGGTATAAGCCCGGCCTCGCAGATCTTAGACAAGACCCGTATCTCGGGGCTCCGAGGCTGGGGGCAGACCCCTTTGTAGCTATGAGCCCGGCCTTGAAGAAGGTCGCCACGAAGGTCCGACCTCATTCAAAAACCCTCACGAAGTCCGCATAAGGCATCAAGTCTAGCTCGCCCCAAGACGACCCGACTTGGGGGGCAACTGTTATGGATTGGCCCAATCCACAATAATGAGGCCCAACACCAAATGCAGATCCATCAACCGATGGTTGAGATCGCAACGCAAGATCGGACGGTCCTGATTCATCGGGTCTAACACCACCAAACTCTATAAATAAGCATTGAATGCTTCATTAAAGGTACACACTCTTTCCTACTCTTCACCTCTAATTAGCTCTCTGGCTGACTTGAGCGTCGGAGTGTCCTCGCAGGTACCACCTGCCCCGGATCGGAAGCGGAGCTCGGTTGATCAAGACCAACCCCTACCAACTATCTCGGATCGGACCTTGTGTCTAAGATCGGATACATGTCCAGAGATACGGTACAGAACAGATGGTAGATTAATCGATTAATAATAATGCTTAACCCATAAAGAAGTATTTAGCGAATTATTACTAAGACTGAGTGAAAGTTGGGTTAATGTGAACCAATCAATTAGGAGTCTTGTTATTGTGATCAAGAGTTTTCTACAAATTGATCATGACACTAGGTTAGAACTTTATGTTAATTGTCATTGATAGGTGAGATGGTGAGCAAGCGACTATGGGAATAAGATGGAGACGACCAGAAGTAGCTTTGCTCAGGCTTACGTAAAGGCAGTGTGTAGCTATACAACTGGGGTGCCTCTTGGACCACCCTGACTAGACCCAACTTATCTTTCCGGATGTTGAGGGAACTCTCCTCCGCTCCCTGGAGTGTAGACGGTACCATAGGCGCTATCCGAGTAAAAGTTATGTATAAGCCTTGCATGGCTTCACTTCGTGTAATGTCGCAACATGGAGATGTTGTGTTTGATATGTTAGTGATTAATTAATTTATATTGATATGATGGGCTATGGTAGTCTTTGCTGTTTTAGTTTGTCTTATGCTCCTTATATGGTTTGGACGCTCTTTCTCACTCATGCACTATTTTTTAGATTGAGAGCCAAGTGTGATTGAGACAGTCTTCTATCATCGTGAGCTAGTGGAGGCAAGATCACTACACAGACGTATAATATGATATTACACCTCGATGTTAATTTTTGTATTCAATCAATAATCAGTTTCAATTCCAATCTTATGAAAGACTTTGCCTCCTAGTATTTATTTTTCTTGCAATTTTCTTTCTTTGTTTGGAAGGATGAGCCTCCTTTTATTATTTTCTTGCATTTAATATTTAGCACTTTATTTTTATTTCGCATCTTCTCATTTCGTTTTTCATTTAATCTCCTAGTCTCTACTTCTGAACCCCAATAAAGTTTAGTTTCTCTTCTCCAGTGGTTTTATGGACTATATATGACAGTATTGATTTTAATCTCAGAATTTGTTTCTTCCGTATGTTCAAAATAATATGTTTCTCCTAAGATATTAATAGTTTTAGTATTCTTATGAGGAGGTGATGGTGTATCAGGAGTAATCGTCCTAAGTAAAGTCAATTGTTCATTGACTTTGACTAAGAGTTCATCTTAAGCTTCACCAAGTTCCTTTTTGATTTGTTTCTTTGGATCAGAAAGTTTTAGTGTTTTTTTTAGAATTTTAGAATTCTATAAGGATTAAATGAGGGTTTTTCTATTTGGGCAAAGGATGCCTTAGATTCAATTTTGGGTGAATACAGAAAAACTTTTTTTTTCTCTTTATCTTTACTTTTAGACTCTCACACTACAAAAAAGCAGTGAAATAGTGGAGGTCTTTTTACAGAGATTTTAAAAAACCCCACAAAATAGTTTTAAAACGACACTTTATAGTGGATTTAGTAGAAATTTTTGTTTAGTTTAAAGAGGTTAAAAACCTCCTTTAAATAAATGTTTTATTTCCCTCTCTTTCTATTTCAATGTCCTACTAACCCAGGGGGTGTGGTTGAGCGGTTGGGGCCCATCCTCCCCTAACCAAGTGTCGAGGGTTCGATCATCGCCTTGGGTATAGAGCAGCTTTAAATCCCTGGGCAAGTTGTCCCACCCTTCGAGGTGCCTCCAATCCAGCAAGGGGATTAGTCACTACGTTCGGCGGTGGATACCCTAGTTTATACCAAAAAAACAAATGTCCCGCTTTGAGCTCCCAAGACCCTTTGCCTGCTTTTTCTTTGAAATCACGTGCGCTCTCTCTTTTGCTTTTATTCACTCTTTGCTTCCAGCATCTCGTTGTCGCATGGTCTTCTGCTCACCGCATGGTGACTCTCTCTTCTATTCAACGTTGTCTTCTACTTGCCGCATATCGTCTCTTCGTACTGTGTGCCGAAGTGTGAACCCCAGGACCACCACCATATAGAGCGATGTTTCCGTTTGAGGTATGGTTCTGAACATTTCCATGTTTCAATTTTGTGATATATATACCCCTAAATCTGTCTCTTATTGTCTCCCCTAAGTCCTAAATCGGTATAGTGACTTTGAGCAAAATACATATATCATCATCTCCACTAAAAGTTAGAGGTTCAAAACACTGAAATTTCTCTCACTCCCGAAAGTTAGAGGTTCACCTATCATGTACAGGCGGTCAGTTCTAGAAGGTTGTATAGTTGAGTTGTTCCATGAGATCTTTAATTTCTTCGGCTGAGATAGTCCCTTCTTCAGCTCTTGTTTTGAAAGAAAAGGCCACAACAGAGGTAGTTTGTGCTTTATTATTAAGAGCAAAAGGTACTTTTGGAGGAAATTCGGACTGCACAACTTACCCATCCTTTTGATGCCATACTGTAATAACATCTAATATTTTGCTTTCAGTTAAATATGTTTGGAAAGGGTAATCAATATTTTCTTGATTGTATAAGCATGAAACCAGTCAAAGAATGGAATATTTAACTGTACTTGTTCAAGAAATTTAAAAAATCTCTCATGAATTTTCTTCCTTTTGTGTCCATGATAATGTTGAAAGAACTATTCTCTGCGAGGAGACCATTCCTTAGAATAGAATTCTTTCTTAAGAGATTCCTTATCTATAATGAACTTAGATAACATCAACGGTTCATTAAGGGAGGAGTAAGTGGGTAATTTAACTGGTTTTTGGTCTTCTTCATCTCTTTGATATGAAGTCTTTACACGATTTGTAGTTTCAAATCCTTGTAAATGGATTGTAGATCCTTCGTGAGAAGCTTCAGCTTGGGATCTAGGGTTAGTCTTAGAGACTGAAAATGATCTACTAGACATGGCACTTTTAAAATCTTCATCGAACTTAATAGACTTGGGAATAGAGAAAGAGTTTCTCCTATTAAAAACTAGATCTACTCTTACCGATCGATATTGGACAACATCCTAGAACTCTTGTGTGAGCCTATTGAAATAGTATTATTACTATTGAAGGATTCTTTTCAAATCATATAAATAGTAGTTTAGGGTTTTAGGCTATTGTTAGAAGCACCTTTGAATATTATTGCAAGCATAGAGAGAGGTCAGAGAGAGCTCTGATCTCGTAAGCCTTATCTTCTTTATTTCTACCGGATATACCGACCATTGATTAATTGCCGATAAAACATTTGGTAACCATTTTTATCGTCACTATAATCATTATTTATTGCCCCTAAAAGTCTTTTTTGTGGTAATGTGTGGTAGAAGATTAAAAGGACTCAAATCTCCTGAAAGGTAGTGGTGTCCACCCCAATACCAAGGGTAACAAGCACCACACCACCATAAATTCATATTTCCTAGATACACACTCCAAGAGCTCAACACTATTCGTATAAGATATAGTGACTAGACATAGACTTAGCCAAAAGTCACTTCCAAGAAAATAATTTAGTTACAAAAAATGTCTTTAAGGGGTCGATGATTTTATTTATAAAACTTTCCCATTTACATGTCAGATCACGATCAGACCTTTCCTATTCCAAATTGGGAAAATCCCTCGATGGAGAATAGAAAATAAGCTAGGGAGATCGGTGTTGGCACTAACAACACCCTTATCCAATTAGAAACCAAGTATCAGATCCTAGCATATGACTTGCACCTCAAGAATATGTGGTTTTCAGTTTCCTGGTGGTTCTTACACAAGATAAAAAGGATGGCTTGTACCTCAAAGAGTCCCTCTTCAAAATAGGCTAGCCAAGATCATAATCTATTCAAGAGGAGATGCCATGGCATTACAATAGGAAAAAGAATTAGAAGCACTTTTTTGCCCTTTAGTAGCGATGAGAAATGCTACTTATTGTCCTGCTAATAAATGATGTCCTACAACAGTAGCGCATAAAATTTACTACTATTGGTCGAGCATCTCTGGCGCTTTTCAGAGAAGCACTACATATACTTTTGTGTTTTTTAAAAAAGCGCTACCCTACCCTATTTTTTTTTTGTTTTTGTTTTTGTTTTTATTTTAATATGTTAGGCATTGCTACCCTAAAAATTAAGCGCTACAAACCCCTGGTGTTTTTTTAAGAAGCTCTACCCTAGCTTTTTTTTAAAATTTTTTTTAATATATTAGCAACACTTTCTTAATAAGCGCTACCAATTCCGTTTTGTTTTAAACATTTTCACTACACACAAACCAATTGAACACAATTGCATGTCCTGCTCAAAATTGTAGATTTTGTAGAACTCACTTTTCTTAATATATTTATATTAGATTCATCATAATTCTTATAACCAAACGTACACAAATTTCAATTAACAACATAAATAATCAAACATAGACAAACACTACAAAAAAAACATGGATTGGCGACGGATTTTAGCGACGGATTGGAAGTCCGTTGCTAAAATCAAAATTAGCGACGGATTGAAAACAAGGTATTTAGCGACGGATTTAACATGGCGTGAAAATTGAAAAAAAAATTGAATTAGCGAGGGAAATCCGTCGCTAAATCCGTCGCTAATCTTTGGAAAATTGTGCCACTGGCCGTTGCAGTTGATTTGACACGTGACCAGAATTAGCGAGGGAATCCGTCGCTAAATCCGTCGCTAATTGTTAATTTTTTTTTTTTATAAACCCGAATCATTTCTTTCCTCTTTCATTTCTTCCTCTTCTCTGTTTTTTCCTCTTCCTCTTTCATTTCTTCCTCTTCCTCTTTCATTTCTTCTTACCACCACCACCATCATCTTCTCCCTTCAACACCACACCACCACCACCACCACCACACCATCCTCTTTCATTTCTTCCTCTTCCTCTTTCATTTCTTTTCCTTCTCCATTTTCCTCTTCCTCTTTCATTTCTTCCTCTTCCTCTTTGATTTCTTCTTACCACCACCATCACCATCTTCTCCCTTCAACACCACACCACCACCACGACCACACCATCCTCTTTCATTTCTTTTCCTTCTCCATTTTCCTTTCTCTTTCATTTTTTCTTACCACCACCACCACCACCACCATTATCTTCTCCCTTCAACACCACACCACCACCACACCATTTTTTTCTTCCCTTATCTCCCCAACCCCTAATCTCTCCCTCTCTCTATCTGAGAATAGTTTTTTTTTTAAAAAAATGAGGTTAGCGGCGGATTTTAGTGACGGAAATCCGTTGCTAACTTTGGTCAGTGTCAGTGTCAAATCAACTGCAACGGTCAGTGGCACAGTGTTTTTAGCGACGGATTTTCCGGATTTTATTCTCTAGGCATTAGCGACAAGTGGTTTAGCGACGAAATTGGTCCGTCACTAATTCCGTCGCTAACAGTCAGTAGCGAGGGAAAAACTGGCATTAGCGAGGGAAAAATCTGTCGCTAAAACGCTGTTTTTTTTAGTGAAATTCTAATAACCAACGTTACACAAATTCAAATTAACAACAACATTAGCCAACATCTCTCAATTATAAAAAAATTTGCACATTGGTGGATAAAACTAGTAACACGACGACACCACATTTCATTGAGCTCAAGTTAATCATCATAGTATAATTGGAACTGACATTCAGAAAAATACTGCAAAAGTAAAATTAAATCAATTTGGAATTAAAGTGGTCAAATGTGATGAATTATTATATTATATCAACTAGAACCGAAACTACATACCTTCTCTGAAATTCACATTTGGTTATGAATAACAATATCCTTTAAAAAGTTCAGAACATAGCAATCACTATCATCAGAAATTGTTTGGATCGAGGGGACACTATAAACAAAAAATAAGTTAACTTTTTTAATTTAATTAATTGCATAAGAATAATGGCTGTAAATTTACCTTTATCAGTATCCATTTTGTAGAGCATGTTGATTTTTTGTACTTGGTTCACTCAATCCTCGATGAATTGTCAAAGCACCGAGCACAAAACCATATAACTTTATCAATCAAAATACATACATAGTTTAAACCATCATATAGGTACGTGAGGGATCCAAATACATACTTATTAAATCACTACAAAAAAAAAGGTATTAGCGTGGGAAATTTGCGAGGGATAACGGTTCCCTCACTAATCCGCCAGTTAGCGAGGAAACTTGCGAGGGAATGTGGTTTTATCACCTGGAAGACCATTAGCGACAAAAATAAGGTCTTTAGCGATTGACTTGGTCCCTCGCAATGCATATTGGCGCCAATATGAAATTTCCAGCACGCAGAACTAGGTAATTAGCGACAGATTAAGAGTTCTCTCACTAATATTAGCGACGGATTGCATAGGCCCCTCGCTAATTTCTGACCTTTGGCAGATCATATGGCTCTTTGCATGTGATTAGCGACAGATTAAAAGTTCATTCGCTAATATTGAAGTACTTTTTGCCCGTTTTCAGCTTATCCTCACACTCTCACACTTCTCTCCCACTTCTCTCTACTAAAACACACTCTTCTCTCACACACTCTTCACTCTTCTCTCTTCTTCTCTCACACACTCCTTACTCTTCTCTCTTCTTCTCTCCCACCTTCCCATAACTTCCACCACCACCACCATGTAGGATCCTCTCCTCTCACCTACGAATTTCTTTCCTTTTTCTTTCTTATTCTCTCCACCTTCCACCACCACCACCATGAACTCCTCTCCTCTTCCTCTCCTCTCTCTCCTACGAATTCCTCTTCTCTCACCTACGAACTTCTTTTCTCTTTCTCTCTTATTCTCTCCACACCACCACCACCACAACCACCACAAAATTAATACAATAATATAATGTTCATTAATAATATAATAATAAATATATAAAAAAACAGGTTTAAAAAAATTAAAACAACACATAAAACAAGCCATTCAAATTGGGACACGTGTCAGTCAGAATTGGGACGCGAGATAGACAAAATTAGCGAGGGAAATTGATTCCCTCGCTAATTAGCGAGGGAATTAGCGAGAGATTCAAATTCCCTCGTTAATGGATTAGCAAGGAGCGAATTAGCGAGGGAATCAGTCCCTCGCAAATGATGATTAGCGACGGAAATTAGACGTTTTGCAAGGGAAAATTTCCTCGCTGATAACCTTTTTTTGTAGTGAATATCTCCACCAGTTGTTTATATTGGTTGAAATGACTATGTAATAAATCTAAATAGTATATTGTATCTTGAATAAGATTAATCGCCACCAATATCCAGTGAATCCTACAAAACTGTTGGATAAGGAAATGACAAATATTTCACAAACACGAGATATACATGAATGATAACTTAAATTTCTCACCCTATGTTGCAAGGTGACAAAAACAGGATATCAAACAATGTCTTTGCTAACTTCAAACGTCTAGCGATATAATGTTTCGTTTCTTTTGTGTCTCTATTTAAAAATGATTTTTCTAGGCACAAGAAAACAACTTGTTGTGTCCATTCCTTGGTTATCAATATCTCATAATACAAGTACCTTAATTTAAAATGTATAAAAATTATATTAATGAAATAACTATAACATCAATAATTATGTGAAAAAACAATATACGTCGGTAATTTCCAATTTTTTGGTAGTGTATAATTTAGAGGTATGAGTAGATTGTGCAATATGACACTCGATTGGTTATATACTATGTCATTTGCGAACATTTGATGTGTTGTGTTTGACAAATATAGATCACAATTATTGATGCCCTAAATGAAAATGATAAAATGATGTAATATGTACAAGTAAAGAGAGCAATTTAATGATTAATATATACATCGTGTGATGCAACAATGCAACTATCTTTGGTGCTATCTAGGGTAGGAAGAGGTACACTATACCTTGCCACAAGATCCTTTTTTGCAGTTCCTCAAATCTTTTGTATAGTTAGGCTATCATCTTCTTCAACTCTAGAGTTTCTTCGCTATCTTGTTTTGCACGCTTCTGTGATCCGTACATAGCGCTCAGAGAAATGCCAAATCCCACACCCCTTAAATGCCATGGTATTCTTTTATGGGTAAGGCACGTGCAAGGATGTATTGGCGACCAGAACAATTTGTTATCTCTCTCTGCGATACAAACTGTGATATGGCCTCCTGGTTCATAAATATTGTTGAAAAAAATTATTAAATATTATAACTAGCATAAAAATAACAAAAAAAAATGGTGCACCACTACCCCACTGCTTATCCAGAACATAAACATCAAGTGGCAACCTCACTACTAGCAGAGGGGATTTAAGGAGTAGTAGAGTATATGCTGATTTAATTGAGTAGACCTCCGTAGAGCTCTCCCCAATCCACCCTCATTAGCGGTAATCGAAACCACATATAGAAAGGCATACATTTAATTAAATTAACTTAGGCTTTGTTTGGTGCGTCACATCCGCTAGCGGATAGCGGATGAAACTAGCGGGTGAAGAGTACATATGTTTGGTAAGTACTAGCGTTTAGCGTTTTTCGGGTAGCATTTAGTGTTTTTTCAAACGCTACTTCAAGTAGCATTTTTTTAAACAGTAGCGGATAGCGTCTCACTTTTTTTTTTGGCATTTTTACCGTTTTTATTTTTCTTAAATTACTTCTCTATCCTTATCGTGAGTTAAATAAATATCTCCTTTTATGTCATTTTACATTTATCAGCTAGTTCAACCGCTAGTTTTACCAAACACATCGTCTGCTACCAGCTAGCTTATCCGCTATCCGCTAGCTCGTCCGCCACTACAAGAATAATGGGATTTTCCGGCGGATTCTAATCCGCCGGAAACTTTCCGGCGGATTTGAGGACTTTCCGGCGGATTTTTATCCGCCGGCAAGTTTCCGACGGATTTTAGGACTTACCGGCGGATTTTATCCGCCGCAAACGTTTCTGGCGGATTTTGAAAAAAAAGAAATTAATTTTTTTTTTTTGCTTTTGCGGCGGATTTTAAATTTTTTTTTTTTTTTTTTTAAAAAAAAAAACTTTTTTATTTAAATCCGCCGCAAATGCCAAAAATCCGCCGCAAAAGCCAAAATTTTTTTTTTTAAATCCGCCGCAAATCTAAAAATCCGCCGCAAAAGCCAAAAACAATTTCAAAAAATCCGCCGGTAATTTCAAAAATCCGGCGCAAAAGCCAAAAAAAATTTCAAAAAATCCGCCGGTAATTTCAAAAATCCGCCAAAAAATTCGGAGGGAAAAAATCCGCCTATAAATAAAATTTTCTCCTACACTCCTCTCATTCTCTCATTTCACTCTTTATTTCATTCTCATTCTCTTCTATATTTCTCTACATATCTCTCTTCTATATTTCTTATACTCTCATCTCCATAAATTTCTCTACATATCTCTCTATATTTCTCCTTTCTTCTTCATTCTTTTTCATTCACTCCTTAATTCTTATTTCTTCTTACTTCTTTATTCACATTCTCTCCTATATCATTCTCTTCTAATATTCTCTTTCATTCTTATTCCTTCCTACTTCTACATTCTCATTCATTTATTTATTTTCATTCTTTTCTATATCATTTTTTCTCATATTCTACTTCATTTTCATTTTTTCTTACTTTTTATTAAAATACAAATTAAACATTAAAATTCGAAAAAGTTGAAAAAAAAATTCAAAAATTCAATTTTTTTACCGCCAGATTTTTTAATTTTTTTTTTTGGCTTTTGCGGCGGATTTTTGGCATTTCCGGCGGTTTTTAAATTTTTTTTTTGGCTTT
This sequence comes from Astragalus membranaceus, assembly GCA_039519185.1. Lineage (NCBI taxonomy): Eukaryota > Viridiplantae > Streptophyta > Magnoliopsida > Fabales > Fabaceae > Astragalus > Astragalus membranaceus. The sequence goes on from CM076849.1 coordinate 52,259,839, forward strand.
TGCGGCGGATTTTTGGCATTTTCCGGCGGATTTTTGGCATTTGCGGCGGATTTTTTTGAAAAAAAAAAAAAAAATTTAAAATCCGCCGCAAATGCCAAAAAATCCGCCGGAAAGTGCCATTTTTTTTAAAAAATCCGCCGGAAAATGCTTTTCCGGCGGATTTTCCGCCGGAAAGCGTTTGCTTCGAGTTGCCTACCGGCGGCAAAATTCCGCCGCAAAGTCCAAATATCCGCCGCAAATTTGGCTTTTGCGGCGGATTTTGCCTGCCGCAAAGCCCAATTTTTCTTGTAGTGCGCTATCCGCTAGTTTATCCGCTATCGGCTACTTTTTACCAAACAGAGCCTTGGATGTTTTAAAAGATACTGAAACATAATTTAATGCTATCTTGTTTTTATGAGTATGAGCAATAAAATTATTAAGAGTAAAGACCTAAAGCGGGCCTTTAAAAACTAACATTATTGAGCTTGAGATATATAAAATATTAACCAATAATACTGATTTTGGTGTTATCATTTCTCATTGTATTAATTTAATTTCTCAGCTTTCAAACTATATGATTAGCTTTGTTCGAAGGCAAACAAATTTTGTCGCTCACGCCCTTGCTAGAGTTTCAAGATTGTATGCTAGCTCCTATTTATATTATTTGATTCCAACTTATATTTCTCACATTATTATTAATGAAATGAGTTAAGTTTGCTTTGGTCTATATATATATATATATATATATATATAAAATATTAACTTGATTTTTAAAAATCTTAAATATCTGCCAAATTAATCATTAATGAAACCAATGTCTCTAAAAAGATTAATTTTGACTTACATTTGAGTTTTTTGATAACTTTGTATGTCTCAAAGACAAAATATATCTTCGTGTTTTTTCTAAGAATACAAAAAATACATATATGTTTAAAATACATATATGTTTAAGTCTATTTAATTAACATTTCAATATATCATTATCTATAACACATGGAATTAACATAAAAGGCATGTCAATGGAGATAAAAGAAAAAAAATATTTTGAAAATTTGTATGAGTATTATGGAGCATATTATTGTAACATTTCTTCTTTATAACAGTAGAAAAAAGTTACATATATAAGTATCGGGCGCAGATATACATGTGTAACACAAATACAATACTATTATTAACTTTTTTTTGTTAAACCAATATATCATTCACGACAACTGTGGAGACTAATTCTTCGAGGTATTGAAGATTTATTTAAGGGGTTAACCTCTCTTAACAAATATTTTTCTGTAACATCCGCAAAATAATTAGTAGAATTATTTGGGTGTTAACCCAATTAAATTAATTTAGTACTTGACTGGTAAATTTATTGAGTGCTAAAATTATTTATTGGTTGTCAGCGGATCGTTAACCGGATAATACGGGTCAAGGAAGTTTTGGAATCGAAATAAGAGATTTGGATCAATATGGTAATTGGACCACGTTACCACTTATATATTAAATAATTATATATATGTGTGTGTGAGTGAAAGAAAAGAAAAGAAAGAGAATTAAAATGAAAGAAAAGAAAGAAAGGATACGCGAGAACAGAGAGGGGAAAGGAGAGAAAGAATGGAAAAGAAGAAAGAATGGGTAAGGAGGAAGAAGAGAAAAAGGGGAGGATTTAGGCTCATCAAAACGACTTCCTTCCAACACGAAAAACGTTCAGCGTTACTTCCTCTTCGTTTTGGTACAAACATCATTATCATCAACTCACTCTACACAAATCTACCATTTTCGGTTTGAAGCTCAAAGTGGTGTTTTTGAGAGCTTTCTTCTTCTTTTAAGTAATTTGGAAGCTTGAGGAGTTCGAATAAGAGGGTGATTGCTAGCTTGGAACGGATGAATCAAAGGTTTGATGACTTAAGGTATGAAAATCAAGATTTAAGGTTATGTGTGAATAGTGATTCTAATCTTGAAGATGATGAATAGTGATTCTTGACGATTGATGATTTATGAATGATTAGGAACGAAGCTAAGGAGGATTGAACGCGAATTGGAGCTCGAATCGAAGTTTGAAGCGGATTGGTGATTAGGGTTCGAACGGCGGGATTTCGAGGAATTCGGTATTTCGGTCAAAGATGTCTCGGGATCGAGCGGAAAGACTGGAAGCGGATTTGGGCGTCGTCGGAGCGTGGAAGTTATGCGGGGATTGTTCGTGTGGTTATGACGGAAAAGCAACTTCGCGGAAAGTCTCGGCTATTTGTGATTTTCATCACAATCGGTGAGTTTTACTCACGTTTAGGTTTTTAAATTAATAAACTTAAATTGTGAAATGTGTTTCGGTTTTGGTTCGTTGTCGAAACAGTATTTTGTACGAAAATCACGTTTTATGTCCAATTGGTTTTTGAATTGTTTGATTGATGATCATTGTTGTTTGAATATGTTTTTGGACTGTCAAAAATGCGAAAACGGGATAAAATACAATGCTGTCAAAAACGCACGACCCGTGCGTCCCAGGCGCACGGACCGTGCGTGTCATTCTGTTTCTGTTTTCAAAAATGCATTACAGGGCGCAAGACCCGTGCGTGTGGGAGCACGGACCGTGCGCTGTGTTCTGTCCAAATTTTTCAAACTTGCCCGAAACGATCCCGATCGATTCCAATCCTCTTCTAATCCTTTCCTAACCCTTTTATAATGATATTAGCTAGGCTTATAATGCCATGATTTTGGGTATGTTCCAAAAGGGTTTTATAAAATACTTTCAAAGTTGAAATTGTTTCGAAAAGCCGAACAATAGTACACGTGTGCGGATATGTTTTATTAATAATAAAGCGGACTATGAGTCCTACGTGGTATGGTATAACTGACGCGGAATGATTATTTTTTATTCGTCTAAACGGGTCTACGATTCACGATATATATATTATATCGACTATGGGAAACGGCCCAATGCAGATATTATGTTCGATTAACGGTCTAATGCAAATGAACTAAATGTTCATGTGAAAGTATATATATATATATATATATATATATATATATATATATATATATATATATATATATATATATATATATGTATATTATATTGAGTGTGGGTGACGACCCACGAGGTTAACATACTAGGCGAGGAAGTCATGATCCTTTACCCTAGGCCCGTATACCATTAGGGAAAGTACTATTGGTAAGGGGGTTCACCGGGATTAGCAGTGCGTGCAGTCGGTGTTATGTTAAAAAGTTATGTGTTACGTTCACCGGGATTAGCAGTGTGTGCAGTCGGTGGCACGTAAAATGGTTGTGTCGCGTTCACCGGGATTAGCAGTGTGTGCAGTCGGTGGCACGTAAAATGGCTGTGTCGCGTTCACCGAGATTAGCAGTGTGTGCAGTCGGTGGTACGTAAAATGGTTTCGTGTTGCATTCACCGGGATTAGCAGTGTGTGCAGTCGGTGGCACGTAAAATGGTTGTGTCGCGTTCACCGGGATTAGCAGTGTGTGCAGTCGGTGGTACGTAAAATGGTTTCGTGTTGCGTTCACCGGGATTAGCAGTGTGTGCAGTCGGTGGTACGTAAAATGGTTTCGTGTTGCGTTCACCGGGATTAGCAGTGTGTGCAGTCGGTGGTACGTAGAATGGTTTTTGTAGTAGGGTTCACCGGGATTAGCAGTGTGTGCAGTCGGTGTCCTACCAAGTCAGAATTCTATCACACGGTTCACCGGGATTAGCAGTGTGTGCAGTCGGTGTCGTGTTAAGTTAAACAGGATTTATAATTAGAACGAGAGTGTTAGTAGGGGTCTCGGTAAAACTCACTGAGATTGTATCTCATTGTTTATATGTTGTTGTTTTACAGATAAACAGAGAAAGTGGAGATCCAAGAGGCACGAGTAGGTGGTACTCGGATGGTTGCGGAAGACTTAGCTTTATGCTTAAGTGTATATCTTTCCTTGTTATCTGTGTATCAAGACATTTTGTCTTTAGCGTTATGTATTTATTTCCGCTTTCTTGTACGATATTGAACACTGTATTTCACTGATGGTTTGTGGTCTTATTTATGTTTAAGACTGTCCTGCTGTTATTCAGTGAAAATTGTATAGTGGTGTTCAGTATTTAAACAGGAAATATACCTCTGATGATTTAGGAATGGTGCACTTGGGTATTTTTACTCGATAAAAATACCGGGGTGTTACAGTTGGTATCAGAGCAGTTCGACCTAGTCGGACTTAGTTTAGGATTGAGTCGATTCTTTGTTAGTCCTGGTTGTAATTACACTTGTGATGCTAAGAGACATTGAGCCTGATCAACTTAATACTTAGTGCATCATAAGCGGAATTATGGCAGGATGATCAAGACGCAGTCCTCGATCAAGACCGAAATTTCCAACCGGTGCATCCTCAGGAAAGGTGACATGACGGTGGAAGAATACACCGCTAAGTTTGAGAAGTTGTCTCAGTTTTAGCAAGTGGTAAAGTAAGCTCCGGATGACGAATGGAGAATGCAGATGTATAAGAAGGGCCTTAGTGCTTTTATGACTTAGGGTCTCAGTTCTTATACTATTACCAATTATGTTGCCTTGGTACAATCAGCCTATGTCGCCGAGGATGATCTCATAGGAAATATGGGAAAGGAAAGAAGGTAGTTCAGTTATCAACTCCGAATGAAAAGTCCTAAGATAATTTCATCAAAGGAAAAACAGATGCAATTCTTTGATTCTTCAAAGGTCAGAAGATGTTCTTACTGTGGAAAACCTCACAATGGTGATTGCAAGCGACGATCTAATCGGTGCTATTATAGTAATGTAGAGGGTCACTATGGTAAAGAGTGCCCTGTAAGGAAGAGTTCCAAGGAGTTACAAGCAGCTCCAAGACGAGGACGAGTCAACACTCTGGATGTTTAGACAGTTACAACTGCAGACAACCTACTGAGGGGTATGAGATCACTTTTCAATAACTCCGTCAGTATATTATACGATTCGGGTGCAACCCATTGTTTTACAGCACAATCATGTGTGGATCGGTTGGGACTAGCGAATCTCCGCTATCCGAGCCGATAACTATTTTTACTGCTGCTAAGGGCCGTGTCCAGACCCAATCATTATGTCAAAATTGTCTACTTGTCATAGGAGACAAAAATTTCGTTGTAGAATTTATTTGTTGCCTATGAGAAGTGTGGACATTGTCTTGGGTATGAATTGGATGACTGCAAATCAAGTTGCAATCGACTGTGTTAATCAACTATCAGCTTCGCTTCAGAATCAGTTGAATTGTCTAAGACAAATTCTGAAGCGGTTACCTAGTTCACCTTAGACGGTCAATCTTCATTCCAAGGTGCGGAAGCACATGTTAGTATGTTATCTGCATCCACTGAAACTAGTTCAGATTTGGCGAACATTCAGGTTGTGAATGACTTTCTGGATGTTTTCACGATGAAGTTTCTTCTGGACCTCCAGAGCGAGAGGTAGAGTTTACTGTAGAATTGGTTCCTGGCACGGGATCAATATCTATTGTTTCTTATTGAATGTTTCTTTAGAATTAAAGGAGTTGAAGTATCAACTTGAAAAGTCGATCTCGAAAAGGTTCATTCGACCGAGCGCTTCTCCATGGGGTGCTCTGGTGTTACTTGTCAAGAAGAAAGATGGAAGTAGGAGATTGTGCATTGATTATCGACAACTCAACAAAGTGACGATCAAGAATAAATATCCCTTGCCAAGGATAGACGATTTGCTTGAGCAATTCGAGGTGCTGCAGTATTTTCTAAAAATCGATCTGAGGTCAGCATATCATCAAAAAAAAGGGGGTTAGAGCCTTAGATATTCCGAAGACAGCCTTCCGTACTAGGTATGGACATTATGTGTTTGTAGTGATGCCCTTCGGTTTGACTAATGCTCCAGCGGTATTCATGAATTACATGAACCGAGTGTTCCACACTTATCTAGATCAGTTCGTTGTGGTTTTCATTGATGATATCTTGGTGTACTCTAAGACCATTGAGGAGCATGTCCAACATCTCCGCATTGTTCTGAGCGTACTCTGAGACAAGAAATTGTATGCCAAGCCGTCGAAGTGTGACTTCTGGATGCCGGAAGTGAAGTTTTTGGGACACGTGATTTCCCAATCGGGAGTTACGGTGGATCCCAGTAGGGTGGAAACTGTGTTGAACTGGGAACGACCAACGTCAGTCACTGAAATCAGAAGTTTTCTAAGTCTAGCCGGTTACTACAGGAAGTTTATCGAAGGATTCTCACAATTGGTTCTTCCACTTACTCGGTTAACTCGTTAGGGTCAACCGTTTACGCGGGATGCTGATTGTGAAGAATGCTTACAAGAATTGAAGGGTTGGTTGACTTCTGCTCCAATCCTGATTCTTCCAGATCCGTCTTTGGGATTCCAAATTTACAACGATGCTTCTGGGAAGGGTTTAGGATGTGTTCTCATGCAGAATCAGCAGGTGGTAGCTTATGCGTCCAGGCAAGGAAGATGGGTAGAATTTCGGAAGGATTATAACTTCGAGTTGAAGTATCATCCAGGAAAGGCCAATGTTGTAGCTGATGCGCTGAGTAAGAAATCCATTCACATGGCAGAGTTAATAATGCAAGAAATGGAATTGTTAGAGTCTTCTAGATCTAAGTTGGGGTACATCCATAAGTTTCCACTATAGTGGCAAGGTTTTGGTGTTAACCTTTCGTTTGTGAAGATTAACAATCAGATAGTATTATGCGATTCCGTTTGACAAGTCAAACGTGAATACGAATATGAAAGTGAGGTAACTGCTGACTGTTTTTCACATTGCGATTAACCACCAAAGGATTAATTGATGGATCTGCTTGCAAGAGTCCGAAATTCCCGAAGTGAAGCTTGGGGTGCGGTATGATAGTTTTAAAAAATCATTTTTGTGAAAGCCCGCATGCTAAAGTTAATTTTGGGAACGAATCAATAGGCTAATAAAATTTGATTGAGGAAAAATCCTAGGAGGATTACTTAGGTTGAGGGGAAACTCTCAACACTATTGACTAATTCGGAAAGGAATCGGGTGCGTCGTTGGTAAAAACCTCGTGAGGAAGTTGCAATGGAGGAAACGGAGTTTCATAAATGACTTTTCCGTCACATTTGTCAATGTGTACGAGAACTGTTATGGATTCTTAGAAAATTTGCTGAGACTGTGTTTACACCCTTCGAGTAAATCGTGTTTGTTGTTGCCTCTACCGAGGAGTACCATGCAGTGGATCTCATTTCCAACCTGTATTTCCATCAAGCGTATTGTATTAGACCCTTTGATTTAGATTAATCAAAGTTGGGGCGCAAGCGAGGATAATTGGAATGAAACTTTAGAAGTATTTTCAAATGCGGTGCTGAGCCTATGTAGACGAAAGAGGAGTTTCTCATGTTGATTCGTAACAAGAGAGTTCGGACTGTAATCTTAGAAGCGTTCTAGGGTAGTAGTCGAACATACTTAAAGATTGACGTGCCAACTTGGGAAGATTTTCTAAACTCATTTTGATAGTTCGAGATTGTTTTCCAGCAAATTTAGACCTTTCTGAGAATGTCGATTCTCGGTTAGTCAAATGAAAGATTTGACGAAATTTTGAGGACAAAATTCTTTCAAGTTGGGGAGAATGTAACATCCGCAAAATAATTAGTAGAATTATTTGGGTGTTAACCCAATTAAATTAATTTAGTACTTGACTGGTAAATTTATTGAGTGCTAAATTATTTATTGGTTGTCAGCGGATTGTTAACCGGATAATACAGGTCAAGGAAGTTTTGAAATCGAAATAAGATATTTGGATCAATATGGTAATTGGACCATGTTACCTCTTATATATTAAATAATTATATATATGTGTGTGTGTGAGTGAAAGAAAAGAAAAGAAAGAGAATTAAAATGAAAGAAAAGAAAGAAAGGATACGCGAGAACAGAGAGGGGAAAGGAGAGAAAGAATGGAAAAGAAGAAAGAATGGGTAAGGAGGAAGAAGAGGAAAAGGGGAGGATTTAGGCTCATCAAAACGACTTCCTTCCAACACGAAAAACGTTCAGCGTTACTTCATCTTCGATTTGGTACAAACATCATCATCAACTCACTCTACACAAATCTATCATTTTCGGTTTGAAGCTCAAAGTGGCGTTTTTGAGAGCTTTCTTCTTCTTTTAAGTAATTTGGAAGCTTGAGGAGTTCGAATAAGAGGGTGATTGCTAGCTTGGAACGGATGAATCAAAGGTTTGATGACTTAAGGTATGAAAATCAAGATTTAAGGTTATGTGTGAATAGTGATTCTAATCTTGAAGATGATGAATAGTGATTCTTGACGATTGATAATTTATGAATGATTAGGAACGAAGCTAAGGAGGATTGAACGCGAATTGGAGCTCGAATCGAAGTTTGAAGCGGATTGGTGATTAGGGTTCGAACGGCGGGATTTCGAGGAATTCGGTATTTCGGTCAAAGATGTCTCGGGATCGAGCGGAAAGACTGGAAGTGGATTTGGGCGTCGTCGGAGCGTGGAAGTTATGCGGGGATTGTTCGTGTGGTTATGACGGAAAAGCAACTTCGCGGAAAGTCTCGGCTATTTGTGATTTTCATCACAATCGGTGAGTTTTACTCACATTTAGGTTTTTAAATTAATAAACTTAAATTGTGAAATGTGTTTCGGTTTTGGTTCGTTGTCGAAACAGTATTTTGTACGAAAATCACGTTTTATGTCCAATTGGTTTTTGAATTGTTTGATTGATGATCATTGTTGTTTGAATATGTTTTTGGACTGTTTTTATGTTGGGACTGGACTGGAACAGGTATCGGAATTGGTCGGAACGACGAAAAATGCGAAAACGGGATAAAATACAATGCTGTCAAAAACGCACGACCCGTGCGTCCCAGGCGCACGGACCGTGCGTGTCATTCTGTTTCTGTTTTCAAAAATGCATTACAGGGCGCACGACCCGTGCGTGTGGGAGCACGGACCGTGCGCTGTGTTCTGTCCAAATTTTCCAAACTTGCCCGAAACGATCCCGATCGATTCCAATCCTCTTCTAATTCTTTTCTAACCCTTTTATAATGATATTAGGCTTATAATGCCATGGTTTTGGGTATGTTCCAAAAGGGTTTTATAAAATACTTTCAAAGTTGAAATTGTTTCGAAAAGCCGAACAATAGTACACGTGTGCGGATATGTTTTATTAATAATAAAGCGGACTATGAGTCCTACGTGGTATGGTATAACAGACACGGAATGATTATTATTTATTCGTCTAAATCGGTCTACGATTCACGATATATATATTATATCGACTATGGGAAACGGCCCAATGCGGGTATTATGTTCGATTAACGGTCTAATGCAAATGAACTAAATGTTCATGTGAAAGTATATATATATATATATATATATATATATATATATATATATATATATATATATATATATATTATATTGAGTGTGGGTGACGACCCACGAGGTTAACATACTAGGCGAGGAAGTCATGATCCTTTACCCTAGGCCCGTATACCATTAGGGAAAGTACTATTGGTAAGGGGGTTCACCGGGATTAGCAGTGCGTGTAGTCGGTGTTATGTTAAAAAGTTATGTGTTACGTTCACCGGGATTAGCAGTGTGTGCAGTCGGTGGCACGTAAAATGGTTGTGTCGCGTTCACCGGGATTAGCAGTGTGTGCAGTCGGTGGCACGTAAAATGGTTGTGTCGCGTTCACCGGGATTAGCAGTGTGTGCAGTCGGTGGTACGTAAAATGGTTTCGTGTTGCGTTCACCGGGATTAGCAGTGTGTGCAGTCGGTGGCACGTAAAATGGTTGTCGCGTTCACCGGGATTAGCAGTGTGTGCAGTCGGTGGTACGTAAAATGGTTTCGTGTTGCGTTCACCGGGATTAGCAGTGTGTGCACTCGGTGGTACGTAAAATGGTTTCGTGTTGCGTTCACCGAGATTAGCAGTGTGTGCAGTCGGTGGTACGTAGAATGGTTTTTGTAGTAGGGTTCACCGGGATTAGCAGTGTGTGCAGTCGGTGTCCTACCAAGTCAGAATTCTATCACACGGTTCACCGGGATTAGCAGTGTGTGCAGTCGGTGTCGTGTTAAGTTAAACAGGATTTATAATTAGACCGAGAGTGTTAGTAGGGGTCTCGGTAGAACTCACTGAGATCGTATCTCATTGTTTATATGTTGTTGTTTTACAGATAAATAGAGAAAGTGGAGATCCAAGAGGCACGAGTAGGTGGTACTCGGATGGTTGCGGAAGACTTAGCTTTATGCTTAAGTGTATATCTTTCCTTGTTATCTGTGTATCAAGACATTTTGTCTTTAGCGTTATGTATTTATTTCCGCTTTCTTGTACGATATTGAACACTGTATTTCACTGATGGTTTGTGGTCTTATTTATGTTTAAGACTGTCCTGCTGTTATTCAGTGAAAATTGTATAGTGGTGTTCAGTATGTAAACAGGAAATATACCTCTGATGATGATTTAGGAATGGTGCACTTGGGTATTTTTACTCGATAAAAATACCGGGGTGTTACATTTTCCATACGCACAGGATTACTATTATTAATTTGAAGTGAAGATAATTTTCATTCAAATTAAATTCCAAATGCACACAGCCCTAATTAATTATCTAGAGCATCTCTGGCTTTGACAGTATACCTTCACTGGCAGAAGGTCTTCAAAAAATATCTAATTGTTATAGTTGAGTGAGATCAACTTACTGATTTATATATTTTATAAAAAATAATTAATTTACTAAATTGTCTCTTTTTCTTTTAAGCAATACATCAGCAAAGTGGGAGAAGATTCTGCTAATCATCTTTGTATATGGAAAGGGAATTGTGGGTGGTTGGATTCGAAGATAGATAAATACACAAATGATTAATGCTGAAATTATGCCAAAGGCCCCACGTTCTGATCCATCTAACTGTTTATATGGGTGATCCTTAATGAATTTCTGTTTGTATTCGAATTTGTTTTGAAATTCACACAGTACCTATATTGAAAATAAAAGGATGGGTATCCGTATCTGCCGCAGAATAAAGGAAAATTGCAGTACAGTTGGACCAATATGTGAGATCAGAATTCATATGTGCACTGTTTCTTTGCGCGCGACAAAAATGCGTTTACTATTGATGAATGGTCCAATTAGTGAAAGAGCGAGAGCCAGCGTCTCTAGGGTGCATCATTGGAATAGGTGGTGTATCGCCCGTCGCTATTATTTATCGTTGGATCACATGGTCTTGTCAAATCTTATGATGAACTCTGTACATCAGATCCGATCACCTTGCACTACTAGAAAAAGTCGAAACACAGACAGGTGAATTCCGCCTCTAAAAATGAGGAATTCAGTCTCTAAACGTATTAGAGATGGAACACAATTTGTCGCTGAATTTGCGGTCGCTAAAGCCTCAGAGACGGATTATTGGAGTCCTTCTCTAATGAGAGACGGAGTATTTTTTTCACCAACATTAAATAGTTCGTCGCTAACGTTGAAGTGTATAGCCTCCATGGTTCTCCTTTTGTGGCCCTTGTCACCATTTTCAATGGGTTATTGACGTCCCGCTGTTTGGAGTATAGGAAGAGGACGTTGAGGTTGCCAACTACTTGTGACAACTCATGGCCTCACATACCAAACAACAGAGGGAAGGATGACATGGTGAAGACGAAGATTAGAACGCATATAACAGCTTCGCAACCAAAATGGTATTGTAGAGGTTAGAATGTGCCTCATTGCGGTGGTCATGGAAGAAGGGGGGACCTAGTGGTTGCTATGCTCGTTGTCCATAGAAACATAGGGCGACTACAAGAATAATGTGTATTACCGACATATTTTTTCCTTAGGTACCATTCCAGCGCAAAAGTTGGAATTTCTGCCGGATTTTTTTCCCTTGGTACCGTTTCAGCGCAAAAATTGGAATTACCGGGATATTTTTATAATTTTTTTAAAAAAATCCGCAGGCAAAACTACCGGAAATGCCTATAAATAAAATTTTCTCCTACACTTTTCTCATTCTCCCATTTTACTCTTTATTTCCTTCTCATTCTCTTTTACATTTTTCCCTATCTTATCTTTCTTCTTTTTTCTCATACTCTCTTATCTCCATAAATTTCTCCATATATATCTCTCTTCTACATTTTCCCCTTTCTTCTTCCTTCTCACTCATTCATTAATTCTTATTCCTTCTTACTTCTTCATTCTCATTCCTTCATTCGTTCTCATTCTCTCTTATATGATTTCTTTTCATACTCTCATTCCTTCTTATTCCTCCTTACTTCTTCATTCCCATTCATTTTCATTTTCTCCTGTATTATTTCTTTTCATACTCTCCTTCATTATTATTCCTTCTTACTTTTTCATTCTCATTCCTCAATTCCTTCTCATTCTCTCTTAGATTATTTCTTCTCATATTCTCCTTCATTCGTATTCCTTCTTACTTCTCCATTCTCATTCTCTCCTAATTATTTCTTATTAAATTAAATATTCAGTTAAAAAATTCAATTTTTTTTACAAATTTGCTGGTAAAATTACCAGTGGATTTTGGCGTTTTACCTGCGGGTTTTAAATTTTTTTTTTAAAAAATCCGAGAGTAATTACCGGCAGAAAATCCGCTGGAAAACGTTACCTACAAGCGTTTTATCAGCGGCCAAAATCTGCCGGAAACGTGACATTTTCAGCGAATTTTGGCCGCCGGTAATGTCGTTGTTTCTTGTAGTGGGTGGTTGAGACAAAGAGATGCGATTCGGAGGGAGATCGAGTGGGTTATGACAATTACAGAGGCACCGCACCACGGCCCATTTGTTGCGAAATTTTAGGGTTTTTGTAGGCATGAGGTGAGAATAACAGTAGCAGTGGTGGCGCAATAAACAAAGGTCGGACAACGACATCGGAAGAAAGCAACTAATGAGAGTGTGCGAAGCAAAAGGAGATCACATAGATAGATAGAGAGATCTTGAGGATGAAGCGTGTTTCATCGCTTTTGGTTGTTGTTGTTCTACAAGTTGGATCAAATCTACAAGTTTGCATGCAGAAGGAGATAAAAAATGGGCAAAATTCAGTTACAGGAGGCACAAAGGAAACAACATTTTGTGGTGATGGGAGAGGAGAGGGGGTAGATTTGGTTTGCATATTCCACTATATGATCTTGTCATACTTCTTCATCCAACGCTGAAGAACATTTTACAAAAATGGTGCACCTAATGACACTACAACAGGAAAAGCTATTAGGGGCGCTTTTTTTAATCCATTGGGGGCGCTTTTGGGCGCCCCTAAATCTGGCGCGCCTGTTGCCAACCCTTCTACAGGAGCGCCTCTAATTATTAGGAAACAGGAGCGCTCGCAAAAAAGCGCCCCTGTTGGTCTTAGCGCACTTGACAATCAGGGGCGCTTGCAGTTTGAAGCGCCCCTGTAGGTCTTGACCAACATGAGCGCTTCTCACTGAAAGCGCCCCTGATTGTCAAATGGCTAAGACCAACAGGGGCGCTTTTCCTACAAGCGCCCCTGATTCTATGTTTTTTTATTAAAAATAATTTTTCCTGTTTCTGGTATATCCAATATTTTGCAGCACTTCCCTACTCTCATTTTCATCAACGAACAACAACCAATATGAGCCAAATTTCAAATCAACTAACCAATTGCAAATAAAATTCCAACTAACAAATTTATAAATCCATCTAATATACATACATACATATCAACAAAGTACCAACAAAAATTACATAAATCATTAACCAAATTCTGAATGTCAACATAGACAACAAAAATGACATGACATCCAATGTGAGGAACAAAAAACCAGCTAACCAAAGTTACATGAATTTCAATTTTCATTAATCAAACTGGCAACATGATGATACCACTCTCCCTTGATCTCAGTAAGTTGGTCGTCAGAAAATGGAGCTCCAAACTCGTTTCCAGGAAAATGCTGCAAAAATAAATTAAAATAAAATAAACTTAGAATTAAGTGGCTAAATGCTAGATATGGAATTACTTGTCAAAAAACAAACTATATAAATTACATACATTTTCTGGAATTTCCATTTGATTGTGAGTGATTATGTCCTTCATAAACTTCATAACGTAATACCCCCAATCATCATTGTTTGGTTGTCTGGGACACTAGAAATCAAAATAACAATTAATTATTAAAATGCGAGCAATATTTACATGGATAAGAATATTGATTATAGACTTACCGTTATTACTATCCATTTTGTTTTATTGTTCACATTCCCATCTCTAGCCCTGACCTCATTCGATCCCCAATAAGTCATCAAACAACTGAAATATCATACATATAACTATATTAATTAATCGAAATACATACATGATTTAAATGATGAAATATGCAATGTATCTAAATACACACCTTTCAAACATTCCTTTCTTCTTTGTGTGTTTGCTATAATGACCATGGCACGAATCCAAATAGAAAATTCTATATCTTTTATGATCAACTACCAACAATATCCAATGTGCCCTACAAAAAAATTGAATAACCGAACAAATAACAGATATTTCAAAAACACGTTATATATATATATATATATATATATATATATATATATATATATATATATATATATATATATATATAGATTAAATTTCTTACCCTAAGTTGATGGGTGCCAAAAACAAGCTATCACAGCTGCTTTCATGTGCCAAAGCCAAGCGTCTATCGATATAGGGTTTTACCGCTTCCTTGTTTTCTTTAATCGCTTTCTTCAAGTCTTTAACCATCGCTTCCTTGTTTTCTTTTACCGCTCCCTTTCTACGCAAAGCGGACGTTGCGTAGAAAAGTACGTTCGGGGCACAAGAAGATAAATCTTTGTGTTCGTTCCACGGGGATCGTAATCTCATGGTACAAATACCTATAGTTAAAATGTATACAAATAAATTAACAAATAATAATAATAGTAATAATAATGATGATGATGATGATAATAATAATAATAATAATAATAATAATAATAATAATAATAATAATAATAATAATAATAATAATAAGGCTTAAATATGTTTTAGGCCCCTGCAAATATAGGGTGTTTTGGTTTAAGCCCCTGCAAAAAAATTTTTTTGTTAAAAGCCCTTGCAAAATGACATATTTTGTTATAAGCCCTTATATGACTAAAATGTTAGCCTATGCATGGAATGTTATGATTGCTGGATATGTTGAGAAGGGCTTATAACAAAATATTTCATTTTGCAAGGGCTTTTAACAAAAATTTTTTTTTGCAGGGGCTTAAACCAAAACACCCTATATTTGCAGGGGCCTAAAACATATTTAAGCCTAATAATAATAATACCTGATTTATATATTAATAGTAGCCCCAGATGGCCACTTGTGATCATATACCTCTCGCAGTTCCACATTTGAAAGGCAGATTTGGTGCACTACAAAAAAAACGTTATTTAGTGACCGATTTTTCGGTCACTATATGGGAAAAATCGGTCACTACAACGTTTAGCGACTGAATTGGCGACCAAAAAAAATCAGTCGCTATATCAGTGGTCGCTAACTGTAGCGACCGATTTTGTGACCGAAATTTTAGCGACCGATGTAGTGACCAATTGTAGCGACCGATTTAGTGACCGATTTTAGTGACCGATTTAGTGACCGATTTTAGTGACCGATTTAGTGACCGTTTTAGCGACCAATTTTGTGACCGATTTAGCGACCAATTTAGTGACCAATTGTAGCGACCGATGTAGTGACCAATTGTAGCGACCGATTTAGTGACCGATTTTAGTGACCGATTTAGTGACCGATTTTAGTGACCGATTTAGTGACCGTTTTAGCGACCAATTTTGTGACCGATTTAGCGACCAATTTAGTGACCGATTTAGTGACCGATTTGGAAACTGATTTTAGACTAATTTAGCAACTATATTTAGCAACTAATATAGCAACAAAATAAAGAGATGAATTTAACAAGTCCGAATTTGACATCGAGTTAGCAAATATTGATCTTGGCGCAACAAATTTTTAGCAAATGATTTAAGTACTATGATTGATTTAATCAACTTATGTGCACTCAAAGTAGCGCACATAATCTACGAGAATAATACATACAGTGACACAATCAAATACCATGAAGTTGCATTACAACTACTCTTTATATTCTTTAGCTTTATTCTTCTTCTTCTATTGATTGCCCCTCAACCTTATAGCTAGCCACTACTGCAACTACATCTACAAACTCAATAACACCCCAAGAGATAGATAGAGGCTTAAAAGATTCTCTTTTGGAACTCAACTTATGGCATCCATTGCCACATTCTTCAACAAGTTCAGTTATCTTTTCATCCTCTTTATCCACCTTGGCTGCTTCATCTTCACTACCAACGGCGCCCGTGGCGGCGGAAAACAAGACAACCACCAATCTCCACCTTCAAAGAAACGAAAAATCTCACATTTATCACAACCCTCCTCCCCTTGTCACCCAAAGTTCAAGACCCAAAAAGCCCTTTCTTCTTCTTGGCATTTCATCAAACACCTTTTCTCCACCAAATCTTGCAAAACAGCCAACACCCTTTCATCACCTCAATCCACCCCTACACATTCTCTAACCACAACAGCAAGATCCTCTGAACAATTACTCACTCCCCTTTCTCAGCCCGACCCAAATTTCTCTGATCCTCCACACAAGAAACTCGGATCTGGTTGCAAACACTAAATAAACAAAGGAGATGAAGGACTGTTAGAGGCGTGGGAGACCAAACAGAAGCCGAGGGTGGAGCTGTAGGCGTGGGAGCCATGGAGTCATGGAGAAAATAGTATTTTAGGATGTCAAGTTGGAGAAAAGAGGCCCATGATTTATTGTTTCCGAAACATGAAGGTATGGAGTGTTGTTTTAGATGTGATAAAAAGAATTAAAAAAAGCAACAATGGGGAACAGGGAAGGATTCAATGTTGGGAGAATGGAAATGAGAACTAAAAAATAACCATGGTGGGGAAGGATGGGAATTAATAATAAAATAAGATGGAAGGGGAATGGGGATTTACATAGGCGTGGGTGATCAGCCGTACTTGCACCCCGCGTTTTACATTGCACCACCCCCTTTACTAGCGACCGAAAAAACGGTCTCTAAAGCTAGCGACCGAAAAATCGGTCACTAAGAAAAAAGTATTTTATACATTGAATCGGTCTCTAAATCGGTCGCTACTAGTGACCGAAAAAACGGTCTCTAAAGCTAGCGACCGAAAAATCGGTCACTAAGCAAAAAATATTTTATACCTATTCAATCGGTCTCTAAATCGGTCACTAAAGTGGCCGATTTTTTTTTGTCGCTAAATCAGTCACTATTTAGCGAATTTCTAGTAGTGGTGGATATCTCCCAAGATGTCTGGATCAATCAATGCAGTTATCAAATCTGCACCCGTCATTGTTGAGGCATGAATCTTTAGATAACAGATAAATTCCTTAGAAGGGGGTTGGGATTGAATCTCGTTCCCTTTATCTACTTGCTGAGACACCGATTTCTTGCTAGCAATAGAAGGGGAGGTTGGGATTGAATCTCATTCCCGCTAGCTTCTCGCCTAGACACATGCTTCTTGCGACCAATAGAAGGAGGGGGAGGGTTGGGATTTTCCAACATTCCCAGAAATCCGAGATGTTACTTTCTTTACCTATATTAGAAATATAATTAGTTATTAATATATGACAATAAGCCAATGAATTATTAAAAAACATATTAATTGCTCCATCCATTGATAAGATTTGCTGGCCATGCCACAAAGGTGCCAAGTGCATCATTCACAGTCAACAAAGTCATCTGTGTAGTGTCAATTGGTACCGGTAATAATGCATCATCCACAACAACAAACTCAACTCTGACTCTCGCGTAATTTGGAGGCATGGGTAGATTGTGCAAGGTGGAGTCCTGATTGTTACAAACAAAGCCCTTTGCGACCAACGTAAGCGGGTTTGATATATATAATTCACAATTGTTATTGTTACCCTAAATTAAATGATAACCAAATATTAATACCTATAAGTTAATGTAAAATATAAAAAATAAAAAGACGGTCCAACGATAATTACCTCATTGGACGCAATATTGCAACTATTCCTGAAGCTATCTGGGTTAGGAGATGGTACATCATCAGTCATTGGACAAACTTTATCTTTTAATTCATTAAGTTCTTTGTGTAGCATCAATACCTTGGCTTCCAACCGCCGTCTTTCTTTACTTTATTGTTCCTCATGTTTTTTTTGCCTCTTTGAACCCCAAAAAGTGGTTGGAGAAATGCCAAATCCCAAACCCCGTAGACGTCCTGAATACTCTTCAGTTGCCAATGCACGACCAAGGATGTCATTCGGACCATGGAGGTAAGTTATAAATCGCCAAAATCACAGACCATGTACTGTGGGAGCTACTCTGAATACCGTGCGGGTTAAATCCATCGGCAGACAATGCAAGGCGTAGGCTTCTTGGGTCATGCCCAAAATCAGGATAATCAATATCAATCTTTTTCCACTGCGAAGAATCTGCCGGGTGTCGTAGCATGCCATCTTGAATCCTTCCATCATCATGCCAAATCAACTGTTTTGCATCTTCCGAACTACGGTACATACGCCTAAATCGAGGAATTATGGGAAAATACCACAATACCTTTTCTGGAGCAGATTCTTTCTTCTTATACAGCGGTGTATTACATTTAGGGCACGACTATAACAATGCATGTTCATTCCGAAATAAAATGCAATCATTTGGACAAGCATGTATCTTCTCATAGTTCAAACCAATGGTGCCTAAACTTTGTTTTGCATTATACGTCTGAGAAGGGAGAACATTGTCCTCAGGCAACATATCTTTCAACAGTGCGAGTAATTCCGTAAAGCTCTTATCCGTCCATCCGTGGCAAGTTTTCAAGTTATACAGCTTTATCACAGCCAATAACTTTGTGAATTCAGTACAACCCGCATACAACGGTGTCTCCGCGTCGGTTATCAACTTCTCAAACATTTGAGGACAATCATTAAGATCGTCTTCAACCGCCTTTGCCATCTCTTCAAATTGGTCGCCGTCAAATCTATGTGTTTCAGGATAATCAACCGGATCACATCTCTGAGTACTATTATACATATTTGAAGGTTCACCTATTTCCTCACCGTGCATTGTCCAACAAATATAACTTCGATCGATTCCGTTGGCCTTTAAATGTCTTTCCAACTCAACTGCAGTAACTCGATTGGCGTAACAACACCGTAAACAAGGACATTTGATATTACTAGAAGTTCCCAATCGTCGAACAGCAAAGTTAACAAAATATTCCACCCCATCGACATATTCTTTCGACAGACGATTGGCAAAGATAAAAAAAACCCAGAAATGACATTAGTGGAAAAAAGACATTTAGCGTCGGTTAAATTAGACATTTAGCATCGGTTATCGCCCGACGCTAAATCGCCCGATGCTAAATGTCATACATTTAGCATCGGTTATTTAACCGACGCTAAATGTCACATTTAGCATTTAGCGTCGGGTGTTGAGATAACCGATGCTAAATGTCCATTTCATCACTGTTTTTGCTGTCTGAAAATGACATTTAGCATCGGTTATTTGAAACAACCAATGCTAAATGTCCTGAAAAATGACATTTAGCATCGGGTGTTTGAAACAACCGATGCTAAATGTCCTGAAAGTGACATTTAGCATCGGTTATTCCAAACAACCGATGTTAAATGTCCTGAAAGTGACATTTAGCATCGGTTGTTCCAAATAACCGATGCTAAAAGTCATTTTTGATAAAAAAAATGACATTTAGCATCGGTTGTTTCAAACAACCGATGCTAAATGTCATTTATTGATACATTTAGCATCGTTTGTTTGAAACAACCGATGCTAAATGTCATTTTCTTGATAAAAAAAGACATTTAGCATCGCTTGTTTGAAACAAGCGATGCTAAATGTCTAGTTTCTTTTTATACATGCCTCACAAACATCACTTACAACATCAATTCATACAAGAAGAGAATAATATTCAAGAACTATGGTAATTACATTGATTCATTTCCCAAATAACTAAATATAAAATCTTGCACAATTCCAAACAGTAAACTGTGAACAAGTACAACATTCTTTCGGTCAGTATAGCAGCCAATCAATATACAACTCACTGATCCAACTATTTCTTCTACTACATCAAAGAGCTTAAAAACTAGTAAATGAACTGAAATCAGTCAGTATACCAGCCAGTAAATCGATGAGATGTGACAATTGAAACAAAACCAAAACCACCGTGTTGGGCATATTGAAAAATAAATGAATGCCAAAGCAACTGATAAAAAGATAGATATGAATTACTGGGTATGAAGGGTCTTGCATAGCCATTTTTACATTCGGCCCAAAGACAATCTGCCACAAAAAAGAAAATAAAAGATATAATTAGTTACATTCACGAATTATGGAAAACACCCAATAGGCAGAATAAGTGATTAAAGTGATGAAAAATAAATAATAAGTACTAAAGCAATCAATATCACAAAAAAAGACAATCGATGATGAAATTACAGTTTCATCCACTCATTAGCATTTTATGAAGGCACTATGCTTATGCATATTAAGAAGTATAATTAAAATACCATATAACCAGGAAAAACCATCCAAGTTTCAAAGCACTTGATGTCTTGCAAAAAAAAAACAAAGAGCATATAAACCTGTATATTGCAATTTCAGTATTACATCCATTAGCAAATTACTCATTTTTGGGGATCCAACACTTAATAAAATTATACCCTTGTCAACTTGTGTTCCTTATGAACTCTGAATATCTTGATTTTTGTCAAGCTATAAACCTGTGTTGGCAAACTTGACAGTGACACTGACACCTCTCATAACTGGAGCATTGCTTGCAGCAACAACTTGCCCACCTAGATCATAAACATTTCTTGTATAAACATTTAAATATAGTCAAAATTCATTGTCACTCACTTGAATCACGTAAAGAGTGCAATTAAGCTATATATACCTTCAATATCAACTGATTCACACATGCCACACCAATGGTATTGTGTTTCTCCAAAACTGTGACATTCTTGTGAGCAAGCCTAGCTAGTGCATAATTAAGCAGCTGATAAGCCACTTGGACCAGCACCAACAATTCCAATTATGGTGTTTGCTGACAAGGAAGGATGTAGCTTGGAGAACTGGTCATCTTTTGATCTTTCTGGATCCATCTTTCTGAACTCAGCTCAAAGTCCCCCTTCCAACTCTATTCATCCAATTTCTGCTGCCTGCAAATTTATGCCACATATATCAAATTGAATATCAAGAAATTTCTGTGACAAAAACAAGAAATTTGTCATCATGCTTAGCTGTTGATGCCACTGCCTCAAATACCAGGCAAGAAATGTTACTACTAGACTATCATCTTCTGTGCTTCTTTGAGAAGAACCTGAAGTAGCAGTTTATCAAATCAGTCGGGGCGCAGAAGTGCAGGGTCAATCAAATCTGGTCTATTACTTGAACATATGAAGACCACCAGATGATTTTCTTTCATGCTCATCCACTACACTCTCGATACCAACACTTAAGGGAAAAAATGAAAGACATGGCAATCACTGTGCATTTAATATAATATTTAAGTATCTGACCGAAATTGAAAGGGTAAAAATTGAGCCTTACTTAACACCACGAGTCCCATAAAAAGTGCACAATCCAATTTGGGAACAGATCTTCTTCGGCTGTGCCTAAAGGAGTGAAGTGAAAACCATTAGAAAAGCCATTCTATAAAAGGTGATCAAATTTTTCTAGCATACTGCGCATGACCACAGATAAGAATCCAATCAACCAAAATATGCCAAGAACAAATTACAAACGAACTCACTTCAGCCAAAAGCAAGTCCATGATTATTTGTCCATACTCTGCAACGGTGGCCTTGCATTCTTTGCTTACAACTCCAGATGCTCCAATTGCATGGTTTATCATGGTAATCACAGTCTACGATAACTAACCATGTAGTCATATAGTCAAAGCGGCATTTGTTAAAATTTCTGTTTATTGGTAGTATAAACAGAAAGTTAAGAAGCAAGATAACAAGGGAGCAGGGAGGTTGATCTTGCTTGTAAAGATTCCAAAATTGAGCTTCCTATATAGTTAATTGCACAAAAAGTTAAGAACCAAGTTGCACAGCCATTTAACATCAACATATATAATAAATGAATATTAGGTGGTGAAGAAATATAAAAATAGAGTATATAGCAATTCCAAAGTTACCTGCAGATATGCATTCCCGTCGATGGATATGTTCATTGCACTTCTCAATCCCTGCTTTAGATATGTTGGAATGAACTGTTAAATAATAATATCAGTTTATAATTTTTTGATGTATCAAAAGACATAGTAATATGAACTATATGACCTGTGCTACTTGTTTGTCCATAACTCATACTCAACTCTGTTGTCAGGGTGAGGTACTGATTCTCTCCATTGTTATTAGAGATTCTTCAATGGTGTCAGCTACTAAAACTGCTGCAGCTCCATTGATAATTAAGAAACCATCTAAAACTAACCAACCTTGGTCATGCCAATACCACTGTTAATAATGGTTAGGGAGTTGTTTGCCTTGTCAGGAATAAAATGGATAAACAACTCTGGTTGACCATCGAGCTTGCTCTTGTCTGTTAGACTCTCAAAATGGATCTTATCCAAAGCCTACAATGTTACACAATCAGACTCACATACAACATCAACAGCCAAAAACATTCATATACAACCCCAATATTTTAGAATTCATCACCACAAAAAAGTAAATTCCACATCTTATTTTCAAATAACATGCATAGACCAGATTAGATCCGTAATCCATCCAAATAGTTCACAGTCGACCTTAGAAACCAACACATTCATGATCTAGGGTTTCGAAAAATTGGAGGGAACTTACATTAAGAACCTAGGGTTTCGAAGTTCTTTGCAAAATTTTTTGCACTTAAAGCGACGACGAGCAGCGGCGGCGAGCTAGGCAACGGCGGCGGAGAGAGCTGAGAACGGAGAGTGTTATGAACCAAACGTTGCCTCCAATAAACGAAGACATGAGAATGGAGAGTTGAGACGGCGACAGCGAGCAAGGTGACGACCTCGTGAGACGGCGACAGAACCATCCTCTATTGCAACAAAGCACCAATACACCATCAAAGAGCTAAACCACCACCAAAGCTACTATCAAAACACCTTGTGCAAGCTAGATGTAAAGGGTGAGACCTTCTCAAAACCAATGGAAACTCCTCTAACAAAAACCTCCTCTCAAAATGAATCTGAAAACGAAAAAACTCACACAACACAAAACAACACCCAAACAGAAATGAATATAAAATACCAACAAAAACAACACCCAATCAGCAGCGAATCAGAAACACCAACAGAAATCGAGACGAAACTCACCGAAGGAGGAAGACGATGCGACGAAGGACAACGAGACAACCTTAGAAGAGAAACCGATAGGGACAAAAACAACCAAATCTAACACCTCACTAGGACCAAGAAGACAGATCTAGAACACAACAAGAAACTGATGGGGGTGGATGATGGGGAAGGAGGTGAGAAGGCGAGGAGGACGAAGACGAAGACGAGATGGGGGTGGATGAGAAGGGGAGGAGGACGAAGACGAGATGGGGGTGGATGATGGGGAAGGAGGTGAGAAGGCGAACATGGGGGAGGGAGAGCTTGAAGGGGTGAGACAGAAGGGAGGGGGAGGGGGATTAGAAATGGTAGGGTGAGAGAATTCAGAGAGTAGAGATCGAATACTGAGGGAGAGAACGCGAGATGTGTTGAAGGAATGGAAAAATTGGAAAAAATAAAACACGACTTTTAGTATCGGGTGTTTTAACAACCGATGCTAAATGTGTTGAGATACAATTTTAACATCGGTTGTTAAAACAACCGATACTAAAAGTCTAACACAAATACACATTTAACATCGGTTGTTTAAACAACCGATGCTAAGTGTGTGATGCAACTACTTTTAACGTCGGTTGTTTAAACAACCGATGCTAAATATAGGCGCGAAAACTGAAAACTTCCATTTAATTGCAAAATTGCCACCGCGTCTACATTTAGCATCGGTTGTTCAAACAACCGATGCTAAATGGTGCTTTTTAAAGTCAAATTTCCACTAGTGTGAAAAGATAAAAAGAAGCAAACTTTGTGAAGAGTAATATTATCAAAACGAACTGATTCTCGCAATCAGGCTTTTTTGCTGTTAAATCATCATCGAGAACTATGTCACCAGCAACCAACAATGGCAGATTTGTAGGAGGGAGGACGAAGCAGCGCCGTGTCGTTCACGAAGGGAGAAGCGTCATCGAGCTCACGAAGGAGGGAAGGCGGCCCACAGAGTCGCGAACGGAGGGAAAAATGGAGAAGACACAGCTCACGGTGGGAAGAGGACGTCGAAGGAAGAACGGCGTTTGGGGGTTTGGGAGTCGAAGGGAGAAGACACAGCTCACGGTGAGTGTTAAAAAACGCCCCTGATGCTCAAAATACGGAGGGCCTTTGGAGGCGCTTTTTAAAAAGCGCCTCTAAAGGTCCTTCGTATTTTGGGCATCAGGGGCGCTTTTTAAAAAGCGCCTCTAAATGGTGCGCCATTTTTTAACAAAATAAAAGCGCCTCTAAAAGGTGCGCCATTTTTTAACAATTTTGTTGAAGTGTGAGGTGGTTGCGTTCTAGACAAAGCTAGTTAGATTTGGATAAATTTTCAAATTTTTGATTATGGGTGAACAAAAGTAGGACTGAGAAAGATTACATTCGCTCTTAATTGAATTTTAAATTTTAATCGAGTCAACGTTAGAAACATTAATTGAATGAGGTTCAACTCCACAAAGGCTCTAGCGAGAGTGAAACGCTAGCACCATCCCCAATTCTTTTGGGAAAACAAAGGCGTCAAGTAAACTTCCCTGTGATAGCCCAAGCAACCCAAACTAAGAATGTCTCTCCACCATATTGATACAATATTCAATGGATTATTTCCTTCCCTTACAGAACTCCCTTCTCCAAGTTACTGTTTCTGAATGAAAGAAATTCTTACCACATAGTCTTCTTGTCCTTTAGCCACCTCTACTTTTCTAAGAGTAAAATATTGAAAATTTCAAGTCTTTCACTCTGCCCAGTGTTTTAAAACTCGGATAAGCGACCGACTCGGTAAAGGTATCGGGTCACTGGGTCAATGGTCGGACTGATCGAGGGGTCGATAGTTGAACCGCATGACTATGACCCGGTCCCAATTAAAAAATTCCCGAATTTTAAGGACATATAAATTTAATACCTGTAAAATTTAATTTGCTAAAATTACACATCATGCGTAAAAAAGTTAAAAAAAATCCACCACAAATTTAATAATCCCACGATGTCATCAACATACATATAATCCAACTTTCAACTTTGGGTGAGTGTTTCGATTTTCAGTATTTCTTTGACTCTTTAGATTAGGGCTTTGAAATGAAATTGAGAAAGAGACACGATTCTTCTCATTTCTCTCGATTTCCAACTTCGTTTTTACTTTTTTTATAAACTAACCGCTTAAAACGGCGTTGTTGTTGCATTTTTGGGGTTTTTTTTAAAAAACATGCAAAATCCGGTCCG
Organism: Astragalus membranaceus; assembly: GCA_039519185.1. Classification (NCBI taxonomy): domain Eukaryota; kingdom Viridiplantae; phylum Streptophyta; class Magnoliopsida; order Fabales; family Fabaceae; genus Astragalus; species Astragalus membranaceus. Next base: position 52,285,354 of record CM076849.1, read on the forward strand.
GTTTTGCAAAACCCACCGGGTCACCGGTTTTCACCAAAACCGGCCGAGTCTTGGCGGTTCCCACCGAGTTGCTGCATTTCCAATCCATAGCGTGGCTCGATCCGGTGACCCCTCCGGTTCCCGGTTTTCTCGGTCCGACTGGCCGGGCCGAGCCGGTTTTTAAAGCACTGCTCCCACCCCCCTTATTTTTTTGGCGACCACACTCGTTCCCACCCTATCCAAGATATTTTATCACCCTCTCAATGCCGGTTCCTAAAACGTCTCAGCTGAATTATCCTCAACTCACCAATCACCTTTTGGGGGCTTTGTAAAATGAGAAATAGTAAAAGGGGTAAGAAGGACAAAACAAAATTCTCACTTGCTTCATTAAGCTTGTGGATGAGTTCAATACAAACACGAAGCTTCAAAAAGCCCTAATTACATCATCCTTCATAGCACTGATACACCAAAAATGATAACCCATCTCTAAAGGAATACATGCCTATTTCTCTTGTGGGTGGCTTGTATAAGATTTGAGCATAATTGCTTTTTGAGAGGCTGAAATCAATGTTGGCAGTGTAATTTCAAAGTTCCAAAACGTTTTCCTCCCACAAAGGGAAAATTTAGATGAGGTGTTCATAGTAAATGGGTTTGTGGACTGGGTAAAGCAGAGAAAGAAGGGGTGTCCCAAAACTAGTGTTCACATCGCCTTCAAGTATCCACTTTGCCCTTGATTTATGGTGAGTTAAGCTCTCCTTCATTCTGATTTTGTCCCAAAACTAAGTTGTTAAGATTTCCATTTTTTCATGAAAGCTTCTTCCACTAGCGACTGAAAGTTCTTCTAATTCATTTAACTCATGCACAGTTTTTGGTATTTCTTGGTCCATAAGCTTAAACAATTTTTTGTTCCACCTCCTTAGGTCCTCTTTAAGATGCATCGTTTTTACCTTCAGCAGATATGCGTACCACCCATCCACCTTGTCCGGATTCCACGATTCATTCATAAAGCTCTTAAACCATGGCCTAACCGGGAGTTTTTGAGCTTGAATGGTTTGGGTTTGCAATTCTTATCAAAAGATGGTTTCTTGTGAAACTTTCTATTTTGAAAAGATGGTTGAATCTCTAAATAGAAAGTTTGAGGAACTGCAAGGACGGGTTGCTAAGTTGGAGGATGATACCGAGCGTTTGATGAGCGTATATGTCTCTTGTGGTGGAAATAATGAGGAGGAGCTTTTTGCTGATAAATGGGTTACTTTTAACGAAAAAGATGAAGGGGTGTTCATGACAATGTGGAAATTTCTTTACAAAGAAATGGAGACATACGCCACTCTATTGGAGCTGCTGCCGACAATGCTCAAAAGAGTGTCGTATCAAGAGAATGGCGTAGGTCCCTGTTTAGGGGTAGTAGACATTAAATATATAAATGATAAAAAATAACAAAAAACCATAATACTCATAATAATACAACAACATATCCGACACTAAATTAACGGTCAAGATCTTGCCGACACTAAATAGTGAATAGTGCAGCGTGATTATTAAATAATGAATAGTGATTAGCTTGGACACGAATTAACGGTCAAGATATTGCCGACACTAATTAACACGGTCAAGATCTTGCCGACACTAAATAGTCAATAGTGATTAGTGTCGACACTAATTAACGATCAAGATCTTGCCGACACTAAATAGTGCTGCGTGATTATTGAATAGTCAATAGTGATTAGTGTCGATACTAATTAACGGTCAAGATCTTGGCAACACTAACTAAATAGTGAATATTGATTTTGGTTATTTGCGGCGGATATTTGGGTATTTGCGTCGGATATTTTGGCTATTTGCGGCAGATTTTGGGTATTTGCGGCAGATATTTTGGGTATTTGCGGCGGAATTTGGGTTCTTGCGGCGGATATTTGGGTGTTTTAAAAAAAAGGCACAATCCGCCGCAAATCCCCGTTTGAAAAATAAGCGCGGATATTTAATTTCAAAATCCGCCGCAAAGACCAAAAATTCGCCGGAAAGGGTCTTTGCGGCGGATATTTCCTTTTGACCATTGGCTTCGTTTTGCTATATATATCCCTTCCCCACTTCTCATTCTTCACACTTCTAACAATCCTCTCATTCTCTTCTTAAAATTTCTCTTTTACTCTCTCGAAATTCTCTCATTCTCTACTAAATCTCTTTTTGAAGTGTAGCACTTCCTCCCTACGAATTGTCTTCTCCTCTCATTGGGAAATTTCTTCAAGGTATGTTTTTGATATGAGTTAATAGTTTTAGTTTATTTTTTTTTTGATATTCGTTTTTAAATTATTTTATAATAATATGAGTTTGTTACTAATTGTGTTGTTGTTTGTTTAGGTATTGTTTGGGTTCCTCCTTTTTCCTCTCTGCTTGAGTTCAGGATAAGCTTCAAGCCAGAGCCTTCTCTTCACTACGGTTAGTTGTTAAAGTAATTAATAAAATATTACTTACTTCACTATTTATAGTAAAATTTTGTTACAAATTTTGTTTGCAATAATAATACAAAATAATTTATATTGAAAAAACTTATTTATTAAGTTCACTTATAAATTTTATTAACATATATTGTCTTATAAAAATTGAAATTTAAAATTAAATTTGGAATTATTATTTATAATGTTTAAATTATTAGTATATAACATTATCAAAAAATTAATTGTGTTGCTTGTAATTGATAGTTTATTGAAATATCAAAATAAAATGAGTAATATATAAATATATATATATATATATATATATCAAAATATGAAGTAATTGATAGTTTATTTTATTTAAATTGTAGTGTAGTATAGATAGTTCTTGAAAATGGATCGTAGTTGGATGTATGATCGATTGTATCCTGGAAGATCTGGTGTAAAACGACGTTTTGTAGAAGGAGTAGAAGAGTTTATTTTTTGTGCTAAGTACATTGATCATGAAGAATTTGGGCGACAATGCGGTATTAGATGTCTGTGCTTGAAATGTTCCTTTGGAGCTATAAAAAATGAACATGAAGTTAGACTTCATTTGTACAATAATGGGTTTAGGCCAAATTATTGGACATGGAGTCGTCACGGGGAAGGAGCGCCAGGGGTAGCTGCAGTTCCTGCGGTTAATGTTCCGGTTGAAGTAGTAGATCACACATCAAGTAGTTATCCAGCGACTACGACATCTGAAGGATGGGGAATACAATAGTTAGATGTTTATCAGGGAATGATATCTGACGCTGTTGGAGTAAATTTGGATTTTGAAGAACTAGATGCTGACGAAGTTCCAAATGAGGAAGCTCAAAGGTTTTACATGTATTTGAGTGAGACAAATAAACCCATATTTGAAGGATCTACAGACTCAAAATTATCAATGTGTGTTCGATTGTTGGGTCTTAAGTCTCAATTTAATGTTGCTGAGTTGTGCATGGAATATATGACCAAAATGATGTTGGATGCAACCCCCATTAGAGGGAGTTTACCGCAAAGTTATTATGAAGCTAAAAGAGTGGTATCGAAGCTTGGCTTAAAATCTAAAAGGATTGATTGTTGTGTGTCTGGTTGCATGCTCTATTATAACAATGAGTTTGGCATAAATGATGGAGAGTTGTCGGAATGCAAGTTGTGTGGACAACCACGCTATGGTGTCAGTAGATCAGGGATGAGCAGAGGAAAACCGGTTCCATGAAAATCAATGTTCTATCTGCCTCTTATTCCAAGGCTACAGAGGATGTTTACTTCAATGGAGACCGCGGGTAAAATGACATGGCACCATCAAAATAGAAATAATTCTGGTGAATTACGTCACCCATCTGATGGTGAAACTTGGAAGCATTTTGATCGTGTTCATCCAGATTTTGCCAGTGATCCACGCAATGTTCGGCTTGGTTTGTGCTCTGATGGTTTCACACCATATATTCAAGCCTCGGCAACACCGTATTCATGTTGGCCAGTTATTGTTACCCCATACAACCTTCCTCCAGAAATGTGTATGTCCAACCCATACCTGTTTTTAAATTCTATTATTCCAGGGCCAAGTAATCCAACAGCTGGTATTGACATCTATTTGCAACATTTGATTGATGACCTAAAAAGGTTGTGGAATGGTGTTTTAACTTATGATGTGGCACGCAAACAAAATTTTGTGAAGAGGGCGGCTTTGATGTGAACCATTAATGACTTCCCTGCCTATGGAATGTTGTCTGGATGGGGGACACATGGTAAGATGGCGTGTCCGATTTGCATGGTTGACACAAAGGCTTTTAGTCTTAGATACGGAGGAAAAGTTTCATGGTTTGACTCGCACCGTAGGTTCTTACCTATGGATCTCCCATTTAGAAAGCAGAAATATGCGTTCATCAAGGGAAATATTGAAACAGCTGGACCTCCTCGTCAGTTGACACTAGAGGAAGTTTGGAATAGTGTTAGGGATATCCCTCCTGTGGAAGTCGTAGCGGGTGTTGTTTCTCGTCCAGATGGCTATGGACAATGGCACAATTGGACAAAAAAAAGTATTTTTTGGGAACTTCCCTATTGGAAAGATAATCTATTGAGACACAATCTCGATGTCATGCATATAGAGAAGAATTTTTTTGACAACATATTTAACACTGTCATGAACGTGAAAGGCAAAACGAAAGACAATGAGAAAGCTAGGAAGGATATAGATCATTTCTGTAGACGAAATGATTTGTTGTTGGTTGAGCAAGGTACTAGGATTTTGAAACCCAAAGCCAATTATACTTTATCTACCGATCAAGCGAAAGCAGTTTATCAGTGGATAAAAGAGTTGAAAATGCCAGACGGTTATTCTTCCAATTTATCTAGATGTGCGGATGTGGATAATGGGAGGTTGCATGGGATGAAGAGTCATGAATGTCACGTATTCATGGAGTGCTTACTTCCTATCGCTTTTAGTTCGTTGTCAACACACGTTTTGAATCCGCTCATTGAAATAAGTCAATACTTTAAGAATTTGTGTTCTGCAACGCTAAAAGCTGATGATCTTTCAAAAATGGAACAAGATATCCCACTTATCTTATGCAAGTTGGAGAGAGTATTTCCACCTGGTTTCTTTGATTCTATGGAGCATCTACCGGTGCATCTCGCATATGAAGCTAAACTTGGCGGACCTGTCCAATACAGATGGATGTATCCGTTTGAAAGGTCAGCTAATTTTTACAATATAAGAAACAAGTTTAAATTAAAATATATGACTATTATATTAATATCATATTCTCTAGGTTCATGGGCGATTCAAAAAGATCGGTGAAAAACAAAGCTAAAGTTGAAGGATCGATATGTTCTTCTTACTTACACCGTGAAACAACACATTTTTGTTCTCATTATTTCAAGAATCAGTTTGCTCCTGGAAGCAGTCGAAATGAAGTGGATACTGAATGGCCTAGACATCCTTTGGCTTTGTCTGTCTTTTGTCTACCCGGTCGTCCATCTGGGAAGGAGTCAACTCACTGGCTATTAGATGAAGAGTTAAGTTCAGAACATGTTCATGTGTTGATAAACTGTAGTGAGGTGCAACCATTTATTGAGTATGTTCCTCAACATTAACAATCGATCTTAATTAGTTAATATAAAGTAGACAAGTGTAACAATTAAATTATTTCTTTTTAGGGAGTTCTTGTCATCAGAGGTAGTACGTGAAGACCAATCTTCTGCTCATATGCATGCGCATTTTCCAATGTGGTTTAGTCAATATGTGTATTCCCTCCCGCCAAATCCTACCAACCAACACTTGAGGAACATATCAGACGGTCCTCGAAGATGTGTTAAAGAATGACACACATACTTTGTTAATGGATACAAATTTCACAACAATGAATGGACACAGGGCAGAGAGACAGTCAATAGTGGAGTGTGCATGAAGGGGGGTCACTGGAGGAGGTGAAGATGATTTTTATGGTGTGGTTCAACACATATATGAACTTCAGTACCCCCATCTAGATTTTAGTCCAAAGGTAGTGGTTTTTTATTGTAATTGGTTTGATCCGTCTGCTCGAGGAACAAAGGTGAATCCAAAGTCAAATACAGTAGACATTAAAATGAATGGTAGATATCGACCGTATTATCCGTTCATCATTGCACAAAATGTGAGACAAGTCTATTATGTCCCTTATCCATCAATGCGGACTGATAGGCGTGGTTGGTGTGTCGCAATTAAAACAAAACCAAGAGGTCGCATTGATCAGACAAATGATGACACGGTGGAAGATGTGCCATATCAAATGGAAGAGATGTCTAATGTAAATGAAGTGATTCAAGTTGAACCCATTGTTCGTTTATGTGATGAGCCAAACACCGGCGATGAAGTTGATGACGAAGATGCTGATGCTGAAGATGCAACAGACCACATTGGTGTATCAAGAATTCACTCCTCCGATGATGATGATTTTGAGAATGAATGGGATTCAAATTAGTTGTTTATGTTTCAATCAATTATATAAGGATGTAATTTATGTTTCAACAATTCTATTTTTAATGAAGGATGTTATTTTTAATGAAGGATGTTATTTGTTTGAGAATGAATGGGATTCAAATTATTTATTTTAATGAGTTTTGTATGTTTATGTTAACCTTGTTTAGTATATGTTTGTTTGTATAAATATATGTCTAGATACAGATATGGCATCTCATGATGACTCAGGATCCAATCATGACGGCACATATGTTCCTCCTCCACCTCCCGATGCCGCCAGCACTAGCAGGCGGAAGACATCTACTCGCCTAGGGTGCCGTGTTCAGCCTACGCGTGTTGTTGTTACTACTGGCGGATATTTGCCACCACCTGTGTCTGAGGATGGTGCTAGTACTAGTACTGCAGGGGCCCCATCGATTCCTGTTGGTACTGAGGGCTTATCCCCGACACATGTTGATGCGGATGGGGTACGCACATTCATTGATGGGACTGATGTGATTAGGGTTACACCTGATGGGCGTATCATATTGCAGATTGTTGGCGATTCGTAAGTCTATATATATATATATATATCTATATTATTATTTATTAATTTATTTTTGTTGCCCTTTATATAACTTATATTTGGTGTAACAAAATTCATCTTTTTTTAATGCAGTTTTATTCCTTCGAAGGCTTCAGCTACCGCCATCACAAAAACAATCAAGGATAATTTTACCAAGAGCTGGAAGAACTGGACGGAAGTTAGAAAAGATAAGGATGCAAATAAGAAGATGTTAAGATCATTTTTGGTAAGTTATTCTACGAAATAATTAATTTGGTGTATTATCTTATTGATTTGATTAATTAATTATTGCCTTATAATTAACAACATTATTGTAAATTTCTTAAATAGGAAAAATGTACATGGTATCCAGGGGAGCAAGCCGCGGTTGAGAGAGTGTTTCATAAGAGATGTTCTCATCGCTATTCTGAATTGATGCGGAAGGCGCGCAATGCGGGTACGAAGCCATCTTATATGGGAGACTCAACTTGGGCTGAGTTTAATGAGTATTGGCAGACAGATCAAGCATTTAAGAATTATTGTGAGAAAGCCAAGAAGAACCGTGCTTCTGAAAAAGGTGGCTGCACACACACAGGGGGGGGGGGGAGTGTTAATACTGCAACGCATTACATGCGTTTGGTAAATTTATTACTTTATTACTTGATTAATTAATTAATTATTTATAATAATTAACTAGTCATTTTCAATATGTGTATTTAATTAATAATATATATGTACATATATAGGTGGAGAGGGAACAAAAGCCAATCACTTTGCCTGAGTTGCATTGCCACATGCATATGGTGGAGGAGACTGGTGAGTACGCTACAGATCGGGCGAGGCGTATTCAGGTAAAACGACTTTTACAATTATATATTAATTAATGTTTATTATTTATATTAATAATTAGTTATTTATTTGTTGGGTTATTTTTTTCAGGAGAGCTTCGAGGGTGGGATGGCTGAGTACCATCAGTCACAACAGAGCAGTGGGGCAGCTGTCGATCCAGTGGAGGAGGCTAGAGTAGCTCGTGATGTTTGGGAGAGAGCAGTTGGTCCCCAAAAGACTAAGCGTCTGGTAGGATCAGGTGGTATTGGACCGGCTCCTTTTCGAACAAGCATTATTCTGAGTCTATCAGATTCACATTCTGGATCCTCGACTGGTCGCAATTATGTTCCCAATGCTTGTCAGTTGAATGATGTTAGGCAATTGACGCAGCAACTGAGCGAGGCGCTTCGGGATCGGGAAATACAGGCGCTTCGGGATCAAAGTGATCGGGAAATGCAGGCGCTTCGGGATCAAAATGATCGGGAAATGCAGGCGCTTCAGGAGCAGGCTAGGGTAGCTGAGGAGCGCATGGAGGAGCGCTTTAAGTTATTGCAGGATCAGATGATGTCTCAGCACTCGAGGCCATCCTCATCAGCATCCTACTCGCCGCCGCCACAGCAGCATTACTACCAGCAGCAGTATGCATCCCAGTATCCCCAGCCGTATGCACCCCAATATCCCCCGCAGTATGCACCGCAGTATGCGCCATTCCAGCCATACCAGCAGCAGCATCAGTCACCCCGCCAGCCATACCAGCAGCCCCAACACCAGTCACCCCTGATCCAGCCAAACCAGCAGTACCCCCAGCAGCGGTCACCCCCGCTGGACATTGATCTTAATGTCCAAATGTCATCGCTTAGTGCTTTACTTCAAGATGATGATACATATTATAATAATGTTGATGACATTGACCGGCAGACACCCCAGTAGCTTTAGATTATTTTATTTTTTTGTATGGATATTTTATTAATTGTATGGATATTTTTTTGGTGATAATATTTTACTGCTTTTCCCAATTTTTATTTTTTTAAATTAAAAATTACTTAGTTATTGGATTTTATTTTTTTATCAATAATTAAAAAAATTAATAAAATAATATATTTTTTTTAATTAAAACAATCTTTTTAAAAAAATAATATTTATTTTTTAAAAATAATAATTTTTTTTAAAAAAAAGGGTACTTTGCGGCGGATTTGTGTCCTTTGCGGCGGAATTTTAAATAAAACGTTTTTTTAAAAAATTATATTTATTTTTTTAAATAAAACGGCTACTTTGCGGCGGATATTGGGCACTTTCCGGCGGATATTTTGCTGTAAAAATTTGTCCGTCTTCCGGCGGATTATCCGCCGCAAAGTTCCGGTGGAATTTCCGGCGCCACTAAATCCGCCGCAAACGTGCGGCGGATAATCCGCCGCAAAGCGTTTGCTTCGAGCTGGCTACCGGCGGAAAAATTCCGCCGCAAAGTCCAGATATCCGCCGCAAATTTGGCTTTTGCGGCGGATTTCTCCCGCCGCAAAGTCCAATTTTTCTTGTAGTGTCTGTCATTAGCGACGAAATTTTTAGTCCCTCGCTAATTAGCGACGGAATTTTTAGTCACTCGCTAATTTCTGACGATTTTTAGATCATAGGGTTCCGTGCATGTGATTAGCGACGGAATTTTTAGTCCCTCGCTAATTCCCTCGCTAATTTCTGACAGTTTTTAGATCACAGGGCTTCGTGCATGTGATTAGCGACGAAATTTTCAGTCCCTCGCTAATTCCCTCGCTAATTTTTTGAGTTTTCAGCTTATTTATCCTCTCACACTTCTCTCCAACTCTCTCACACTCTTCACTCTTCTCTCTTCTTCCACCTTCCCACCACTTCCACCACCACCACCACCACACCACCACTACAAAAAAATTGCCCATTAGCGAGGGATTTTTCCCTCGCTAAATTCCCCAAATCCGTCGTTAATTCTCATTAGCGAGGGAATTAGCGACGGAATCAGACCCTCGCAAAATTGCTCCTCGCTAATGGGAATTAGCGAGGGAATTTGAATCCCTCGCTAATTAGCGAGGGAATATTCCGTCACTATTATTATGGTGTGGGAATAGCGAGGGAATTAGCGAGGGAATATTCCGTCACTATTATTATGGTGTGGTAGTGGTGGTGGTGGGGAAGGGTATTAGGGTAGAGAGAAGGAGAGAGAGAGAGAGAGAGAAAGAGAGAGAGAAATGAGCTATGTGGTGGTGGTGGTGAAGGGTATTATGGTAGAGAGAGAAGGAGAATATTAATAGTAAGGGAGAAGGAGACAAAGAGAGAGAGAGAGAGAAACGAGTGGTGGTGGTGGTGGTGGTGAAGGGTATTAGGGTAGAGAGAAGATAGAGTGAGAGAAGAGTGTGAGGATGTGGTGGTGTTGGTGTGAGGATGTGGTGGTGTTGGTGTGGTGGTGGAAGAGTGAAGAGAGAAGAAGAGTGTGAGAGGAGGTGGTGGTGTGGTGGTTGAAGAGTGAAGAGAGAAGAAGAGTGTGAGGAGAGAAGAAGAGAGAAGAGTGTGAGGAGAGTAGGAGAGAAGAGTTTGTGTGAGAGGATAAATAAGCTGAAAAGTCAAAAAATTAGCGAGGGACTGAAAATTCCGTCGCTAAATAGCGAGGGACACCAAATTCCGTCGCTAATGACTGAATTAGCGAGGGACTAAAAATTCCCTCGCTAATCAGCTTTTTTTTGTAGTGCACCACCAACACCTCCTCTCATCCTCACCCTCTCTCTCTCACTATCTCTTTCTCCCTTACTCTTCTCCTTCTCTCTCTACCCTAATACCCTTCACCATCACCACCACGACCACACCACCACCACCACCACCACCACCACATAGCTCGTTTCTCTCTCTCTCTCTCTCTCTCTCTCTCTCTCTCTCTCTCTCTCTCTCTTTCTCCTTTACTCTTCTCCTTCTCTCTCTACCATAATACCCTTCACCACCACCACCACCACTCTCACTCCCCTCTCTCTCTCTCTCTCTCTCTCTCTCTCTCTCTCTCTCTCTCTCTCTTTCTCTCTCTCTCTCTCTCTCTCTCTCTTTGGAAAGCTTGCTGATAATAACAACTATATAAAAAAATCAGGTTTAAAAAAATTAAAATAGTACTTAATACAAGCCATTCTGATTGGGACACATGGCTGTCAGACTTAGCAAGGGAAATTTGAATCCCTCGCTAATTAGCGACGAAATATTCCCTTGCTAATTAGTGAGGGATTCAAATTTCCGTCGCTAATCCCATTAGCGAGGAGCAATTTAGCGAGGGAATCAGTCCCTCGCTAATGGGCATTAGCTACGGATTTGGGGCATTTAGCGAGGGAAAAATCCCTCGCTAATGAGCAATTTTTTTGTAGTGATTAATTCATTCTCGCTAAAGCATACTTCAACCTAGTGGTCGAAGAAGGAGTGTGAACGGTCTCTGTGGTGCTGTTGTTCCTTTTTCTTTGGGTGAGGGGGGGGGGGGGCGTCGTCATATTCTTCTTCCTCCTCATCAAGGACAATTAAGGGAATTGATTGGGCTGCATCAGGGAAAGAGTTTAATCAGATAAGTATACAAAAGAGAAGGAATTAATGGACCCACTCGACTAAGTTAGAACTTACTGGAAGTTGGTGGTGGCGTGACAGCCAACCTTAGCCGAGCTGATGCCTTTGGCCTATCTGTTTTACGGCCGATGATGCTTTCTTTTTTCCTGCCTATTGGGCTGGGGGCTTCACAGCTGCAGAAGATTGAGATCTAGAACTTGTGGCCACGCTCGATACTTTTGGCCAAGCAGGAATACCATTCCCCTGTCCTAAGCCCATGTATTGATTGACATAGAACTTGAACAAGCCACCAGTTGGTGTAAGCACTGGTGTCTCGAATCGTCTTCTTGTAGTTCCCCTAAATGAAAGTAGAGAACTACTGGTGTTTGGAATTCAATAACTTCTGGTGTTTGGAATTCATTTTGCGAGGGAACTGTCCCTCGCTAATCAGGTCATTTTGCGAGGGAACTGTCCCTCGCTAAATAAGTACATAAGGAAAGTTGTGTGCTCAACATCCAAAATGTCACCTAAAGTCTTGGCATTTTTCTCTAGGAAAGTATAGTAAGTACTATCAAAGACATAGCCAGATGGGCAGTTTTGTAGTTGAGATAAGAGTGGGCGTCTTTGACGCTTGATGGAAGGCCAAGAATGGATGCCACGTTAAGGAGAGTGGGGGTCACCACTCCCTAGGGAAAGATTAAAGTGTTCCGAGATACTGACAAAAAATCCACAAGGGGAGAAAGGAGATTGAAGCGGGGAGTACACTACAAAAAACACTGATTAGCGACGGACATTAGCGAGGGACTTGTTGTCCCTCGCAAAAACAGTCATTAGCGAGGGCATAGAGCTGTCAATTTTTTTGTCATTAATTAGCGAGGGAATTAGCGAGGGAACTGTCCCTCGCTAATGACTGCCCTCGCTAATTCCCTCGCTAAATTTTGCTTTTTCAGATGATGGGACTCAGCGCAGGGGTTGGTAAAGGTGCAGAAATTAGCGAGGGACAGTTCCCTCGCTAACGTTAACTTTTCAGATGATGAGACAGTTCCCTCGCTAATTCCCTCACAATTTTTTTCTTTTTTCCTTTATATCCGTTTACACCCTCACTCTTCTTTCTCACTCACTCACTCACTCACTCACTCTTCACCATTCCTCTTCCCTTCCTCTTCCCCCTTCCACTTCCTCTCACACCCTTCTTCTCTCTTCACTCTTCCAACACCACCACCACCACCATCATCACCACCTCCTTTCACACTCTTCTTCTCTCTTCACTCTTCCAACACCACCACCACCACATACCTCCTACCACTCTCACTCGCTCTCTCTTACTCTTCACCACCACCAACCCACCACCCCACCACCACCACTCTCACTCTTCTCTCTTTCTCTCTCTCTCTCTCTCTCTCTCTCTCTCTCTCTCTCTCTCTCTCTCTCTCTCTCTCTCTTTCTCCCTTACTCTTCTCCTTCTCTCTACTCTAAACCACCCATCACCACCACCACGCCACCACCACCACCACCACACATCACCACAAAATTAATAATATAATATAATATTCATTAATTAATATATATAAAAAAAACAAGCCATTCAGCACTGGACACGTGTCATTTTTTTTTGAAAACTGCAGTCATTAGCGAGGGAATTAGCGAGGGCAAAAGCCGTCGCTAATTCCTGCGCATTTACCAACCCCTGCAACTGAGTCCCATCACCTGAAAAACTGCAGTCATTAGCGAGGGAACTAGCGACGGCATAGTCCCTCGCTAATTAGCGAGGGATCCAACTTCCCTCGCTAATCCCATTTGCGAGGAGGGAATTAGCGAGGGAACCAGTCCCTCGCTAAGTCCCTCGCAAATGACCATTAGTGAGGGAATCAGGTCATTTTGCGAGGGAACTGTCCCTCGCTAATCAGGTCATTTTGCGAGGGAACTGTCCCTCGCTAAATAAGTACATAAGGAAAGTTGTGTGCTCAACATCCAAAATGTCACCTAAAGTCTTGGCATTTTTCTCTAGGAAAGTATAGTAAGTACTATCAAAGACATAGCCAGATCGGCAGTTTGTAGTTGAGATAAGAGTGGGCGTCTTTGACGCTTGATGGAAGGCCAAGAATGGATGCCACGTTAAGGAGAGTGGGGGTCACCACTCCCTAGGGAAAGATTAAAGTGTTCCGAGATACTGACAAAAAATCCACAAGGGGAGAAAGGAGATTGAAGCGGGGAGTAATGTCAATGAGAGACAAAATAATCACGTCGTACAATCCCCGAGCTTCCCATAGGCCAGATTTGGCCGAGCCCATCCACTCGACATATTCCTTGTAGCCAGGTGCCTTTTTATGCCAACCCATAAGTTCAGTTGCCTTAGCTTTCATAGTGAACTAATCGTAGGTAATGGGGAGGTTGTATAGGGTAGGTCAGAATCAAAGGAATTTTTAAAATGGGCAAGACTTCTGTGAAGGTCAGAAGTTAAAGTGCGTAGAGTGACGATGTCCTGAACATTATCCAAGATGCTAAGGCGATCACGGTTAGCACGAGGAGGTGACGACGAAGTTTCCTTAGGAAAATTCTCAAGAGAATCAAGATCAGAGACGAGGAATTTGATTGCTTAAGGGAATTTACGGGGCCATCCTCACCACCGTAGCTATGTTCTTTATTCTTAGAGTCGGAATTGGAAGACATTATGTTTGAGATTGAAACGAAACTCATGGATTGAGAAAAGAATGGGAAAAATCTGAAGAACAAAGAAGAATTGGCTAGAGAATTTGGTAGAGTTCTGGTAAGTTTTGCAAAGGATAATAGTAAAGTTGCAACAGATGAATAAGAAGATATTTATAGCTAACTAAATTAACATTAAAATGCATGATAACTGTTGCCTAATTCATTGGGTGAAGGCAAGATAACCGTTGAACGTCTAATCAATGACGCAAAGGCTAGATTAGCAGTCATAATCACGCCATCTTTGCAGAATATTTTCGCGTCGCTATAGCTATCCGTTACCTCTGCTAGATAACAACGGAAAAATGGGGGCACATGAGGCTATCTAATAGCCTATATTTCTCCTACACATCCTATATTCTTATCATGTTTCTAAAAGATCAACCACAAAAGAGATGTTTGTAGCCTGAGATGGTGATCAATGAGGTGAGCCTCCTGAGGGAGAAAAAAGTGAATGTTTTGCCTAAAGTTAAGGTGGCAAGTGTTGATTAGCTGAGGATCATTAACTCTGATGATGTTTAATATGTTCTGAGGCCCTCTAGGAGTCCAAGGAAGAAGTCATTGTCTGGGAAGGCAAAGAGGGATACTCTTAAGAAGAATTTATAGAAGAACCTCAATGTTATGCTTAGGCTCAATCTTTATGCGAAAACTACTAAGAGGACGACTCTTCTTTGCTGAGGCTAAGCAGCTCCAGCAAGGAATAGCTCAGCCAAGGGGTTACTAGCTAAGGTATTAAGTGCTAATAATTCTGCAGCCGAGGACACCATAGCTGATACAGAAGACTTGCTTTGGGAGCAGGTAAAAAAAGCATGTGAGGAAATACATTGAGACTTGGAGCGGTTGAGAAGAACATGGTCAAGGCGCCTAAACACTACAAGAAAAACTTGTTTTAGCTACCAACATTTGCGACGGGGCTTAATCCGTCAGTAATTTGCCACGGATTTGCGACGGACTGTATAAAAAGTAAGAAGCGGGAAGTTTCCCGCTGACGTTTGCGACGAATTATAAAACGGTCGCAAATTTGCGACGGAGATCCCGTCACAAGCCCGTCGCAAACCACCCTCACTTAAAAATAAAAGATCTTTCCCCCGAACCCACCCTCAGTTTCCTTCTTCTTTCTCTCGATAAGACTCCCTCTCCCTCTCTCAGACACAGCCTCACCACACCGTTCTCCTCCTCCTGCTGGAGACTGCCGCACCACCACACCGTTCTCCTCCTTTTCCTACGCTCAAGTCTCCTCCTCTCCCATTTGCTCTTCTCCACAACCCTCTCACTCTCTATCAGTTTGGCTACCAACACCACACCCTCACGCCGCCGCCCTCCGCCGCGAGCTCCACCTTCTTGTCAAGCTCCCTCCGCTGCGAGCACCACCTCCAGAACTCTCAAACTCTCAAGGTCAGAAATCTATTTTTTTGAAAACCCTAGATCCCTAATTCTTATTCTCTTGAAATTGAATCTGTTGATTGTTGAACGTGAACCAAATCTTGGTGTTCTTCCTCTTCTCCCTTCTTCTCTTTACGTTTTCAGTTTGCTGAGTTTCTTGTTTTATGTTCATCGCATTTTACTGTTGCTCAGTTTATTGCTTTACGGTTTCTGGGTTTTATGTTCTTGCGTATTCTGTCTTTAAATTTCTCTCGCGTTCTTTATTTCTTTACGGTCCTGTGTTCTATTGGGTTTAAATTCAGTTCTACAATTTCTGTTTTCTGCAAATTGTTTGCTGGCTGCTGGCTTTCTTTGTTTCATCCTTTCAGGTGATTGAAGACGTGAATCTGTTATTTTGTCTTTTTTGTTTATGGGTGAGTTTGAGCTATATCTGCTTTATTGGTGTTGGGATGTCAACGCCCTGCATTTTTCTTATTATTATTTATAGTGCCTATTTGATTTTGCCACTTCATTGGTGTTGAGCTGATTTTGGCACTTTATTTCAGATGCGGAGTCCAAAGGATATTGAAAAGGATGAGTACAATGAGTTTTACAAGAAGACTTTCAATGAATTCATGGAACCACTTGCACATGCTCACTTTACTACTGAGGCATGTTATGAATTTTGTCTCTCACAGGATGAAACAATGAGTATTTCCTTTAGGAACTTACAAATTTGACTCGGTTTTAAACTATGCAGGGTGAGGTTGAGTTCTGAAGTGTTCTGTATGTTCCAGGAATGGGACCTCTTAACAATGAAGAAGTAGTGAACCCTAAAACAAAGAATATTCGCCTGAATGTTAAGCGT
Organism: Astragalus membranaceus; assembly: GCA_039519185.1. Lineage (NCBI taxonomy): Eukaryota > Viridiplantae > Streptophyta > Magnoliopsida > Fabales > Fabaceae > Astragalus > Astragalus membranaceus. The sequence continues at coordinate 52,301,595 of CM076849.1, forward strand.
GTGTTCATCTCAGATGATTTTGATGGTGAGCTGGTAAGTTTACTGTAAGTTTCAAAGTTGAATTTTGACTTGTTCATCATCAAATTAATGACACTGAGAAGTAGTTATAGAAATGGCTGGTTTTTAAAGAATAGTGGTTGATATAAAAATGCAACTGGTTTTAGTTGTGTATTGTTATGCCATATCACAAGTCATTTACAGAACACGTGCAAGCTGTGCCTTATGTTTGTACTCACATGCTTCTTGCACTTCCATGTATCCGACACCAAAATAAAAGTGCAAGAAGCATTTAAGTGCATAAATACGACCCAAGTTGGAGCATGTGTTCTTCAGTGCTGCTTCTGTTCATTGATCAAGTGCTTTTTTATATAAATTCACTTTTTTTGTGCAGTTTCCGCGTTACTTGAGCTTTGTGAAGGGTGTTGTTGATTCAAATGACCTTCCTCTGAATGTTTCTCGAGAGATCCTTCAGGAAAGCAGAACTGACAGCTTGAAAAGTGCAAGGAGTGCTCCATTTTTAGAGAAGTTGGTTCAGAAAGATATTGAGGTATGTTCATCTGTAAACATCACATTTTCTGAGAAGTTGCTTTTGGTTCTCGTTTTGCTTGTGGTTAACAGTTTCATTGCTGTTCTCCAGTGTAATTTTGGTTGTATGTTATTTTCGTTTTTGTGGTTATTGCCCTGGTTTTATGTCTTTGTTGTCTACACTACAGTGTAGAATATACTAAAATGTAGTTTCATATATTCTAATGGTGTTTATTACTGTAGGTTCTTTATTTGGTCGATCCTATTGATGAGGTTGCCATTCAGAACCTACAGACATACAAAGAAAAGAAATTTGTTGATATCAGCAAGGAAGATTTAGAATTGGGTTAGTACTGTTTTTACCTTTGCTAAAATATGTTCAATACTATTTTTGCTAATTGGGATTTGAATGTGGTTCTCATAATATTTTCTTATATCAGGTGATGAGGATGAGGTCAAAGAGAGGGAAGTCAAGCAAGAATACAACCTACTTTGTGATTGGATAAAACAACAGCTTGGTGAAAAGGTGGCAAAAGTTCAAGTCTCTAAGCGATTGAGCTCATTTTCTTGTGTGCTTGTATCTGGGAATTTCGGTTGGTCTGCGAATATGGAGAGGTTAGTAGTCCTTGGCTTTTAGAAGCCATATTTCTATCTAGATCACAAACAGTTTGTCATTCTCTGTGTACGGCTTACACAATTTGCAACATCTATTTTAGATTAATGAAGGCACAAGCTCTTGGAGACACTGCAAGTTTGGAGTTTATGAGAGGGAGGAGAATATTGGAGATTAATCCAGATCATCCCATTATCACAGACTTAAGTGTAAGTTGGCATTATTAGTTTGGAGTCATTGGTTTATAAATAGTTCTTATTAATTCACCCAACAGTGTTGGTTATAGAAACCAAACTTTACCTGCAATTTAAGTAACTTGGCTGATTCAAAATATTGGTTCCCTAAAATGATTACAAAAATCTTGGAAGTCTAGTCACGAGCCTTCCAATTGCAGTAATGAAGCAAAATGAATTGGCTGCTGTTTTCTCCTTTTAATAATTATCATGTACTGCCATTCTCTTTACCCTTACAAATTACTGTTACTATTTAAATTTGGTTTAAGAAATCAATAACAAGTAATAACAAGTATTGAATTTAGGAAGCTATCCTTGTTAGTTGAGTTCGTCATTGTCTATTGGGGAGTTGAATTGTGTTTATATATTTTATTTTATAGGTTTGCTGAAGCTTAAGCAACAGTTGATTGGTGTTAGATAGGCATTGTGCATGCCTCGAGTCTTTCATAAATTTCATAGACATTTCTCTTGGTTGTCAATCTGGGTTCTCAAATTTGGGGTAGCTTTTGACAATAATATTAGCATGGCTCTGCTAATGATTTATTTGATCTTTCAATTATGGTAGTAAAATACCCTAACTCGGTGTTTCTGATTGTAAAACACAAACAGTGAAGGTTTCAGTGAATGAATGAATTTGTCAACACAAGAACAGTAGCACGACTTGCTACAAGGTAATTTCTCTCCTTTTCTCACAGTTACTCTTTTTCACTCAAACTTCTCACAACTTGAAAACACACTGACTCTGTAGTTTAACTGATCAATGCTGAGTGCACGTTTTTTTTAATTTCTCGACTTTGAAATTAAGAGTAGATAGCTTCTGAAATAGGAATTTACATTTATTGGTTATGAATTAATTACATTATCATCCCTGTTGCACAATTAAAATTTATTATGTGGTCTTAAAAAACATAATTGGAGAATTCTTTAGTGTTGAAAAGAAGATTATATCATCGGGGCTTTCCTCTTACATCCCCTCCTTCTTTCTAGTTGAAGAGAAAAGTAATTCCTTAAATTGTTTCAGGCATGTGTTAAAAGGATACAGGGTGATGAAACTGGGCAAGCACACTGCACCGGACAATATTTTGATTATTGGGCTTGTGTTGACAAATGTGTAAGTATTTCTGTTTTATTGGTAGATAAATTATAAGTGATTATTTAGTCATTTAGTTTGCTTCTGTATTTCTGATAGATCATAATCCTGTAATGCAGGTTTCAACAAAACTGTTCTCCAAACTGAAGTAATAGGGGAGAATTTTATGGTTTATTATCATTGAGCTATGTTTGTTTCATTCCCAAGTAACTTTCCTACAAACACATGATTTTGTAGCCAAACTACATGGCCTGTATGGTTGTTATTGTCTTCATTGTGAAATTTTGAGATAAACCACTTTCGCTTCTTGTATACTTCTATTTGCTTCTTTTGATGTCAATGCATTTTCAATCTTTCAATCCTTACTAGTATTAAAATTTGACTTCAATTATTTATTAAACATAACTTAGTTATTAAAAATTGACTTCAATTACTATTAATCTAATTTTGGTCTTATAATGCTTTTGTAGACCCTAAAGCTTTGGGTCACGGTGCTATTACAAAAACAACATCATTCTGTTGGATGTATGATTTAATTTTTTTTTATTTTTTTTTTAAAATTTCCGACGGATTTGCGACGGCTTTGCGACGAAAAGTTGTCATAGTTTGCGACGACTTTGCCACGGATATATGCGACGGGTTTGCGACGGGTTTGTGACGGACAATTTGCGACGGGGAGTTCCGTCGCAAAGCATTTGCGACGAGCTGTTTTGCGACGACTTTTTGTCCGTCGCAAATGCCGTCGCAAAAGCGAATTTGCCACGGAAAAAAGCCCATTTGCGACGGAAATTGCCGTCGCAAATGAGCGATTTTCTTGTAGTGAAAAAATAGGAACCGAAGGTTTTCCACCCACGTTTTGTGTTAGTGGGCATTAACATGGAGCGGTTCTCCTAGATTTTAGGGTGAGTTAGCATTATTGTACATTGATCTTAGCCGATTCAATGATGGTTAGCTGTAGGCTAGTGATCATGGCTGACATAAACCCTTGTTTGTGTGTGTGTGTGTGGCGTGTAAAGTAGACACCCGACTATCAATCAACCACATATTTTTTCAAGCATTTTTCTTTCCAAAAAACCTTTATGCTTAGCCTATAGATAATCTTAGAACTAGTTGCTCATCCTTCACACCTTGCCTAACACTCTTTGAAGTAGTTTGGGAACCCATAATTCACGAACAAAGTTTAAGAACTATTTTTCCAATCCTCGACTAAATCTAAAGTTTGACAACAAATGTCATATAAAAATAATTCTCTAAATGAGTTTGTTAGATATTGAATTTGATCTTAATCTTATAGACCTATTAGCTTCTTAGCTTATTTACTAAAGCCTACACCTATTCACAAGTTGCCGGTTGTCGTAAAAATTTGACTTTTTAACCGGCTTTTGGGCCTTGTTAGACTTTCAAAAAGGTCAGGTAAAACCTCAAAAATAGACCTATGACAAGTCACAAGTCAAGCCGAGGTGTAACATTTTCAACGTAGGCATGACTCAGACCTTATAAAGCCTAGCTCGGCGCAACCTATTCCTACCCTAACTTTTCTTTTGTTGATTTTGTGTAGTTGTCATATAACATGTATTGGCAACTGTATGGATTAATCTTTGTTTTTTGTATGGGTTAGAGTACATTTACTCTTTGATTGAAAGTATTTTACTTACCTCAAAAATTATAACAACTTTATTCATAAAAGAGCATTGACATAATTAGAAATATCAAATATGTATCATGGAATAAAATTCCTCAAATTAACCAGCTGATGAAAGGCTAACTAATATATGTCATTTTATAATCTATGGTTTCGTGGCAATTCCATGAGCTTTTGCTAGCTGGCTATGTCAAAGTAGCCACCAATAAAATAATTTAAATATCAAATAACGTTTGATTCTATTTTTTGATAAATAAAACAAACTAAAAAAAACTAGAACACTCGTTGTAGTTGATGAATAGTGTAGTGTTACGCGCAGGAACAGTTGAGCACTCATTGCTTTCTGACCTGTGTTCTTTTTTTACGTACCAACCTTTTTCTTTTTTAGTGGAGCCTCAACGTTTACTTAACAACAAGGTACCCAGTCTTCCCAACCTAGCTATTTACCTAACCTAAGTACTACACCATGCACTGATTACTGATGCATGAACGTGTCATAAATCTCTGTCCATAATAACCATTGTTAAAATTCGACGCCACCAATGATTTTGTTAATGAAAATTTCACTGGGATAATTAACCTTATTAAATGTCTTCATGTAGAAGATGAAATTGCAGACATAGTAACATGGCATGTCACACATTTTTTTTTGAAAAGGACATGCCACACATAATGCAAAATCATTGTAGCGCCGTAAATATGCTCATTATCCATTTACTTCCTGAAAAAAAAACTTTTAAAATAAATGTTGCAAATATTAAGTGTTTCTAGTTACTCCCTGCCGTTAGTTTTAGCTAACAGCGTTAAGTCTATGCTGACTTGGCTGCCATTTGGATCTAATTACCACCTTGCAAATATTAAGTGTTCTAGTTAACCCCCACAAATATTAAGTGTTTCTAGCTACCCCTCTGCAAATGGCAGCTAGATAACTAGAAATACTTAAGCCAAAAATTAATTGAATAGTCTACTTTAAAGAGTATGCTTCTTCTTGTAAGTAGAATTAATTGAAAAGAGAAATATATGTGATACATCAACCCGTATACAAAATTGAATTTAGTCCAGACAATATTTAATATATACCCCCATCAAATACATAGATTTCTTTTTCTTATATTTTGTTGCAGATGAAGTATGTTTTTTATTTTAACTTTTAGAACTCTGAGAGAACAAAATTATCTAATTTCAACATCAGAATATGACATAAATTTCAATAATTAAGGACTTACATATTAGTAAGTCGAAATTACTTATTATATAACATTTCAGGTAAGAAACAGACCAAACACCTTTGTATTAGCACAATTCAACCCATCTAGTTGAATCAACTTGTATGGCAAAAGTGCATAATTAGGTTCAAAAACTATAGTTTATACATTGTAAATCTACAACGATTAAGGAAATTATTTTACTTCATTTATGAATTCAAATATTCTGTTCCCATTGCCCCTTTGATTCAATGCCAATATTTCTGTAAAAAAGTTACTATAGGTTATACAATTTCAATTAATTTCCTTTAATATTTAGGAAAGAATGTTAAAAGGGGCCTCAGTTTTCTTGGCATGTTGCATAGGGAAGATTCCATTTAAGTTCTTTGGCATTCCGGTTGGAGCTAACCCAAGAAGATACAGCACCTAGGAACCGGTGTTGAATGCAACAAGGTTGAAGTTATCGTCTTGGAAAAGCATGCAGTTGTCATTTGCAGACATCTCACATAGAATGGAAGCATGTTTAGAATCGGCATGTTCAAAACTTTGGTGTTGTGATGTTCCAACGAAGCCCATAGCGTTGGCGTGGAGACTGCTTATGAATAGACTACCCACTAGAGATGTCTGATTCACAGAGGAGTGGTACTCTCGCACTATGAAACCTGTTGCGTGCTTTGTTTCTGAGATGAAGAAAGCGTCAAGCACTTGTTTAGTTGATGTAAAAAATCCTGAGGTGTGGCGCAAAATTTTGTCTTGGCTAGATGTCCCAATTGTAAATCATATAAAATATGTATCATGAGGTATCAGTGTAAAATATGGGCACTCTTTTTTCTCTCTGGGTTTTTTTTTTCACTCGATTTTGGCCCAGAAGGGTTTTAACGAGGCCCCACTTCCTATGTAATAGTTGGAGTACCCTTTCTACTCCCCTAATCCGATTCTTTTGCTTATAAAAAAACAATTTCACAAGGAAATGTTTTTTGTTTTAATGGATTTCCAGCATTTAATCAAAGAGGCGCAGTAAGATATTTAAGTCCTTCATTCATGTTTGCAGAAGTTGATTTTTTTTAGATAAGCAAAAATTCATTAACGGAGCGCTAGGGGTGCTCGAACCCAAACAACATCAAATGATTACATATTGTTTAGGCACCGGAGTGGGTTAGACCATCAAGATGCAATAGACAAATTAGAGTTACAATCCAATTATAAACAAACCAGCTCCACGTTAAGCTTTTGATGTGAGAATTTACAGAATCAACATTCGCCTCGTCGTTCTTGAAAACAATGCCATTCCGGGATAACCAAATACTCCAACAAGTTGTCAACCAAAAAAATATTTTGTTCTCTTCTGTTTCCCTCCCCTTGCAAACCTGTCCACACCATCGAAAATTCCCGTCCACGCTCAGAGAGTCATCGAACACAACTCCCAACCATGAGCACACACGGCTCCAAACAGACTTGGCGAAATTGCAGCTCATAACAAATGGGAAACATCTTCACGGGCTTGATAACATAAAGGACACACAGCTTCGCCTTCCGAATTAATTAACCTGTCTATGGAGTAATTGCGCGCGCGTGGGTAGTGAGTCGTACAACAAACGCCAACCAAAAATTGTGACTTTTGATGGAGTGATTGTTTCCCATAAACCTGTTGCCAAATTATGCAGATTTGAACTGGAAGCAGCTCCAGCACCGTCGCCCACCAGCAATTGATACTTCGTTTTTACTGAGAATTTTTTTGTTGAATCCAACGGCCAAATCGACCAATCACCCTTAGACTGATCTGGTTCTACGGATAGAAGAATTTCGTGCAGATTATTTGCTTCAGCTGTGCAATTCGAATCATTCAGCTGCATCCAAGGCTCCCTCCAAGTCCATTTCCCACCAATCCACACGCCAATATCCGCAACAGTAACATGCTGATGGTTACTTCCAGCGAATAAAGAGGGAAATACCTTATTAAAAGGTTCAATTCCTAACCAATGATCCTTCCAAAAATTGACTAAAGAACCATCTCCCAAGCCTCTTCCCAAGCCTTTGAATTTTTATCATGGTCTTGATGACCACCTTCGGAGCTTTATAGAAGTTGATGTATTTGGTCCAAATTTTGAACTAGATACATCAACTTCTGTTGACCAATTTTTACTTATATTCTGTAACGGAGGGAGTATATTCCAGGCAAGATATCACTCCAACTTATATACTAATGTTTTTTTAATTCACGCAAAGTAAAATAAACTCTCGCTGTCTAATGATAAAAGTATGCAAGTGAGTCCACTAATTAGTCCAACATGAGGAGTTATATAAGACTGAGAGGCTAAAAGGAAGCACCAACTATATTTATACCAAAAAATATTATATTATTTGTACACATATCTTTGCTAGGAAAATAAAATAAATAGGTAGATTGTCGTACTCGTAGGTTCATATTTTATTTTATTATCTAAAAAAGAAACTGATATAATTTTTTATATGCCAACATCATTACAGAAAAACAAGCAGAAAAAAGCTAGCTACCTAAAAAGGTTTAATTAAAGTTTTAATTCTTATACAAGTAACTGAAATTGAGTCACACAAACAGATTTACTTTATGGTTTTACAAGACATTATTTTGGTATAGCTAGCTTCTTAATTAATTAATTAATTTTTTATATTGTTTTTTATAGGAAAATATTTTCCTTATAATGTGTTAAGTTAGTAATAACGATTTCAATTCTGAACCCCCTTTTTCAATTCTTTTGAATGTCTCAGCTCAATCACATGATGCTAAAACACAAAAGTGATGAGTTTTTATAGGCTAGAACTAGAAGATCATGAGCAACTTAGCACTAATTCCTACAATGTATCATAGATAATATTAATAAACACTGGCTATAACGCCAAGCTAGCATCAATCTTATAAGGAAAAAAGAAAGAATGAAACACTTATTCAGCCAATGAATGTATATCAATTTTAGGCAAATGACAACCCTTAGGTGTTCATTGGTCACCACCTGAGTTTAAGAGCTACTTTCAAAAGCTTCAGGAGTGATCTCTTTCATCCAAAGCATCTATATCTATTGTCTATTATGTAGATATATATATATATTGGTCCCTAGCTAGCTGCTTGCTATATAGTATAGTACATATACATAATTCATAACTGCAGCAATAAGAGTTGCATCGTGCATGTGACAGTGTTTTCAGTAGTACTCACCAGAAGGGCAGCATCTTCTTTTCAACTCAATGCAGTAAAAGATCAATTTCGTACAATTTCATTATTTTTTTTCACAGCAATAATAGATTGTTATTATGAGTTTGTTAAACCTACCCCAGCTTTTCCTCTATATACTAGACTAATTTATTCACTTGCCAATATTAAAATTAGCAAACTACTCCATAATAAAGCTCAAAAGTGTATATATACATACACCAAACAAAATGATCACAACACCACAAAAAAATCCCAGATCATAAAACAAACCACCTGCCATAATCTCATTAATAAGATCTAAATGTATACCTTTAATTTAATTATATAGTATAGCAAATATATATGTAAAAATTTACGTACGTATGTAATTTCTTCTCAAACCCTAACATGATTCTAGGAAAATCACACAAGCACACCAAAATCGAACATGGAATTCAATATACCAAAGCAATCAAACTTGTGTTTTGCAAATGGACATAACATATATAATATATTTATATATGTATAACATATTTTTTTTTTGGAAACCATATGAGCACTAATAGTAGTAGTAGTTATAAATATAATTATAATTAAAAAGAAAAATTAAGAAGCTAGCATCAGATCATACACTTGTAATTATTTGATTATCAGGAATGTTGACTAGTTGAGTCATGTCCATCATCTCCACCACCACCATGATGTTGTCCGCCACTCACCGGAGACTCTGAAACACCGTTGGTCGGAATATGCCTATAAGCATTAAGAGCTGAAAGCATACCTAAATTGCTTTCAGCTAAAAATGCAGTATTGCCACCACCGCCACCGACACCAACGCCACCGGGCATAAGTGGCATTGGAGTAGGGAAATTCATGAAATGAAACCCAGCAGGAGAAGACATAGCTCCTCTATACAAACCATTATTCCCAACAGAAGGAATAGCCCAAACGGCGTCGTTTCCATTTCCATTAACATTATTACCATTACCACCACTCACACCTTGGATCCAAAACGCTGCCGTATTAGAAGGATGACTTGAAGGAAGTGACCCCACATTAGATTGTAACAAATAGCTTCCCATTTGTGATAATTCTTGTTCTTGTCTTCTCTTTCTTCCTATGTTTCCATCAGAATCATTAGCCATTAATTCAAACCCTCCACCACCCCCACCACCACCACCTCCACCACCTCCTCCGCCAGCTTCTTCCCGGAGTTCCTGTTTTGCTTGTAAAAGAGCATTCACGTTGTTGAAATTCAAAATTGCTGAAATAGAAGAATTATTATTCTCCAACATAGTGTTATTTCTTCTAGAATCTTCTCCCACCATATTCATGTTCATGTTCATAGTTCTATCATATTCAGCGCGGTTTCTAAGATGAGCCGCAGCGACGGCAGTGGCAGAGAAGGAACTAGGGTTAAAGTAATTACCGCGAAAGTAGTGTGACGGAGCTGACATGGTGGAACCAGAGCTCCGAAGAGAGATATTAAGAGAAGTGAAGTTTGCGGGAATTGTACCAGTGCCGGTGGCAGCGATGACGGCGGGTTCAGCTTGTTGAAGAAGCCACTCGATCGTTTCACCGTCGGATTTGTGTCCAAGCTCACGCGTCAGTTGGAATACTCTGGCCGCGCAGGCTGCCGGCATACGGATCCGGCGACCACGTCCGTCGACCTTTGTGTGTCGGTCTTTTGTTGATGTACGCTTTGGCGGTGGCTTCTTTTGATTCTCCACCGTGGTTGTTGTGATAGGGCCGTCGTTTGCGGTGGTGGAACAAGGTTGTTGTTGTTGTTGTTGTGAGACATCGTTGTTGTTGTCTGTTTTCTCTAACAATTGAAGAGGGAAATTGGGTCTGCTTCGGATTCCATTTTCATGATGATCAGCTTCCATGATAGTGTTATATCTCATATAATGAACCTCTCACTATAAGCACTTTTTTTATGAAAAATAATAAATTGGTGGGGTTTATTTCATAAATATAAAAGTTTTTTTTTTCTTTCTCTTTCTTGTATCTGATAGCTGTAGGAATAGTAATACTGCCACAAGAGGAAAAAAAAAAGCTTTTTTTTTCTCTGTTGAGAGAGAGAGAGAGAGAGAGAGGAGTGAGAGGTGAGGTGACCCTCAATTTCTATCGCTTAGTGGACTAGTGGGTCTCTCTTTTCCAGATGGTATGTCTTGTGGAGCATGGAATTCCTTTCAGATGGGAGCTCTTGCAGCTGAGTTGTTCACTCTGAAGAGAGAGAGAGAGGGGGGGAGAGAGAATGAAAATGAATGATAGAGGATAAGGGAGAGGAGGCAGCTAGCTTTAAGCAACAAAAATAATGAGTGGGAATAACAAGGGTTTTGTAATAAATAAAAAAATTAAAAGTAATGGTTTTTTCTTTCTTTTTGTTTTTTTGTTTTTAAAATGGAATCATTTCAGCTAGTCTTCTCTCATTTAATGACCCTTTTCTTATTTCCAACAGTCTTAAAATAAATGTCTCAACTCTGTTTTCTTTTTCTTCTTACGATAAATTTTTCTTCTTACGATAAGTGGATGGCTAAAAAACAAATGAGACTGGATTTGAATAACTGAGAGTAAAGTAAAAATATTAAGATTTTTTTTTGAGAAAATATTAAGGGTTGATGACACCCAGATTTTGTTATACTCATATATGTTTTTTTATAAGCAAATTGTATTAACGGAGGTACTATATAGGATAGGGGTGTCAAAAAAAACCCGGACCCGCGGGTAAAACCCGTCACGGGTCCGGGGCGGGTAGTTAAACGGGTACTCGCGGGCCAAATAAACGGGTATTTTGACTACCTGTCAATAAACGGGGCGGGTCCGGGTAGCGGGGTATCCGGACCCGCGGGTACCCGTACCCGTTAGTAAATATAGTTGCCCTCATATATATATACCAATATAAAAAGCAAAAACTTATTGTTGTTGTTTAAGTGGATGTTTATTCACATTTTGTTGTATCTTTTATCCTAATATTTTGGATAATGTTTAGTTGTTATTTTTCAAGTTTCTATTATCATAATTTTAGTTTTTTTATCTCAATTCATTAACAATTATATATTAATAAATAGTTGATACGATAAATACATATCAAAATGCTTAATTTTTTTATATAAATGAATCAAAAAAATAGTGTTAAAAAAACTAATTTTCTATGGTATTTCAAATTTTATTTTTAAAAGTTTTTTATTTATTAATTTACAAATACCCGCGGGTACCCGTTTAAAAAAATATCCGTTTAAAACCCGTTAAACGGGTACCCGCGCGGGTCCGAGACGGGTCCGGGTCCTATTTATAATAAACGGGTCGGGTCCGGGTAGTGAGATACCCGTGCCCGCCCCGCCCCGTTGACATTCCTAATATAGGATACTTTAACCTATTACAAAAGAAACAAATCAGATATGGTTAAGGTAGTAAACAGGATTGCATTAACAATCTGATACAGTATGTAGGGATGACAATTTAGCCTATACTCATTAGCCACTTACAAAAATTATCCATGACGTACGGGGAATTACCCGCACAAATGGGCGAAGGCTTGGGTACGGGCACTACAATGTTCACCCACCCCCGCCCGCGCATATCTTACTAGTAAGTATTATTAGAATTTTAAGTATATTCAACTTTAAAAAAAGGGGAAATTACACTCACCTCCCCTAAGTTATGAGTAATGCCAGACACCCCATTTATTTTTTAAATGCACTCTCATCTCTCTTATTTGTTGAGAAATTTTCACTTACCTCTCCCAGTTTTGTTTAAGAGACACAAACACCCCTTATTCCTTCTATTCCTACAAAATAAAGGGGAGGTGTGTAACTTAAGGGAGATCAATGTCTTTGATAAAATAGAGGGGGTGTATACGTTATTTAACCAGAACTGAGGGTACGTGAGTGTAATTCTCCCTTAGAAAATAAATTCGTCAAACAAATACCTAACCACAAATATTTTGTATGTTATTATTTCGTCAAATACCATAATTTATAGTATATTACAAAAAATTGATCGGGTGAGGATACTATAGTACCATGCTCAAAGGGTGCCCATTGCCATCCCTAACAACGTGTCCTGGAGATCTACCCGCCCTACCAATAAACCACCCATATGAAGTACATTTGATTTGATTAATATTAACAACGGGTTGTGCATTCATTAAAAATAAAACCATTTCGGGTTCCCCAAGTACACCACGTGGCAGCCAACCAAACCAAGTGGTTTACCTCCTTTGCCTTCTTTCTTGTAACCCCATTACCATAGTGCCTATATTGATCAACCCTGGTTGTGAATTCTTTGTGGCAGACCAACCAAGCCATGAATTAAAGCCTTCCCACCCAAAGAAAACAAAAATGCATAAGAAAAAAAGGTAGGGAATGTTTTATTCATGCACACTATAGAGGAAAACAAAGATCAGTTCTAAATATGGGTTTTGGGTCTGGTATGTGGTGTGTTTTGGGTGATTTCAATGCGGTCTGCTACCTGACCGCAAGGAAGGATATCAATATGTGGTTGAATCTGTTGGGGCTGAGTTTGAAACAAGTGAATTTCATGGTTTTATCTAGGTTATGGCCTTTTCTGATATCCCTTTGTTGAGGCGTAAGTTTACACCATTCCAACCTAATGGACCATCTATAAGTATGCTCGATAGGATTCTAGATCTAGTGTCGGATAATTGGTTTGATTCTTGGGGCGAAGGCTCACTGTAGGCCCTTGAGTGAAATATCTCAGACCATTTCCCTTTGGTGCTCAAGTACTTTGTTGGGGAATGGGGCTCTGAATCGTTTAGGTTTAATAACCGCTGCTGCGGCACATGGGTTTCAGCAAGTTGGTTAGGAGATCTTGTAATGATACTTTCTCGGATGGTTGGATGTGTTTTAAATTGAAGGAGAAGTTGAAGAGTCTCAAAAAGACCCTGAAACAATGGAATAAGAACATTTATGAAACAATGGAATACAGACATTTATGAAGATGTGGATATGAAGATACAAGAGTTGGTGGAAAGTATAAAAAGTCATTGACCTGAGAAGCGAAGAGGTTGGCCTAACTCAAGAGGACTTTACCAAAAGGAAGGTCTGCTTCTCACAGCTTAGACACCTATTATAAAGCAAGGATAGATTGGCCTTCCAAAGGTCGAGATCCAACACTACAAAAAAACTGGTCATTAGCGAGGGAAATTTTTCTCGCAAAACGACCTAAATCCGTCGCTAATGGTCATTTGCGAGGGAATTAGCGACGGACTGGTTCCCTCGCTAATTCCTTCTTCGCTAATGGGATTAGCGACGGATTTTGAATCCCTCACTAATTAGCGAGAGAATTTTCCCTCGCTAATTAGTGAGGGATTAAAATTCCTTTGCTACTAAAGACAGCCACGCGTCCAATTTTCCTCGCTAATTCCCTCGCTAGTTTCGTCGCTAATGCCCAACTGATTGAATTTTTTTTGATAAACCTGCTTTTATACCTGTTTATTTTAATAATGAATAATAAAATCTAAAATACATAAAACAGTTTAAAATAAAAATTCCGAGAATAAAAATATGAAATGTTATAACAAAATATTGAACTGTCAAACTGATACAACAAATCCTAAAAGCTGCCGCCATCAGACTCCTCGGCCTCCCCTGCCTCTCCAGACTCCCCATACTCCTCAGCTTGCTCCTCATCTTGCTGCATATTCTTAAAATACCTAAACATCAGAAACTATTCAACCCCAAATACAAAAGATTCCTTCAAACCCGCTCTTCTCGGATATAATCGATCATACACCCAATCACGATTAATTTCATACAAATTCATCTACACGCATTTAAGAAAACTTGTTAGATTCTCTTTACATTCCCAATAATCTATCAAGTTAATTAGTGGCATCGATATGATCTCAGTGGAGATGATTTCGAGCCGAATATGGGGGTTAAGTACAGATCAGACAAAACCCTTTTCCATATAAGTAGTGAAGGAAGTTATTTCTAACTCCCAACCTTAAAATTGTTAGTATCGTCTCGCAATTAACTCAATGGAGTTGATTTCGAGCAAAATATGGGGGTGAGGGACGAGATCACCTCACCCTTTTCCATCCACAACACACAGTCATCTAACCTAGGGTTCATCAAAACAACAATTAAACTATCAAGTTAGTGGCATCGATATGATCTCAGTGGAGATGATTTCGAGCCGAATATGGGGGTTAAGGACAGATTAGACAAAACCCTTTTCCATATAAGTAGTGAATGAAGTTATTTCTAACTCCCAACCTTAAAATTGTTAGTATCATCTCGCAATTAACTCAATGGAGATGATTTCGAGCAAAATATGGGGGTGAGGGACGAGATCACCTCACCCTTTTCCATCAACAACACACAGTCATCTAACCTAGGGTTCATCAAAACAACAATTAAACACTTTTCAATTAACAACTCTAAAATGATACACTTTTCAATAACACATTTCAATAAAACCATTTCAATTTCAAGCAAAAAACATAAATCAATTCACTATTAATTTCAATTTCAATAAAACAACTTCAATTTCAAACAATTTCAATTTCAACTTCAAATTTTTATCCTACACAATTTCTACAAATCCTAATCCCATTTTGTTCTTCTAAAACCCTACCCAAACCTAAAACCCTACCCAAACCACAATCAACAATATCACAAAACCTAATCCTATTTTCTTCTTTCAAAACAACAATATCACAAAACTAAATTCACTAAAAGTACCAAACAACAATATCACAAAACTAATTTTACAAATCCTAACAAAACAATATCATAAAAAATAAAAATCAAAACAACGTCATAAAAAGTAAAAATCAAAACCTCCAAAGGTAGAGCTCCGGTGGTGAAGAGGGAGAACTCCGGTGGTGGTGAAGAGGGCGAGCTCTGGTGGTGGTGAAAAGGGAGAGCTCCGGTGAGAGAGAGGTTCGCGTAGGAGAGAGAGAGAGAGGAGAGAGGGCGACGTTCGCATAGGAGAGAGAGAGAGAGAGAGAGAGGAGAGAGGGCGACAGTTGGTTGTGGTGGTGGTGGTGGAAATGAGAGAAGAGAGTTGGGGTTCGTGAGAGAGAAGAGTGAGGGAGTGAAGTGAATAGTAAACAGAGAGAGAAAAATGAAGGATCTGATACAATTTAAGTGGGGTTAGCGACGGAATTTGTGAGGGACCATTCCGTCGCTAATCCCTTCACGCTAACCAAGACTGGAACGGTCAAAATAGTTAGCGAGGGACCCTTATTTCCGTCGCTAATCCCTTAGGTTTCCGTGCTGTTTTAATTTCAGATTCCCTCCCAACAGTTAGCGACGGACCAGCTCGCTAATGATCAAAACAAACGAGGGCCCTTATTCCCTCACAAATTCCATCGCTAATGTCAGTTTTAGCGAGGGAACAGTATTCCCTCGCTAATGTCCCTCGCAAATAACCTGTTTTTTTGTAGTGCAAGTGGTTGAAAGAAGGGGATGCAAACACCCATTATTTCCACTAATGTATTAAGTCCCAACGGGCGAGGAATAGAATTTGAGCTTTACGAGTGGTGAACGCTTGGGTGGATGATGTACCTGGTATCCGAGAAGAACTTACTTGGTTTTTTAGGGAACAGTTCTCAGATGTTGAGTGGGAGATGACTACTTTAGATGAGATTACTTTATCGCTCTTTCACTTGCAGAATCTTTTTCACTTTCTTGGTCCTTTTCTCTTGGCGAGGTTGATAGAGTGGTAGCATACTGTGATGGCAAGAAGAGTCTCAAATTAGATGGTTTTAATTTTTCTTTCATTAAGGCCTTTTTGGGACATGGTGTGTTTGGAAATGGATACCTTCTTTGAGGACTTCTACTGCATTGCAAAGCTCCCAAGATCCTTAACTTCCTACTATGTGGCTCTAATCCCAAATATTCATTGTCTTTTTTTCCTTGGGTGACTATCGACCTATCTCTTTATTGGTGCACTTGTATAACATCCTAGCAAAGGTTTTGACGGCTCGTCGGAGTACAATTATGGATTCCCTTATCACTCCAGTGCAACCTTCCTTCATTAAAGTAAGAAACATGGTCGATGGTGTGCTCGTGGTTAATGAGGTGGTTGACATTTTCAGGAAGAAATGTAAGGAATGCCTCATTGTTAAGGTGGATTTTGAGAAAGCATGTGATTCAATCAATTGGTGCCTCCTTGATGACATGTTTAATCGTTTTTGGTTCAATGATATATGGAGAGCTTGGATTCGGGAGGGTGTATTCTCTAGAAACCTATCAGTCCTGGTTAATGGGAGCCCGACTGAGGGGATTAGCATTAAGACACTACAAAAAAATAGCGTATTAGCGACGGATTTTTCCCTCGCTAATGCCAGTTTTTCCCTCGCTACTGACTGTTAGTGACGGAATTAGCGACGGACCAATTCCGTCGCTAAACCACTTGTCGCTAATGCCTAGCGAGGGAATAAAATCCGTTGCTAAAAACATTGTGCCACTGACCGTTGCAGTTGATTTGACACGCTAATTCTGCTCACGTGTCAAACCAACTGCAACGGTCAGTGGCACAATTTTCCAAAGATTAGCGACGGATTTCCCTCGCCATTTAAAATCCTTAGCTAATTTAGCCAATTTCCGTCGCTAAATACCTTGTTTTCAATCCGTCGCTAATTTTGTGCATTTCCGTCGCTAATTTTGATTTTAGCGATGGACTTCCAATCCGTCGCTAATCCATGTTTTTTTTGTAGTGAGAGGGGGTTAAAGCAAGGTGATCCCCTTGTGCCTTTTATTTTCCCACTAGTAGCAGAGGTTGATGCGTTGACTGTGGTTTGTCGTCTTTTTACTGGATTCTCTTTAGGGAATCAGGGGTTGATGACTTCGCACTTGCAATACGCAGATGATACTCTACTGATTGAAGGGGGTTAGCAGATAACTCGTGGGTTTTGAAAACTGTTTTGTGGTTGTTTGATCTTGATGCTAGACTTCGAGTGTATTTCTAATGAGCAGACTACTTAGTGTTAATTTCCCTAATGATATTTTTGCTATGGGAGTCTGGTTCCTGAATTGTAAGAGAGGAACACTTCCCTTTAAGTTCCTTAGGCTTCCTATTGGGGCGAACCCTTGTACGATATCTGCTAGGGATCAGATTCTCCAAGTTATAAAGGGTAGACTTCTAGGTTGGCAACATAGGTTTACAAGTCTTGGTGGGAGAATAGTCCTTGTTAACTAGATCATTAGTAGTATACCTATCTTCTACAATTCTTTTATGAAGATGCCAATGAGGGCTTGGAAGGAGGTTGTTACGATCTAGAGGGAATTTTTGTAGGTGGCACCCTTGGGGGTGAAGAAAATCTCGTGGATGAAGTTGTCAGATATTTGTAATCCTAAGAGTGGTGGTCGGATAGGGGTGAGGGATCTCAGAGTTGTCAATGTTAGTTTGTTAGGTCAATGGAGATGGAAGAATTTTATGAGCTGGGATGCCTTATGGAGGCCTTTCCCGGTATTAAAGTATGGTCAGGCTATAGGGACGATGTCTTACTTTCGCCAACTGAGTTTTCCTCATTTTGCATTAGTTTGGTGGTAGGATCTATGTCACATAGGTGTCTGCGAGTCATAGGGAGGGGAGTGGATCTCAAACAACTCTAGGATACAGTAGGAGATGGAATTATAGCCTTATTCTGGCATGATGTCTAGTTGGGTCCTACGTCTCTTAGGTCTAGGTTCCCTAGACTCTTTTTAGTGCTAACTGGCCCAAATGCTATAGTTAGTTGTTTTGATAACTGATCAGGGATTTGAGTCTGGGATATCTCGTGGAGGCGACAATTGCTCGCTTAGGAGAAGATTCTCCTTGGGGTAATTCAGTCGTCTCTCGGTTTGGTTACTTTAACGACGGTGTCGGATAGATGGGTTTGGACCTTGCATTGTTCCAGATTGTTCCGTGTCTGTCGCATACCATCTAAGGTAGTTTTCTTCTCGTGGAAATGCCTGTTTTATAGAGTACCTACTCAAACTAACTCGTTTAGCAGGGAGGTGATTATTGATATTTCCAAAACAATTTGTACTTTGTGTGGGAATACTCAAGAGTCCTCCCTTAATCTCTTCTGTAGGTGCATATTTTATTCTGTGATTTGGTTTGTTATTATCAGCTGGCTAGGTTTTGACTTTTAGATGCCTCAAGTTATTCTGTCCTTGTTTCTCCAGTTTACTCACACGTATGGTTCAGCTAGGTGCAGGCAAGGACCAATGCTTATTTGGCATACAATTCTCAAGGTCATATGAGATTTGATACATAGTTATATTTTCTCATGAGGTGTACCAGATGTTGGGAGATAGATCGATCGCATTATGTCATTATCCTGACCGTGGCCTATACCCTCATCGAGGCCTAGAGGATCCCTCCACCAAATAGAGTCACTCTTGCACCCTGCCACACTCACTGATAGTAAATACCAAATGCAAATTGTCATATCTATCCCAGAAGAAAGTCGAAGATTCTTTGAAAGAGATGGAGGGGGAGAGAGACGAAATTGTCGTTCAAGTTGTGGATATCTTGTACTGTAGGACTTGTATTGCAGGTCAAAGTTTTGATGATGAAAAAGACCGGAGCTAAAGGTGATAAGAGTAAAAGTTGACCAAAGCCAAAGTTGATGAAAGTGACAAAGTATCAAAGTCACAATCCAAGACAATCAAGCTCAAAGAATTGAAGTTTCAAGATATAAGGGTAGTCCTTAGGGTTTGGGTGTGTCTTAGGAAAAAGTGTAAGCTCTTACGAAGGTCAGCTCATCTCTCAAAGTCCCACGTTTTTCCAAAATGCATGCATGCACACGTAAACTCAAAAACCATTTTGAAACCTTTTTGAAAAAGAAAGAAATCGATTCAATATTTTTTACTAAACAAGAAAATCGATTTCTAACACAATTTGAAAGTGCATAATCGATTTTACTAAGTATATAATCGATTCATAACTCCTTTTGAAAGCAAAGAATCGATTCACAATGTTTTCACTAAGCCTATAATCGATTTGAACCTATTTACACAAAGCAAGGAATCGATTACCACTTTAGAATGATTCAGGCACATAATCGATTCTTGCTATTCCTATGGAGTACATAATCGATTCTTATGTGTAAGGAAGCACATAATCAATTTCCTCTTTCTTTTAAGGAAGCAACTAATCGATTCCATCATGGTTTAAATAAGCATATAATAGATTTTCACATCCCTTGTTTTAAGCACATAATCGATTTGCATCTTACTCATTCTCAAGCATATAATCGATTGTCAATTTCAGTTCATTCAGGCAAACAATCGATTCTCACATTTCCATAAATGTGTCAACGGTCATATTTTCTATACGCCTATAAATAGAGGCTTCACAATTCATTTTGAACAACAACCCATGTCACGAATTCAAAGTTCATTTTAAGAAAACTCTTCATATTTTATTTTTGCTCTTCTCGCACCGCTGGTCCATCAGAGCTGATCTCTCGCAAGAGTTAGTTGGGGTTGCATTCTTCAAGTTGTATTATCTGCCTACATTAGAGGTATTTCGGTCTTTAAGTTTGTAATCGTTTATTGGTTGTATTTTGTACTAGGGAGTGGGGTATCTCTCTAGGGTAGCTGTTTGTACTAGGAAGTGTGGTATCTTTCTAGGGCAACTGGTTGTAACAGGGGTGGGGTATCTCTTGTTATTGTTGTCATAGATTTGAGGGCTCTCCATAGGTGGGGTATCCTAGGAGGAGAGTGCCTGAGTCTGTAAAGGTTTCCAAGGCACCCGTAAGCCTTGTTTTGTGTTAGTGGAAAATCTCACAAGGGTGTGAGGACTGGACGTAGGTCACTAAGAGGTGACCGAACCAGGATAAATGTCTATGTGCTTTACTGCTTTATTTCTAATTCCTTCGCTTCCATTTAACCTGCGCGATAATTAATCTAAGTCATTGAAAAAGGGGGAAAAGTTTTCAAAAGATCTGAAAAGTTTTTAAATCTCAATTCACCCCCCCTCTTGAGACTGAAGCCACTTGGCAACAAGTGGTATCAGAGCTAGACTCTTGTATAAAGGGCCTAGCAACTTCAAGAGAAATGGCTTCAGGTTGGTCTACGCAAGAGGGTGCTTCTCTTACCCGTCCTCCGGGATTCAACGGGAAAGATTACGCATATTGGAAAGAAAGAATGAGAATCTTTGTTGAAGGGGTAGACTTAGATGTTTGGGATGCTGTGGAAAAAGGACCCTTCGTCCCCACGCACATGGTAAATGGTATTCTTACAATAAAAGGTAGAAATGAATGGTCTGATGAGGAGAAAAGAAAAGTTCAACATAATCTGCGGGCTAAAAACATATATAATTACTTCTGCTTTGAGTCCTGATGAATGTTTTAGAGTTTCAAACTGTAAATCTGCTCAAGAAATGTGGGATAATCTTCAAGTAGCTCATGAGGGTACTAGTGAGGTTAAAAGAGCAAGAACCAACACTCTTATCAGAGAGTACGAACTGTTCAGAATGAATACAGGTGAAACTATACCTGACATGCAAAAGAGGTTCACTCACATAGTGAATCAACTAAGCTTGTTAGGAAAGTCATTCCCAGCTGAGGATCTAATCAACAAAATTCTAAGATGTTTGAATAGAGAATGGCAACCCAAGGTAACTGCTATAGCTGAATCAAGAAATTTAGCTACAATGTCACTTGCCACTCTGTTTGGAAAGCTTCAAGAGCATGAACTGGAGCTCACCCGTCTGGCTGAGCATGAAAATTCAGATAAGAAAAAGAAAAGCTTGGCTCTGAAAGCATCTAGTTCAAGTCAACTTTGTGAGAGCGAATATTCAATGAGGATGATGAAAATGAAGAAAGTATGGCTCTTATGGTTCGAGGGTTCAAGCGGTTTAAGAAACAGAAAAATTATTCTAAAAGGAACTTCAACCCTAAGAGGAGAGAAAGCTCATCCGGTCCTCTTACTTGCTATGAATGTGGGAAACCCGGGCATATGAAGATGGAATGCCCTAATCTACAGAAAAAAGGATCCAAATTCGAAAAGAAGACATTCAAAGAAAACGAAAGAAGAAAAATCTACATCGCATGGGAAGATAACTGCATGGATTCATCAGATGAATCAAAGGATGAAGAAGCTCAAGTTGCATTAATGGCTGATCATGACAACAACGACGAAAATGAGGTATCTTCTAACTCTGAATCTTTACAAGATGCTTATGATGAATTATATGAAGCTTTTACTGAATTGGATGATAAATCTTCAAAATTAACTAAAGCACTAAGCAAATCTAAGAAAGTTATCACTCATCTTGAAAATGATATTACTGCTTTAATTAAAGAAAAATTAGAGCTTAGAAAAGAAAATGATAGCCTTGCATGCTTTAAAGAAAATTATACTTGTGATAAATGTGCTGATATTGAAAAGAAAATTCATGAATTAGAATGGACAGTTGGGAAATTGTCTAGTTTACAAAATGTGCATCATAGATTTCCTAGAAACAAACCCACAGAAAAATGTTCATTACAAACCAAAATTTTCCACTAGACCTTATATTAAATGTTATTATTGTGGTAAACCTGGACATACTGCTTCCGTTTGCAGAGCAAGAGGTAAACAAACTATGAAAAGGGTATGGGTTCCCAAAAAGACCATACCAAGCACTAACCCACAAGGACCCAAAGAGATTTGGGTACCTAAAACCTTGTTTTGATTTATCGCAGGTATGCTTCAAGGTACGAGGGTCTGATTGGTACCTTGACAGCGGATGCTCAAAGCACATGTCTGGAGACATTACAAAGTTCTTAACTCTTACCCCCAGGTCAAGCAGTCATGTGACTTATGGCGACAATAATAGAGGAAGAATCCTCGGTGAAGGTAAAGTTGGTAAAGACCTATCTACTGCTATTGACAATGTGCTTTATGTTGAATGTCTTAAACATAACTTATTAAGTATTAGCCAACAATGTGATAAAGGAAATAGAGTAAAATTTGATTAAGGTTCATGCATCATTGAGGATAAAATAAGTAAACAAGTTAGAATGATAGGAAACAGAGTAGAAAACATATACATGATGAGTCTTGATAGTGTTTCATCCCATAATGCATGCTGTCTCATTAGTAAGGAAGAAAATTCTTGGTTATGGCATCGTAGAGCAGCTCATATTCATATGGATCATCTTAACAAGTTAGTGTCTAAGGATCTAGTTAGTGGTCTTCCAAATATCAAGTTTGAAAAGAATAAACTGTGTGATGCATGCCAAAAGGGTAAACAGGTTAAAGTGTCTTTCAAATCAAAGAATATTATGTCTACTAACAAACCACTGCAGCTGTTACACAAGGATCTATTCGGTCCCTCAAGAACAAAAAGCTATGGTGGAAACTACTATGCTTTTGTTATAGTAGATGATTATTCAAGGTTCACTTGGACACTCTTTCTCGCAAATAAAAGTGATGCATTTGGAGCATTCAAAAAGCTTGCTCGTAGTATTCAAATTGAGAAAGAATTAAAAATCATCTCCATTCGGTTCGATCACGGTGGAGAATTTGAAAATGAAAGGTTTGAAAGCTTGTGTGAAGAACTTGGTATTAATCACAACTTCTCAGACCTAGAACTCCTCAACAAAATGGAGTCGTTGAAAGGAAAAATCGATCATTGGAAGAACTTGCCAGAACAATGCTAAATGATCTCGACGTCCCAAAATACTTTTGGGCAGATGCTGTAAGTACTGCTTGTTATGTTATGAATAGAGTTTTGATTAGGCCTATTTTAAAGAAAACCCCCTATGAACTCTACAAGGGGAGAAAACCAAATATTTGACACTTAAACACTTTTGGTTGCAAATTCTTTGTATTAAATAATGGAAAGGATAACTTAGGAAAATTTGTTGCTAAGGCTGATGAAGGAATTTTTCTCGGTTACTCTTTATCTAGCAAGGCCTTTAGAATTTTCAACAAAAGAAATAAAGTAATTGAGGAATCTGTGCATGTTACATTTGATGGGACTAACCCCAGAGGGCTGGGAGAGGTTATTGATAATGTTGCAGTTGAATCGGAAGTATCAAAGTTAGATGAAAAGGAGAAAGAAAAAGAGGAAGGGACTAAGTCCACTTCTCAAGAAAGAACTGAGGAAGAATCAAGCAGTGAGCTACCAAAGGAATGGAGAATTCCCAGGGACCACTCGCTTGAAAACATTTTAGGTGATGTATCAAAGGGGGTAACTACTCGAAACTCTCTTAAAAATGCATGTAATCATATAGCTTCTGTATCTCAAATTGAACCTTGTTGCGCCCAAAAAATCCGGTTTGGGACTTTTCGTTTGACAACGTGGAAAAAGTTTGGAGCCGCCACCGATATTTTTATTTTAAGACCAAAACATTGAAAAAAAGTCTTTTGAAAAGGCGGGTGGTCTTTTGAAAACGCAGAGATGTAGGTTCGGGGGTCGGTTAGGTACGGGGAAGGTATTAGCACCCCGCACCTCCTTTCTACCGAAAGGGAACCATTAACTTGATGTGGGGTTTAGACAAAAGTTCGAGTTGAAAGCAATTTATTCTACTTCTTTTCTTTTCTTTTCTTTAAGGTTCTTTTTATTGAAAACAGGAGGGAAGAAGAATATTTTTGGTTATCTTTGAAAATCAGGACAAAACAAAGATTTTTTAAGAGCGTGCTTGACGGGACAGGACCCCGCTCCTACGTACCCTCACTAGAAGAGGGATCAAAGCTACGTAGTTCTCGGCTTTTTTTTTAAAAGTGTGCTTGACGGGACAGGACCTCACTCCTACGTACCCTCACTGGAAGAGGGATCAAAGCTACGTAGTTCTCGGGGCATCTTTGAAAATCAGGACAAAACAAAGATTTTTTAAGAGTGTGCTTGACGGGACAGAACCCCGCTCCTACGTATCTCCCGGTGAGATGGAGAATTCAAAGCTACGTAGTTTTCGGTGTATCTTGGTTTTGAAAAAAGGATTGAGCTTTCGCAATTGGGTGAGCGTTTGTGAAGACCGAACAACAACGATTAGAATGGCCTCACTACTAACTCTTTTTGAAAACAACATCATCATTAACGACCTAATCGGCAACGGCGGGATTGGTGCTTAATGACAATTGGTTTATGAATAAGTTTTCGAAAATGGGATAGAGCTTTTGCGAAGACCGAACAACAACGGTTAGAATGGTCTCGCTACTAACTCCTTTTGAAAACAACATCATCATTAACGACCTAATCGGCAACGGCGCGATTGGTGTTTAATGACGATTGATTTATTTTTGTTTTAAAAGTAAAAGTTTCTTTTTGTTTTGGAATGATTTTAGGAAATGGGTTTTAGAAAAGGAGTAGAACATTTCAAGTCAATTCTAAATCCATAACCAAATGCAAATGAATGAATAATACTCAAACAAATATGAACATATCATTCATTAACCAAGATTAAACATGCCCATACAATCAAAGGATTCAATTATTAAAGATGCAAAACAAAGTTCTCAAAGTAATTGTGTGTGTGCAAGAAGGATTGTATTTACCCTAATGGCTCTATGCTACATCATGCATGTAGACTTACGTCTCCATTAGGAGGTCATACAAGTGGAAAGGAGGGCACACAATCAAGTCAAGACATTTACATGGCATCAAGAACAAGTGAATACAATTGATTGTAAACATAGAGTATTCTAAGTTAAATGATTGAATATGTAAGCAAGGATGCATGATTAAGTAAGCATGTAATTAAGTGCATGAGTGTACAAGGAATGGGTGCATAGCACTTTATTTATGAATGGATGGCATACAAGGATGCATAAGAGGATGCAAGAGATATAAGCATATGAGGATGCATGAGAGTGTCACATAAACTAAGTATGAATGAAGATGCATGAATGTGAAAATGTTTTGGGTATTTTTGCAAGTTGATAAGTTGTAAAACTTTAAGTAAGAAGTTAGTGAAAAGTAAAGTAAAAATGCATGAAGTAAATGGTAATTATTTAATGAGATGGTAAAGTAAAAATGCATGAGGTAAATGGTAATTATTTAATGATATGGTAAAGTAAAAATGCATGAGGTAAATGGTAATTATTTAATGATATGGTAAAGTAAAAATGCATGAGGTAAATGGGAAATGGTAAAATCTTTTTATGTTTTAGTAAAAAATTAATGAAGTGGTGAGAACCAAAGTAGTAAAATATTTTTATGTTTTGGTAAAAAGTTAATGAATGGTAAAGTAAAAAGGTAAAAAGTAAATAAACACTAAAACCAAGTTGAATCACATAGAGCAATCCTCCCACTTTGAGCAAAGTGCACTAGGCACTAGTGAGAATCAACTTGCCTATCATCAACAATGAACAATAAGCAAACTAAAATGCAAAGATTAACTAAACACATAAATAAATTGAATCACCTAGAGCAATCCTCCTACTTTGAGCAAAGTGCACTAGGGACTAGTGGGAATCAACTTGCCTATCATCAACAATGAACAATAAGCAAATTAAAATGCAAAGATTAACTAAACACACAAGTAAGTTGAATCACCTAGAGCAATCCTCCCACTTTGAGCAAAGTGCACTAGGCACTAGTGGGAATCAACTTGCATATCATCAACAATGAACAATAAGCAAATTAAAATGCAAAGATTAACTAAACACACAAGTAAGTTGAATCACCTAGAGCAATCCTCCCACTTTGAGCAAAGTGCACTAGGCACTAGTGGGAATCAACTTGCCTATCATCAACAGTTTACAACAAGCAAACTAAGACACAAAAATGAATGGACACATAAACTAAATTGAGTCATTTCTAGCAATCTTCACCACTTAGGTCAAGGTGCACTAGGCACTAGTGGGAATCATATTGCTAAATCATCAAACAACAAAAGTAACATTTAACACTAAAATGAAATACTAATAACAAGATTAAACATTACTAAACAAAGAACAACAACAAAATCAACTTGGAAATATTTTTAGATCTATAAGCATATGAACCAAAGGAAACATAGATCCACATTTTATTTAATAAAGAAAACACCAAAATTAACACAAAGCAACATAGATCTATTTTTTGCAAGGATTTATATGATTAAGCAAGGAAGCGCAACAAAATCACATCAACCCTAATTTTTTTTATGATATGTGAAATACTAAAGCCTATAAACAACAACTTTATTTATGAAATATAGTGCAAAATATGTAAAGATGCAAGGGAAATTATTCAAATAGAAGAATAACTCCTTCAAGGCCAAGGACCCATCTCAAACACCCAAAGCTCCCTAAGTCTTTGTCAAAATGTTTGAAATGGATCCTCAAAGCAAACAACAATCAAGAAGGAGTTTGGAGTAGAGGAGAAATTATGCAAGAAAATTAAATATGAGGTGCAAAGCTTCAAGGATTACCTCAAAACTTCAATGAAATGAAGAGGGAGATGATAAGCTCAAAAATTACTAGCTCTTAGCAATTTGATGATGCAACCTTGAAGAGAATGGAAGGAAAGATGGTGATCTAACAAGAAATGGAGGATTTGATGGTTGATTTTTGAAGAAAATATATGGAAGAGGGGAGGAAGAGGCTACGGTTTTGGTGAGGAAGGAGAGGGAGAGGAGGTGTGCTAGGGTTTTGTGTAGGAGAATGAGAGGCTAATGAGAAGCAAAAAAGGAGGATCCTTAGGTGTGGGAATGATGGAGTATTTATAGGATGAAACTAGGTCTAAGGGTAGTTTAGTCTTTGTGATTTTGATGTGCTCTAGGATTGAGCTTTGATTTTGAATGGAGGGTTGAGATCACTTATCACAAGGATTGAGGGTGGAGAGAAAACACAAAATGTGAGAGTGAGAGAGTGGGGGGCGAAAGTTAAAGGGAAAAAAAAAGAAAAGGAAAAATGAATTTCTTATTTTGGAAGAGATATTTTATGTGAGGTAGGGTTAAGGGCATTTTAGAGAAGAATTGTTACAAAAGAGGGAAATTTGGGTTTTCTTATGAAGGGGTTAGTGTAAGTGAGTGAGGTAATTTACCAAAGAGGGTATAATGATTACAAAATGGAAGAGTGTGGAAGAATTTTGTGAGAGGGAGAGAGAGAGAGAGAGGATTTCGAATGTGAGGAGAGGAAGAGAGAAACAAAACTTGTTTTTTGGTCTTTTGTCTTATTGAGGACACTTTCCCCTTTTTTTTTGAGTTTTTTTTTTTTGAATTTGAAATTTTTGGGCATGGGAAATAATGGGAATGCAACTATTGAAAATGTGTCACATGGTTTTGGGCACCATAAAATATTCCCTCTAGTCACCTATGACAATAAAAATTGTCACTTAAGAATTGAGGAATATTTAATGGTCCCTTTTTTATTTTTCTATGCACTAAAAATGGAAAAATACATTTTTAATTATTTTGACTAGGGTTTTCTTTTCTAAAAAATTGTACAAAAATTATCCTTGATAGAATAAAAATGTACTTTTTGTGGATGTGCATTTTTGGCGAGAAAATCATCTTTTTTGCGAAAAATGACCAAAATGCCCTTTTTGACCCTAAAACCCTAATTCGCCTCAAAAGTGCATTCCAACCCTAAAAATGATTTTAAAGACCTTGGAATGACTTCTAGGACCCAAAATGCAATGCATGATGCTCTTCATTCTTCAATTTATTTATTTATTTATTGTGGAAAATTAGGGTTTTGACCTAAGCAGGACAAAATTGGGGTATGACAGCTGCCCCTCTTTATCTGAATTTTAACGAGGAATATGAATTGGCCGAAACATATTCCAAGGCAAAATGAAGATAAAGAATTCAGAAATTATACCGATTTTGTCTACTTAGGGAAACCCGAATTTTCCTCTTTTTTATTTTTCTATTTTTATTGGGTGTTAGCCCGAGGTGAATGCAATGGATGAGTCGTCAACTCTCAGTAAGCAGGAAATTAAATGGTGCCAACCCTCAATAAGCTAGCAGAAAGCAATAAAGAAAGCAATAAAAAGGGAAGCAAAAAGGGTGCCGGCCCTCGTTAAGCCGGTGACAGAGGCTGCCTAAAGCCTTTTAACGAATCGCGAATGATCCGAGCTTGCACTTGGGCCTGGGAGCACGTCGGCTCTAAAGGGGTGGTCTTGCGAGCGACCAGGGGAGGGTACTATATCAAGTCTAGATCTCGATGTTTCCCTAGGACTGCGCCATGCTTTAGGCCAACACAGCTATCCTCTTCGACTGGACCTATTGAGGTCAGTGGGACTTACCTGCAGCTCGAATACAAGGTGAAGTCAATCTTGCTGGGGACACGTGGGTCCAGAGGCGATTCCAAAATCCAGTTGGTTTCTTTTAGTCGGTCAATGCTTCCGCACCGATCCAGAATGCCTGCTCAAGTTAGCGGACTTTTCTTCAGCTTTCTCTTGATTCATGATCAATACCATTGCACTGATCCAGGATGTCTGCTCAGGCTAGCGGACATTTCTTCAGCTTGCTCTGATTGATGATCAATGCCATTGCACTGATCCAGGATGTCTGCTCAGGTTAGCAGACCTTTCTTCAGCTTGCTCTGATTGATGATCAATGCCATTGCACTGATCCAGGATACCTGCACACGTTAGCAGATGCAAGACATGGTGCATGGAATATGAATGCATGCTATGCAAAGTCCGTTATGCGAATGCATGTCATGTGAGTGCATGCGATGTGATGATTTAGTGGAATGATGAATGCAATGGGATGCTATTCTTGATTCTTCGTTTCTTTCGTTAGCTTTCTTTTTTCTGACTGTTTGTTTTTTCTTGGCTTTTCATTCTTTGATCAGCTTTCTTTTTTCTGATCGTTTGTTTTTTCTTTTTCTCTTTTGGCTTATTATTATTATTATTATTATTATTATTATTATTATTATTATTATTATTATTATTATTATTATTATTATTATTATTATTATTATTATTATTATTATTATTTTGCTGGTTCAGCCAACCCGCGACACTCATGGCACGAGACTGAGGAAACCACAGGAATTGCGGGGCTCACGGGCTGAGTGCATGTTGGCTTTGACTTCGCCGTTTGAAGCAATCGTGAGTGCAATCGCTTTCTCTTGCATGATTAACTGGTTTTGGGGAATTGCTTTTTTCCGCGACCTTTAGGGACTTTGCAATAATTGTAATGATCCATGATTTATGCACATGTTTTACAGGTCATCATCACCATCATTATAAAACGTTTATTTTGAGCAAAAAAAAGCAGAAAATAAAAGAGTGAACAGATATGAGAAAGTTGAACTTTATTAATGTGGAAACCGGTCGCACAAGAAGTTACGCCGATTGTTTATTACACTTGAAAGTTTAAACTATAAAAAGACACGAAAAAAGAGAGAAGTTAAATTCTGACTGTCCGTCTCTGTGGAACAGTGCTAAACATTTACGTCCTTGACCTTGATCACTCCCTCATCCAAGTCTTCAGAGGAGTTGTATGCCTTTCTATACTTTTCATGCCCAAGTTTTCTGACCCTAATTTTTGCCTGGATCGCCCTTTGCGGGTTTTCAATCCACCGGGTCGCTCTGATTTTGCCTAGGCCGCCCTTTCGGGTTTTCAACCTAGCGAGCTAACTCTTACTTGGCTTGTCTTTCTCTTTTTTCGTCTATTTCTTTCAGGCATAATACTTCTTCACTTGATCGGAATTGACTGGGTTCCTTAAATCCTCTCCGTCCATGTTCGTGAGTATCAGTGCTCCTCCAGAAAAGGCTTTCTTGACCACATACGGGCCGTCATAAGTGGGTGTCCATTTCCCTCGGGGATCACTCTGGATGGGCAAGATCTTCTTAAGCACCAAATCTCCCTGCTTGAATTCACGGTGCCGGACTTTCTTGTCAAAAGCTGTTCTCATTCTCTGTTGGTACAGCTGCCCATGACACAAAGCTGCAATTATTTTTTCCTCAATGAGGTTTAGCTGATCCAGACGAGCCTGCACCCACTCTGCTTCTTCCAGTTTAGCTTCCATGAGTACCCGTAGGGATGGTGTCTCAACCTCGATTGGGAGGACCACCTCCGACCCGTATACCAGAGAGAAAGGAGTTGCCCCAGTTGAGGTACGCACTGAAGTACGATAGCCATGCAAAGCAAAGGGAAGCATTTCATGCCAATCCTTGTATGTGACCACCATTTTTTGCACATTCTTTTTGATGTTCTTGTTAGCTGCCTCCACTGCTCCATTCATCTTGGGCCGATAGGGGGAAGAATTATGATGCTGAATTTTGAACTCTGCGCACAGGTCCTTCATCATTTTGCTATTCAGATTGCTGCCGTTATCAGTGATGATCTTGTTAGGAAGACCATAACGGAAAATCAGATCCTTCTTCACAAATTTGGCAACCACTGAACTGGTTACACTGGAGTATGAGGTAGCTTCAACCCACTTCGTGAAATAGTCAATGGCGACCAAGATGAAGCGATGCCCATTTGATGCTTTGGGTTCAATGGGACCGATGACATCCAATCCCCACATTGAAATCGGCCAGGATGCAGTCAGAACATTCAATTTGGCAGGCGGCACATGAATGTGGTCAGCGTAGATTTGGCACTTGTGGCACTTTCGGACAAAGCTGTAGCAGTCACCTTCCATCTGCAACCAGTAATAGCCCGCCCTTAAAATCTGTCTAGCCATAGTATGCGCACTAGAATGAGTTCTGAATGAGCCCTTGTGTACATCTTTCATGATTCTTTCAGCTTCTTCTTTAGCAACACACATTAAGAGGACCATGTCATAATTCCTTTTGTAGAGAACCTCACCGCTGAGGAAGAAATTCCTTGACAGTCGCCGAAGAGTTCTCTTGTCATTTTCAGATGCCCCAGGAGGGTATTCTCTGCTGATGATGTACTGTTTGATATCATGACACCAAGGCTTGTCATCCGGCTCTTCATTTATGGCTGTGCAGTAGTGATGCGCAGGTAGACTCCGGTGCTGGATTGTGACATGAGTCAAGCTTTTATCACAATTGATATTGAACATGGATGATAAAGTTGCCAATGCATCAGCCAGCTGTTTTTCGCTTCGAGGGATGTGTTTGAAAGTGATTTCGTCAAAAGACTCCATCAACTCTTGCACATGAACACAATAAGGAATCAGTTTGGGATCTCTGGTCTCCCAATCGCCTCTTACTTGATGAATAACCAGGGCTGAATCTCCATACACATCTAGCCTTTTAACTTTCCATTCTAGGGCTGCTTGAATACCCAAGATGCACGCTTCATACTCTGCTATGTTGTTTGTGACATAGAAGCTCAACCTTGCAGTGACAGGAACGAAGCGATTGTCAGGAGATATTAACACAGCACCTGCCCCATGCCCCCATACATTTGACGCACCGTCGAAGATCATTCTCCACCTTTCACTTTCTTGGGACTTCCCCTCATCAAACAGTGCCATGATATCTTCATCAGGAAAATCATGCTTCATTGGTTGGTAGTCTGGAATTGGCTGACATGCCAAATACTCAGCAAGTGCACTACCTTTAACTGCTTTTTGTGTGACATACAGGATATCGTATTATGATAATTGCATCTGCTAACGGGCAATTCGTCCTGTAAGAGCTGGCTTCTCAAATATGTACTTGATTGGATCCATTTTTGACACCAACCAAGTAGTGTGACTCAGCATGTACTGCCTTAAATGGTGAGCAGCCCAAACTAGAGCACAACAAGTCTTTTCCAGCATAGAATATCTTGTCTCACAATCGGTGAACTTTTTGCTAAGATAGTATATGGCATGCTCCTTTTTCCCGGATTCATCATGCTGCCCCAACACACAGCCCATTGAATTATCTAGCACTGTAAGGTATAAGATGAGAGGCCTGCCTGACACATGTGGCATTAAGACTGGTGGATTCTACAAGTACACCTTGATTTTCTCAAAGGCAGCTTGACACTGGTCATTCCACTTCAACTCTTGATTTTAGCACAGCAGTTTGAAGATCGGCTCACAAGTAGCAGTCAACTGGAAGATGAATCGGGAGATGTAATTCAACCTTCCGAGGAAACCACGGACTTCTTTCTCTGTTTTGGGCACCGGCATCTCGAGGATGGCTGTTACTTTGTCTGGATCCACCTCGATTCCCTTCTGGCTGACAGTGAAGCCTAACAACTTCCCTGATCTCACCCCAAACGTGCACTTGGCCGGGTTTAACTTCAGCTTATATTTCCTCAACCGTTCAAAGAGCTTCTGCAGATTGACAATATGCTCCTCGCCGGTTTTAGATTTTGCGATCATGTCATCCACATAAACCTCAATCTCCTTATGCATCATGTCGTGAAACAGCGTGACCATGGCCCTTTGGTAGGTTGCACCAGCGTTCTTTAACCCGAATGGCATGACCTTGTAACAGAACGTTCCCCAAAGCGTTATGAAAGTTGTCTTTTCCATATCTTCGGGGTCCATCTTGATCTGATTATATCCCGAATATCCATCCATGAAGGAGAATAACGAGTGTTGAGCTGTACTATCCACTAAGACATCAATGTGGGGCAAAGGAAAATCGTCTTTAGGACTAGCACGATTCAAATCTCGGTAGTCAACGCACATTCTGACCTTCCCGTCTTTCTTCGGAACCGGGACAATATTGGCAACCCACTGTGGGTATTTGGCCACCGCTAGGAATCCGGCGTCAAACTTCTTTTTTACCTCATCCCTAATCTTTAGGAACATCTCAGGCTTCATCCTTCTAAGTTTCTGCTTCACAGGCGGGCATTCAGGTTTGACTGGCAACTTATGCATCACAATGTCAGTATCCAACCCAGGCATATCTTGGTAGGACCATGCAAACACATCCATATAATCGTGCAACAGCGGAACCAACTTCATGCGATCCTCGTCATTCATGGCGGTACCCACTTTGACCTCTTTCTTGCTCTCAGCTGTACCTAAGTTGATCACTTCAGTAGATTCTCCGTGTTGCTGAATTACCCTTTCTTCCTGTTTCATTAACCTCATGAGTTCTGGAGGAGCTTCCCAGTCTTCCTCAACATCCCCCTCAGCTTGGTTAATAGGGTGATCAAAGTCAAAATATGGACTGTAGGCACTGTTATTTTGGGAGACAATTGCTGTGGATCTGCATTTTGCCGAAGCGAAAAAGCAGAATGAAAGGCGAGACAAGCAAGCAAACAATAATAAAGCGAGGAAAAGACACATGAAATGAAAAGGATTGATTTTTATTGATTGAAATTCAAAAACAACGTTTTTATTAATGATGATGATTCTGAAAATAAAAACATGCTCGCCCCTAACAACTTGTCCTATGGCCTTGGGCAGAGCCACAGGGTTGCATTACAAATGATTACTTTAAATTAAAAGTCACAGGAAGATCAGCAGCCTTCCAATTCTTTAATTTTTCACTGGCACCGCAGCGTCGAACCAAACTTGCACCACCCTCTTCAGACTCAGAACCATCCTTGATGACAGCAACTTGATGGGCAATTGGTAGAGTCAACACTTCTTCTTCAACATCATGGGTTCCTATCTGGACCACACACTGATCCATCAGGTCCTGCAGGATCATCTCAAAGCTTTCACAATTCCCCACGCACGTGGAGTCAGCACACCCCTCTTCATGGCAACACCCCTTCTTAACCACCCCAACATGGCATAACTCAGAGTAGATAACACTCAACGGGGTCTTGATCTTCTGCACATCCTTTACCAATTGCCCAACGAAACTTTCTATAGCATTGATAGCTGGCCTCTGATGACCTGGCAATGGATTAGTTGTTGTATTCGGGCTGCTCTGCTTGAACGAGATCCACCCAGCATCTACTAGGTCTTGCACCACATGCTTGAAGGCTTTACATTCCTCCACAGTATGACCGACCCCATTTTCGTGGAAACTGCAGGTAGCATTAGCGTTATAACTTCTGGGAAATGGCGGCTGCAGGGCCTTCATTGGCCGAGTGTTGATCAAGCTCTTGGAAGTCAAGTGATCAAACAATTCAGTGTATGTCATTGGTATTGGATCAAAACTGGTCCGCTTCTTGTACTGATAATCCTGAGCCCCGTGACTGTCACTGCCTTGCTGGGATGGCACAAGAGCAGAAAATGGAACACTTTGTGGTGGAGGGGTACCAAAGGATAAACTTCCTCCCGAGATTACATTTGTTTCCCCTTCCTTCTTCCTCGGGAAATGGGAGTGAGGCTTCTTCTGATTGCTTGAACCACCAGAGCTTCCTGCATTACTGAGGTGATTCGAAATCTTCCCACTTCGGAGACCATGCTCAAGTCTTTCCCCGAAGACTATCATATCGGAGAAGCTAGTTGAAACACTTGTAATCAGCCGGTCATAGTAAATTGCTGGCAGAGTTTCCAAGAACGTGTACACCATTTCTTTTTCAGTCAAAGGAGGTTGGACCTGGGCGGCTAGGCTTCGCCATTTCTGGGCATATTCTTTGAAAGTCTCTCTTTCGCCCTTACTCACGTGTTGCAATTGCGACCTGTCCGGAGCCATGTCCATGTTATACTTATATTGTCTCATGAATGCTTCGCACAAATCTTTCCAACAACGAATCTCAGAGGATTGCAGTTTCATGTACCAATCTAGAGGAGCTCCCGCCAAACTGTTTTGAAAGCAGTAAATCAACAGTTTGTCATCATTGGCGTAAGGACCCATTTTTCGGACAAACGTCGTAACATGGCTCTCCGGACAGCCTGTTCCTCTGTATTTGTCCACTTCGGGAGCTTTGAACTTTGGTGGCAGAACCAAATCTGGGACTAAGCGTATAGCTCACGAGCTTCCTTGGCTCTGACACCAACCCTCCATTGCCTTTACTCTTTCTTCAAGTGCACGAATCGGGTCACTTGGCTGTGATCCCTCAAACATATGTCCTTGGGGGTGACTCCCCATACTGTAATAATACCCTCCAGGCTGAGGAACACTGTGAGGGTGTGCTGCAAGCCCTGGAGTAGGACTGAGCACAGCATGAGGACTAGGAACTTGGATCTGCGGTCCTCCGGCAGCTCCCCCTGGACACGGCGGCAGTGGCCTGATTAGGCGCAACCATACTGACGGGGATAGGTCCGACATTTCGCGGCATGTACCCAGCAGGCATACCCCAAGGATATCCTTGTGAAGTGTATTGATTCGGCCCATTCATTCCTGAAGCAAAGACGGGATGACTGACCCCGGATCCCGGAGGAACTGTGGCTGATATTGGAGGAGGAACGAAAGAAGTGACACCATCTGAACCCACGACGGCGACACCTTCAGCAGCTGTCCCACTCTTTAAACTTTGCAGCATGACCATCATCTCATGCACCTGGGCCTCCATTACCCCAACCTTATCCTTAAGCACTTGGTTCTCTTGAGCCAGCTGCTCAGGATTCAGAATTTGTACGCCCAAATCTTCATGTTCTGGATTACTTTCAGTTTCAATCTCTGGTTGCCCTTGAGGATCAGCCATCAGCTTTGCTTGTAATCGGGTGAAGTATCGGTGGCGGAGAACCAGCTTGCCTCTCGCTTCTGTTGGTAGAACATTTTTATTAAGTGAAGGAGCAAATTAATGAATGCAATGCGTGCAAGCAGATGAGTATTAGTTTTAGTTTGTCTTATGCTGTGAACCCCAACGTGTCATATCTTGCCATAGATTTAACAGTGAATTTTGATTTGTTTAGAACATAACAAGAGTGGAATCAACAAATGAAACAAACACGCCCCATACATTCAACCGGATATCTCAGGGGGTGCACTGTCTCACTTCTTGATTCCATACTGTACCTATGGCAAAATTCTTTGTCACTTTGGGATTCTCGGCAAACAAACTTTGATGAAATGCAAGGATGCATGCATGAGCTGTAAAAGCTTATGTTGGATGCAATGCGAGGATGCATGCAAAATGATGATGATGTTTTATGCATATGCAGATTAGGGCAAAACCTTTACTGGCATTAGTTCAAGTTTTTTTTTCTTTTTTTTTGAAAAATGCGAGCCGTACGTGGTTTCATATGGACCAAGTAAGAGAAAGGCTACAATGGCAGCTCGTTCTCTCTATTTTTGAAAAGAGTGGGCCATATGTCACTTCGTACGGACCGGCAGAAGAAAGGCTACAACGACAGCTCTTTCTCTACTTTTTATTTGAAAAACCTCCTACTCTTTTTTGAAAACATGTCTATATTATCATGCAACACACAATTTGGTATGCCCCTTGTGTCCTACGAAGGTGGGGACCTAAGTTCTAGGACAACTCAAATGTTCCTCCCATGCGGGTTCTAGTCACTTCCTCACCAGGTTACCAGAGCTAATTCTCTTTCGCAATAGCGCCCACAACGATGGAACGCCATCTGGTGTGAGGCATCATGATAGAGCATACTCTGGCTGAAACTTTCGTGAGGGTCGGAAGGACAACGGTCCAATTGCCAGTCACTACTCGTTTCCACTCTCCTAAGTTTTGTCAGACCTTGGGTTTTAGGCTCCTCTCAAAGCATAGTAAGCATAAGGTGTGAGTGTGTGCAGCAAGGGCATACCGCCTAAAACTACCCACATATACCCCACCTGCAAAGGAAAACCCAGAACAGTCCAAACAATAGCAGGCAATAACATGTCGTCTACCCTAGGGTTCAATATCACAATACCAATAATCCAACCTAGGTTTCAGCAACAGTCATATGCACTGCTTACCTCAAGAAAGGGAGCGGAGAAGAAGGGATCATAATAGAATGGGAGGAAATGCATGTTTTTACCTTAAGAAAGGGAGCAGAGAATAGGGGACATGGGAATTGAGGAATGCATGAACAAGGCATTGTGAACAAATATAAAAGGAGTAAAACAAAGCTTTCAACTCAATTAATTTTAAACCACACATCAAAGTTAACTAGGCTTGACCCTCGTCTTTTTTTTAAAAAAAAAAACAAAAAAATGGTCCCCAGCAGAGTCGCCAGCTGTTGCGCCCGAAATATCTGGTTTGGGACTTTTCGTTTGACGTGGAAAAAGTTTGGAGCCGCCACCGATATTTTTATTTTAAGACCAAAACATTGAAAAAAAGTCTTTTGAAAAGGCGGGTGGTCTTTTGAAAACGCAGATATGTAGGTTCGGGGGTCGGTTAGGTACGGGGAAGGTATTAGCACCCCGCACCTCCTTTCTACCGAAAGGGAACCATTAACTTGATGTGTGGTTTAGACAAAAGTTCGAGTTGAAAGCAATTTATTCTACTTCTTTTCTTTTCTTTTCTTTAAGGTTCGTTTTATTGAAAACAGGAGGGAAGAAGAATATTTTTGGTTATCTTTGAAAATCAGGACAAAACAAAGATTTTTTAAGAGCGTGCTTGACGGGACAGGACCCCGCTCCTACGTACCCTCACTGGAAGAGGGATCAAAGCTACGTAGTTCTCGGCTTTTTTTTTAAAAGTGTGCTTGACGGGACAGGACCTCGCTCCTACGTACCCTCACTGGAAGAGGGATCAAAGCTACGTAGTTCTCGGGGCATCTTTGAAAATCAGGACAAAACAAAGATTTTTTAAGAGTGTGCTTGACGAGACAGGACCCCGCTCCTACGTATCTCCCGGTGAGATGGAGAATTCAAAGCTACGTAGTTCTCGGTATATCTTGGTTTTGAAAAAAGGATTGAGCTTTCGCAATTGGGTGAGCGTTTGTGAAGACCGAACAACAACGGTTAGAATGGCCTCACTACTAACTCTTTTTGAAAACAACATCATCATTAACGACCTAATCGGCAACGGCGCGATTGGTGCTTAATGACAATTGGTTTATGAATAAGTTTTCGAAAATGGGATAGAGCTTTTGCGAAGATCGAACAACAACGGTTAGAATGGTCTCGCTACTAACTCCTTTTGAAAACAACATCATCATTAACGACCTAATCGGCAACGGCGCGATTGGTGTTTAATGACGATTGATTTATTTTTGTTTTAAAAGTAAAAGTTTCTTTTTGTTTTGGAATGATTTTAGGAAATGGGTTTTAGAAAAGGAGTAGAACATTTCAAGTCAATTCTAAATCCATAACCAAATGCAAATGAATGAATAATACTCAAGCAAATATGAACATATCATTCATTAACCAAGATTAAACATGCCCATACAATCAAAGGATTCAATTATTAAAGATGCAAAACAAAGTTCTCAAAGTAATTGTGTGTGTGCAAGAAGGATTGTATTTACCCTAATGGCTCTATGCTACATCATGCATGTAGACTTACGTCTCCATTAGGAGGTCATATAAGTGGAAAGGAGGGCACACAATCAAGTCAAGACATTTACATGGCATCAAGAACAAGTGAATACAATTGATTGTAAACATAGAGTATTCTAAGTTAAATGATTGAATATGTAAGCAAGGATGCATGATTAAGTAAGCATGTAAGTGCATGAGTGTACAAGGAATGGGTGCATAGCACTTTATTTATGAATGGATGGCATACAAGGATGCATAAGAGGATGCAAGAGATATAAGCATATGAGGATGCATGAGAGTGTCACATAAACTAAGTATGAATGAAGATGCATGAATGTGAAAATGTTTTGGGTATTTTTGCAAGTTGATAAGTTGTAAAACTTTAAGTAAGAAGTTAGTGAAAAGTAAAGTAAAAATGCATGAAGTAAATGGTAATTATTTAATGAGATGGTGAAGTAAAAATGCATGAGGTAAATGGTAGTTATTTAATGATATGGTAAAGTAAAAATGCATGAGGTAAATGGTAATTGTTTAATGATATGGTAAAGTAAAAATGCATGAGGTAAATGGGAAGTGGTAAAATCTTTTTATGTTTTAGTAAAAAATTAATGAAGTGGTGAGAACCAAAGTAGTAAAATATTTTTATGTTTTGGTAAAAAGTTAATGAATGGTAAAGTAAAAAGGTAAAAAGTAAATAAACACTAAAACCAAGTTGAATCACATAGAGCAATCCTCCCACTTTGAGCAAAGTGCACTAGGCACTAATGAGAATCAACTTGCCTATCATCAACAATGAACAATAAGCAAACTAAAATGTAAAGATTAACTAAACACATAAATAAATTGAATCACCTAGAGCAATCCTCCCACTTTGAGCAAAGTGCACTAGGCACTAGTGGGAATCAACTTGCCTATCATCAACAATGAACAATAAGCAAATTAAAATGCAAAGATTAACTAAACACACAAGTAAGTTGAATCACCTAGAGCAATCCTCCCACTTTGAGCAAAGTGCACTAGGCACTAGTGGGAATCAACTTGCCTATCATCAACAATGAACAATAAGCAAATTAAAATGCAAAGATTAACTAAACACACAAGTA
This sequence comes from Astragalus membranaceus, assembly GCA_039519185.1. Taxonomy (NCBI): domain Eukaryota; kingdom Viridiplantae; phylum Streptophyta; class Magnoliopsida; order Fabales; family Fabaceae; genus Astragalus; species Astragalus membranaceus. The sequence continues at coordinate 52,341,205 of CM076849.1, forward strand.
AGTTGAATCACCTAGAGCAATCCTCCCACTTTGAGCAAAGTGCACTAGGCACTAGTGGGAATCAACTTGCCTATCATCAACAATTTACAACAAGCAAACTAAGACACAAAAATGAACGGACACATAAACTAAATTGAGTCATTTCTAGCAATCTTCACCACTTAGGTCAAGGTGCACTAGGCACTAGTGGGAATCATATTGCTAAATCATCAAACAACAAAAGTAACATTTAACACTAAAATGAAATACTAATAACAAGATTAAACATTACTAAACAAAGAACAACAACAAAATCAACTTGGAAATATTTTTAGATCTATAAGCATGTGAACCAAAGGAAACATAGATCCACATTTTATTTAATAAAGAAAACACCAAAATTAACACAAAGCAACATAGATCTATTTTTTGCAAGGATTTATATGATTAAGCAAGGAAGCGCAACAAAATCACATCAACCCTAATTTTTTTTATGATATGCGAAATACTAAAGCCTATAAACAACAACTTTATTTATGAAATATAGTGCAAAATATGTAAAGATGCAAGGGAAATTATTCAAATAGAAGAATAACTCCTTCAAGGCCAAGGACCCATCTCAAACACCCAAAGCTCCCTAAGTCTTTGTCAAAATGTTTGAAATGGATCCTCAAAGCAAACAACAATCAAGAAGGAGTTTGGAGTAGAGGAGAAATTATGCAAGAAAATTAAATATGAGGTGCAAAGCTTCAAGGATTACCTCAAAACTTCAATGAAATGAAGAGGGAGATGATAAGCTCAAAAATTACTAGCTCTTAGCAATTTGATGATGCAACCTTGAAGAGAATGGAAGGAAAGATGGTGATCTAACAAGAAATGGAGGATTTGATGGTTGATTTTTGAAGAAAATATATGGAAGAGGGGAGGAAGGGGCTACGGTTTTGGTGAGGAAGGAGAGGGAGAGGAGGTGTGCTAGGGTTTTGTGTAGGAGAATGAGAGGCTAATGAGAAGCAAAAAAGGAGGATCCTTAGGTGTGGGAATGAGGGAGTATTTATAGGATGAAACTAGGTCTAATGGTAGTTTAGTCTTTGTGATTTTGATGTGCTCTAGGATTGAGCTTTGATTTTGAATGGAGGGTTGAGATCACTTATCACAATGATTAAGGGTGGAGAGAAAACACAAAATGTGAGAGTGAGAGAGTGGGGGGCGAAAGTTAGAGGGAAAAAAAAAGAAAAGGAAAAACGAATTTCTTATTTTGGAAGAGATATTTTTTGTGAGGTAGGGTTAAGGGCATTTTAGAGAAGAATTGTTACCAAAGAGGGAAATTTGGGTTTTCTTATGAAGGGGTTAGTGTAAGTGAGTGAGGTAATTTACCAAAGAGGGTATAATGATTAAAAATGGAAGAGTGTGGAAGAATTTTGTGAGAGGGAGAGAGAGAGAGAGAGAGAGGATTTCGAATGTGAGGAGAGGAAGAGAGAAAAAAAACTTGTTTTTTGGTCTTTTGTCTTATTGAGGACACTTCCCCCTTTTTTTTGAGTTTTTTTTTTTGAACTTGAAATTTTTGGGCATGGGAAATAATGGGAATGCAACTATTGAAAATGTGTCACATGGTTTTGGGCACCATAAAATATTCCCTCTAGTCACCTATGACAATAAAAATTGTCACTTAAGAATTGAGGAATATTTAATGGTCCCTTTTTTATTTTTCTATGCACTAAAAATGGAAAAATACATTTTTAATTATTTTGACTAGGGTTTTCTTTTCTAAAAAATTGTACAAAAATTATCCTTGATAGAATACAAATGTACTTTTTGTGGATGTGCATTTTTGGCGAGAAAATCATCTTTTTTGCGAAAAATGACCAAAATGCCCTTTTTGACCCTAAAACCCTAATTCGCCTAAAAAGTGCATTCCAACCCTAAAAATGATTTTAAAGACCTTGGAATGACTTCTAGGACCCAAAATGCAATGCATGATGCTCTTCATTCTTCAATTTATTTATTTATTTTTTGTGGAAAATTAGGGTTTTGACCTAAGCCGGACAAAATTGGGGTATGACAAACCTAAAAATATAGATGAAGCTATAATAGATGAACATTGGACTATTGCGATGCAAGAAGAGTTAAATCAGTTTGAAAGAAACAATGTATAGGATCTTGTCCCCAGGCCTGAAAAGAATAAGATAATAGGTACAAAATGGGTGTTTGGAAATAAACTAGATGAATCAGGCATAATTGTTAGAAACAATGCTAGACTAGTTGCTAAAGGTTATAATCAAGAAGAAGGAATAGACTATGATGAAACATATGCTCCCGTAGCTAGATTAGAAGCTATTCGCATGCTACTTGCTTTTGCATCTGTCATGGATTTTAAATTGTATAAAATGGATGTGAAAAGTGCATTTTTAAATGGTTTTATTCAAGAGGAAGTGTACATTGAACAACCACCTGGCTTTGAAAATTATGAAAAACCAGATCACGTTTTTAAACTCAAAAAGGCTCTATATGGTCTGAAACAAGCTCCTAGAGCTTGGTACGAAAGATTGAGCAAGTTTTTACTCAATCATGATTTTCAAAAAGGGAAAGTTGACACTACACTTTTCATAAAAAGGACAAAAGATGACATCTTACTTGTGCAAATTTATGTGGATGACATCATTTTCGGTGCTACTAATGAATTGCTTTGCAAAGAATTTTCTAGTATTATACAGAGTGAGTTTGAAATGTCAATGATGGGAGAACTCAATTTCTTCCTTGGGCTTCAAATAAAACAAACCAACAATGACATCTTCATCTCTCAATCAAAATATTGTAAAGAACTACTTAAGAGATTCGAAAATGGACAAAGCAAAAGAAATGTCCACTCCAATGAGCACTTCATGCTACTTTGACAAAGATGAAGAAGGTAAGCCGATAGAACTGAGAAAATATAGAGGTTTGATTGGCTCTCTTCTTTATTTGACTGCTAGTAGACCGGATATCATGTTTAGTGTTTGCATGTGTGCCAGATATCAAGCAAATCCAAAAGAGTCGCATTTAGTAGCTGTCAAAAGAATAATGAGATATCTTGTAGGCACACAAAATGTTGGTCTGTGGTACCCCAAAGGCGCCACATGCAGCCTTATAGGATATTCAGACTCTGATTTTGCAGGTTGTAAGCTGAATAGAAAAAGCACTAGTGGAACATGTCACATACTAGGTAGTGCATTAGTCTCTTGGCACAGTAAGAAACAAGTCAGTGTCGCACTGTCAACTGCTGAAGCAGAATATGTTGCAGCAGGAAGTTGCTGCACACAAATGCTTTGGATGAAGCAACAACTTCTTGACTATGGTGTAGAACTAGATCACATTCCGATAAAATGCGACAACACCAGCGCTATCAATCTTACAAAGAACCCCGTTCAACACTCTAGGACCAAGCATATAGAAATTATACATCATTTTCTTAGAGATCATGTCCAAAAAGGCGATTGTGTGATTGAATTTGTTGAATCGTCAAAACAGCTAGCTGATATTTTCACGAAACCTTTACAAAAAGAAAGCTTCTTTTTCATTCGAAGGGAACTTGGAATCATTGATTCCTCTTCTATTTGAATGAAACAAATGCTGTTTCGGCTCGCAAACTTTATCATATGTCGACCCTTTTGATCATGACAAAAAGGGGGAGAGAAATATAGTGTTAAAAATATAGTGTTGCATTGCATTAAGCATATAATCACATATATATGTATGCATTATTTTCTTTCATGAACTAACCTCCCACCTTGAGACAAGTAAAGTTTTGTCATCATCAAAAAGGGGGAGAATGTGGATATCTTGTACTGGAGGACTTGTATTGCAGGTCAAAGTTTTGATGATGAAAAAGACCAGAGCTAAAGGTGATAAGAGTAAAAGTTGACCAAAGCCAAAGTTGATGAAAGTGACAAAGTATCAAAGTCACAATCCAAGACAATCAAACTCAAAGAATTGAAGTTTCGAGATATAAGGCCAGTCCTTATAAATAAGGGTAGTCCTTAGGGTTTGGGTGTGTCTTAGGAAAAAGTGTAAGCTCTTACGAAGGTCAGCTCATCTCTCAAAGTCCCACGTTTTTCCAAAATGCATGCATGCACACGTAAACTCAAAAACCATTTTGAAACCTTTTTGAAAAAGAAAGAAATCGATTCAATATTTTTTACTAAACAACAAAATCTATTTCTAACACAATTTGAAAGTGCATAATCGATTTTACTAAGTATATAATCGATTCATAACTCCTTTTGAAAGCAAAGAATCGATTCACAATGTTTTCACTAAGACTATAATCGATTTGCACCTATTTACACAAAGCAAGGAATCGATTACCACTTTAGAATGATTTAGGCACATAATCGATTCTTGCTATTCCTATGGAGTACATAATCGATTCTTATGTGTAAGGAAGCACATAATCGATTTCCTCTTTCTTTTAAGGAAGCAACTAATCGTTTCCCTCATGGTTTAAATAAGCATATAATCGATTTGCACATCCCTTGTTTTAAGCACATAATCGACTTGCATCTTACTCATTCTCAAGCATATAATCGATTGTCAATTTCAGTTCATTCAGGCAAACAATCGATTCTCACATTTCCATAAATGTTTCAACGGTTATATTTTCTATACGCCTATAAATAGAGGCTTCACAATTCATTTTGAACAACAACCCATTTCACGAATTCAAAGTTCATTTTAAGAAAACTCTTCATACTTTATTTTTGCTCTTCTCGCACCGCTGGTCTGTCAGAGCTGATCTCTCGCAAGAGTTAGTTGGGGTTGCATTCTTCAAGTTGTATTATCTGCCTACATTAGAGGTATTTCGGTCTTTAAGTTTGTAATCGTTTATTGGTTGTATTTTGTTCTTGGGAGTGGGGTATCTCTCTAGGGTAGCTGTTTGTACTAGGAAATGGGGTATCTTTCTGGGGCAGCTTGTTGTAACAGGGGTGGGGTATCTATTGTTATTGTTGTAATAGATTTGAGGGCTCTCAATAGGTGGGGTATCCTAGGTGGAGAGTGCCCGAGTCTGTAAAGGTTTCCAAGGCACCCGTAAGCCTTGTTTTGTGTTAGTGGAAAATTTCACAAGGGTGTGAGGACTGGACGTAGGTCACTAGGAGGTGACCGAACCAGGATAAATCTCTGTGTGCTTTACTGCTTTATTTCTAATTCCTTCGCTTCCATTTAACCCGCGCGATAACTAATCTAAGTCATTGAAAAAGGGGAAAAAGTTTTCAAAAGATCTGAAAACTTTTTAAATCTCAATTCACCCCCCTCTTGAGACTGAAGCCACTTGGCAACACAAGTTCCCCGACTTACTTCGACCATGGAGGAAACTGAGAGACACGTTGTCGAACTCGCAACCTCCAACTCCCAGATTTGAGACTTTCAAGTGAAGGCTGAGGCCTTTCAAACCAATGTGACCGAGCTTGAGTCTCAGATTGCTAAGCTAGGTGAAGAAAGAGACGAGACCGTTAAAGAGAGAAACAAGGCAGTGGTCGCTGGTCAAAAGACTGCTCAGCTCGCCTTAAAGGTTGCCTTAGAGGCTTTCGATAATGGTGTGGAGCAAGTAATAGCTTTGGACCCCAGAGTCTCTCTTCGCACGGATGGAGCCAATGTTACTTAAAACATCCTGGGTAACGTGTTGGTTGAATGCAACGAGCAAGGAACCAAATATGAGATCTAGACTGTCTCCCAGGCTCAGTAGTTTAATTTTCCTTTTTCCTCTAGTATCCCCTTCATGGGTTCTGTAACAATTGTTCCAAATTATCCAAGTTTGATTAGTGAGCTCTTTCTTTTACTTCGGTTTCATTTATATGTCGGTTTAGTTAGTACCATGCGATCATGAAAATTGTCCAAGCTAGAAAGACTTGCCCGCGAATTCGTCCTCCTTTGGTTCCGGTTACCAAGATCTCGACTCGGATCTAACTCAGACCAAAGAGGTTGTACTTGTCTTTAGAAGGTCACTCAATCTTGAGTTCCAATATTCAGGATATATCGCAAACGATCGTAACGCTGATCTCAGGCCGACCTTAACCGACGAGCCTTTAATTTTATTTTGGTCCACCCTGGCTCCCTTGATCCATTCATTTAGATATGAGGTGCTTGTTGACGCCGACTTTGTTTCTCACAAATGCGCCTCTCACCAAGATATAGTCGCAAAACCAACGTCTTGGCGCACATATCTTTAATGAAGGTCCATCACTGAGGTACCTGAGAAATCGTAGAGCGGGCTTTAAGGATATAGAAGATGTGGTTTAGCTAGGAATGCTTTCTGATTGGTTTTACGGTGTCACAAATTACAAGTCCTAACTAAATTATCATTTCAACTTGGTGGCATTCCACGTTTTCGGGATTGGCTGTTTGCTTAGTGTTTCAAGCTTATACGCCTCGTTCCCGGTTTTCGCGATAACTCAGTATGGACCTTCCTAATTCGGGGGCAGCTTTCTCTAAGAGGCATTCTTTTGATCTATGTCGGCAAGATGCATGATTATATCACCGAATTCAAATCTTCTGGGAAGACTTTCTGATTGAATCGTGTTTCCATTCTTTGTTTCATCACTGCCTTCTAGAGAGAAGCCTGGTCTCATATTTCTTCCACGTGATCAAGCTCTTCTCGAATTGCTTGTTGTTTGTCTCTAGGGAGTTTAGGTGTAAGGTTCTCCATGTTAGCTCACCGATCTCGGCCAGGATGACCGCCTCGGTCCCGTAGGTAAGTCGGAGTGGGGTTTCCCTGTCGACGAGTATGGAGTAGAGTTGTATGCCAATAAAACATGGGGTAACTCGTCAACCCAATTCTTTTATCCTCACCAATTTGTCATTTCAAACCTCAAAGGATCACTCTATTAACGGCTTCAACTTGTCCATTAGTTTGTGGATGTTCAACTGACGTAAACCAGTGATTAATAGAGAGGTTAGTCATCAACTTTCGAAAGTTCTTATCGGTAAACTCTGTGCCGTTGCTGGTTACTACCACTTTAGGGATACCAAATTGGACCATGAAAAATTTCTTAAAGAATTTCATGTCGTTCTTTATCGTGATCTTTGCTAACGGTTCTGCCTCGACCTAAGCTCAATTGGTAGTGGGAATGCATTGAGCATGTACCTAAGCCTCAGGGTACATGGTTCGATTCCCACGGAAGGCAAAAACTCTACATGGGGGGTAGAGAAGATCATGAGTGCATCGCTGGGTAGCCTACTGAGTAAGAAAAGGGCCCAGGATATTACAAAAAAAGGCGCAGTATATGAATTTTAGGTGGCTTGCTAATGATATAATTGCAATGAAAATTTTTATTTTTTTGCTTTTTTGGGTGGTTGGTTTTGTGATGAGCTTCTGCAAATTTTAATATTTGCAAAATATTTGCAGAGGGAGAGTTCCTTAAATGGAAGATCAACTCCAATCCAGAGGAAGTTGACATAACATCTTTGCCAAGAGATATTCATGGTGCTCCTCCTGAAAGCCAAGTTGTTAAGCTAGCTGAAGTAATTGGAAGCTTCTTGACACTTCAAAAAATGGCCCTTTTTTGGTGCAGCTTTGTTGCCGAAGTATGTTCAACTCTATGAACCTAGAACTTTTTATTTAATTTACACTCTAATTATTGTTTTCTAGTTTCCATAGTGTACAATCTATTGTATTTTTCTATGTAACTGTTAGTCTGATAGCTTATGAAGTTGATGATATAACTTGAACTGAACTCTTGAATGCGCTACATATGCCTTTTGTATTTTTTTTGGCAAGTTCTAAACTCTTGAATTGTGTGTTGTTGGCCATGATAACTGGTTTTTCTCCAGTTGGGGATTCTATTGATGTGAAATTTTATTGGTTCCTTTTGCTAGTTTGTTTGAATTGACTTTGCTATGCTATGCGATGCTGCAATTCCTGATCCTAGTAACATCTTTTCTTTCACTTATTTCATTATTTTACTGAACTTTCTTGGAGATCATGTTTCACTTTTGAATTCAATTGATTTGCTCACATCCCATTTTTGGCATTCTTCTCAGAAATCTTCATAAAAGTTAGTGATTTTGAAGAATACTTATTTTGTGGTAATAAAAAAGGAATGCTTATTTTGGTTCATTGGTATGAAAGTGCTTGGTGTTATGCTTAATTTTAGGAGAAGAAACTGATGTATGCTTATTTATTGCAGTATTGTGGAGTTGATGGAATGTAGTAATAACAAGATTATTATGCAATTCCTTTTTTCAGGTGCAACAAGAATTTGAATAACTTGGTCCTATCTCTTGTTCCCAAGTTCTCAAAATTGCAGACACTAATCCTTCGTCAAGATAAGCCTCAACTAGAGGATAATGCTGTTGAGACTATTGCAAATTTCTCCCATGACCTGCAGATTCTAGGCCTCAGCAAAAGTTTCAAGCTCACTGATTGGTCACTGTATGCTATAGCTCATGGTTGTCCCGATCTTACAAAACTAAACTTCAGTGGTTGTTCAGCATTCAGTGACACTGCTCTGGCTTACCTTGCCAGTTTCTGTAGGAAACTAAAAGTTCTTAATCTCTGTGGATGTGTTGGAGCTGTAACTGATACTGCATTACAGGTATGATTATCGTATATAGTAGTTGTCATTCATAATCATATATAAAATTGAGATGGCTTTGAGTTATAATTTAATGACTAAATGAACAACAGGCTATTGGACACTGCTGCAATCAATTGCAGTCCTTGAACCTTGGTTGGTGTGAGCTATTGGACACTCTCCGCCTCCGCCTCCACCAGCCTCCACCCCTTTGACACCAAAGCTAAGGAGTGGCTGGCTAAAGAAGAAAGATACAAACAAGAGGTACAGATGAAAAACATTCTTCCAGATGTGGCGGATAAAATTTTTCTGGATCGAGAAGGGGATGAAAAGGGAGCTAAAATCCCGTGCTTTGATGAGATACAGGTAAAGAAAATCTATTACATTGAGTTATAAGCGTTCCCTATATTTGTACACTCATGTATAGATTCCATTGACCTATCCGTCAAAGTTGATTTAACACTAGAAGAGAGTAAAATGTATGCAATATTTTCTTGTTTGATGATGTATTTATGTTTTTGGTGATAACTGGGTGCATCCTTCCCACTTGGAGCAATTTTTCATGAATCATTTCAAAAGATTCTACGGCAGTGTGCACTTTGTGTAGTTTTCTACTTCCCTGGTATATATAATATATCTTATTTGGTCGCGTGTTATTTTTTCCCACCCATATGTACACATCAGTTCCAGATTATACTCTCTGATTGAGATTCAATGTAGGCTTTGAAGCACCACTACTGTAAGGTTGAGTTGCATTGTTTTTTCATAATATTGATGAATAATGGTGGACCAACAAGATTTACTTTTCCATTTATGAAGATTTCTGATTGCATATTTATATCTGCAATCTTTAGAATCTTAAAGAAATCTACAAAACCTGCATTGGATAATCACGAGTGCACCCAATACAGTTTAGATAAATAAGAAATCACAGCCACAAAATGTAACATTTAGTTAATTTTTCATGTTAAAATGTCACACATAGTTCATGCAAGCTAGGGGACATAATTTTTTAAAAAACTGAAGATAATTGAAATGTATTTCAACTTACACATATGTTGATAGATGCTTATTTACCTAATGTTTATATGACAAAATGCTTTTGTTCTTTAAGTTAGCAATTTTTTGTAAAATCTATGTGGGAATTCTGTTTATTGTTCAAATTTGACATAACAAACATACCTACCTTTTGTTATTGATTTCAGTGGATGACTTCTTTGTTAATTCCTATCCGCCATGCTCTCAATCAGACGAGGAGAAACCTTAGGATTAATAAATGTCATCATCTAGCTTACTTGGCATACAGGTTTACTGTTACCAAAGTGCAGGCAATCTTATCTATCTATTACTTATTACCTGTAGTTGTAATCTTTTGCATTCTTTTGACAAATTTGTTATCAAGGAAGAGTTGGGGACATTGTTTAGAATGTAATTCATTTGATGATGCATTTGGATGGATATGTGTATCATGTTATATATTTGCTTGGATCCTTGTCATATCTGAATTCATTACCCACATTTTAATTGAGTTGAATATAGTCTTTTGTATGTTTGTATGAGAAATTAGAAATAAATTCTCATGTGATTTACATAATTTCCAGAATAATTGAGTTGAATATAGTCTTATGAATTTCCAGAATTTCCAGAATTCTCATGTTGATTTACACCTATGGTAATCTTACATTTGTAAGTAGTTAATTGTTGCAAGTAGTTAATTGTTCATATTGATTTAAAAAAAAAACCTTGTTCATATTGTACAAAATACTTTCCAATTGATTAAATTTGTTTGGTGCTTGAGCTCTGCAATGTACTAGAATGATTTTATTATGGAAAATATTTTATTTTTTTTAAAAATTTCCGACGGATTTCCGACGAAAATGTGTTAGAGTTTGCGACGACTTTGCCACGGATATTTGCGACGGATTTCCGACGACTTTGCGACGGAGACATTTGCAACGACAAAACCCGTCGGAAACGATTTGTGACGAGCGATTTTGCGACGAAAATTTGTCCGTCGGAAAGTCCGTCGGAAACGTTAATTTGCGACGGATTTTGTCGTTGGAAATTGTCGATTTTCTTGTAGTGAGTGTCATGCAATAATAAATGTGTACGTGATGCATGGATGGGACACCGTATTTATAGGGAACTGTGGCAATGACGTGGCTTGATTGCTGCCAGGTGCGTGGGCTGAGGTGGAATCCTGACCATGCGATGAGATGCAAATGATCTGCAACGTTGATCTTATTGTTGGGGCACATGATTCTCTTAGAATCATGGATATGGGCCACTGAAGTTCGGAACAATATGTATGTATATAACATTATATTATATATATATATTTTTAGGTCAAATATGTTCGTGGTCCGTATAAAATTTGAGTTTTTGTTTTTAGTCCTTCAAAAAGTTTTCACCAATTTTGGGTCCCTATAAAATTTGGGTTTTATGCTTTTAGCCCTTCGTAATTTTTAATAACGCTTCATGACTTTTAATAACACTTTATTGACCTTTTATAAAAATTATTAAAAGTCTTGAAACGCTATTAAAAGTCATGACTAACTAAAAGCAAAAAACTCAAATTTTATAGAAATCAAAAGTTGTTGAAACTTTTTTAAGAGACCAAAAGTCATGATTAATATATATTTTGTTTATAAAAAAAATATTTAATCCTAGTTTTTTTTCGTGCAACATGGTATATGGAAAAAAATACAGGGTGTCATTTTGGACAGTCCCTTGATTCAGAGTCCACGTGCGGTGCTGTGTGTTTATCATTCAATTCAATCCATAAAGACTGTGGTGGCCGGAATGGGACCCAAACTCCCAAGTCAAAAATAAACAGACCCAATTTGTAAAACAAAGATAATCAACAAGTGGATCCCATCTCATTCAACTCATCATTGCCTTTTTCTTTTCCTCTTCCGCCTTCTTCCCTTCTTCACTCACACACTGCTTAATTCCCTTTTACTCCTTTTCATTTTCTTCACTCCCTCTTCTTTTTTAGGGTTAACAACAGTAGCATTTTTTATCTCTATTTATTTACCACTGCTTTGCTTTCTATCATTTTACTATTTTCTTTGCTTTTATTTTACTATATAGTCTGTAAACTTACGTCATCTTGTAAATTTTTTTACTTGATATATCATTATTGTAGTTAACAGTTAAATATTTTTACAAGGCAAAAAGTCATATCTTTCACATATATGCACTTTACTATATAAAAGTCAGATAAAATCTAGTGTAATAGACGCGTATGCATGATAATGAATTGTACTATACGCTTTTTCATAGCATTATTATTCTGCATTGGTAGCTCCCACTTTTTCTAAAAAGACGATTATATATACTTTCAAGTTTTTTTTATTGATGCTGGTTAATTTCTTTCATAGACACTAAATCGACAAATAAACTTAATGTGATCTTTTAAAAAAAATTATTACTAGAAAATACAAATTCATATCCAAAATTAGTGACAAAAAATTTGAAATATCTATCAACGGTGTCACAAAATTTGGTGACAAAATTAGAGATGGATTAAACATTTTTTATCATTAATTTTTCTCTCTGTAATTTCACTTTGGTTTAGTCGTAGTAAATTAAATATTATTTTTTATTCAGTGATTAAATGTTTTTGGCATAGTGGTAATTTTACTTTTTTGGACGCCAATTAAACAGTGGTAATCACCAATTTCACACTGTTTTTTTGCTGTTGAGGAAAACCAATTTCACACTAGTTGATGATAGCTAATTTTTTTGTTAATAAAAGTAATAGTCGATTCCTCGTATTAATGACTTTGCCAAGCTAAGTCTTCATCCTATAAATATGATCGCAACGTGTGTGTGGTCCTAATTCAGAATTTTTATTTCAAAACCTCAAAACACTAAGATCTCCCTTTTACTTAAAGTCGTAAAGGCTCACCCCCAAAGAATTGTATTGTCATTGTTTGTCGACAACATTGTGGTTAGTAAGTAATAAAAAACTTAACCTACTTTTTAAATAAAATTGGCAATAATATCATCTACTCCACTACTCGCAAGCAAGCTATTTTCTCGAATAAAATATAATATTTTTTTAATAAACTTTTAGATCTTTTTGAGACTCTATGTGTAATTTATTTACATTTATGGAAGTGATTTTTCGCCAAGGCTACGTCAGGTCATGAGCTCGTCTATGAATGGTGGTGTATCAATTCGTTAGAATGTCTCTTAAGAGTGTATGAGTTATATATAGCTCAGATGGAGTTTTTTTATTTTTTATTTGATAAAGGACTATTTTTATTAGTAAGGCTTGGGTATATTGAGTACCTTAAAAAATTTTGTTGACACAAAATTACCTTAAAAGCTTGAAATATATATATATATATATATATATATATATATTACAGTTTTTCAATTGAGTACCCTAAATACATTTGTAGTTTTCTTTGTAAGTTTTAATAATTTCATTTGTCTTTTGAAAAAACCTTGCCAGAAATTATAATTATAGATTATAAAATCTTATAAAACAAGAGAGAGAACATTGAAGCATGGCACGTGTCGCCCCATGTGGCCAAAAGGCCCAAGTGTAACTTTAAAGGGAACAAAAAATTGAAATTATATGACACAGCAATGCAATAGCATAGTACAATTACATTTCAACAACCAACATACCTAACAAAATGATGAAACAAATATACAACATCGCAATTATATACAATGTACTATTTGTTTTTTTAAAAAGATTATAATTAATTAAAGGTTTAATGTTGTTTGCACGTGACTAAGAGTAGTTTTCTTGTCATAACGATAATTCATTTAACTGATTTGTGTCTCGAACTTCCAATTATGTTTGCTTGATTTGTACCACAATTAACTATTTGAGTTCTAAATGACACTTAGTCATTGTCATTCCTTTGCAGTTAGGGAGATGCACTTTTTGTAACATGCCAACAATTTATAGTGCCTTTGATTCATTCACATGTAACCAAAGGTACACTTTGATTTCTAAGAAAAGAATCAATAATATTTGTGGTCTGTCTCATGCACTGTCACTATAGCTAACGACACAGCCACGTTGTGTTCAGAAGCCTCTTGGGTCTTATCATTATTTTGCCAACAGCAATGCAAGCTTGTTGAGGTGAAGCACAAATTACAGCTGTGTAATCATACGTGGTTAAGTGATGTAACACTCAAAATACATTTCAATCCCCACGATTCTGAGCAAGATCGTTGATAGTGGAGGTTACATAATTTCTACTCTTTTACGATTAATTAAATCTTGTTATATCTGGGTTCATCAGAATCATATAACCCTCATGTGGTTGTCAATCATGTTATAAGACAATATCCTGGAGCTGGTTCTTAAGCACAGAATGTCGCAATTCAGCTTTAAAGGATTTCTGAATATTGGTGGGGAAATCCTCTTGTTTGTAAGAACTCCGTGTAATTGGCTTTTTGCCTCGTTCTTTCGGGGGTACTCTTTTTCCTCCTTGAAACTTTTTCCCTTGGGGTTTTGGCCTAGGGAGGTTTTAATAAGACCCCGCATATGTAAGGACTGAGATACCCCTAGTACTCCATTATATATATATATATATTGCTTATAAAAAAACATTTGCGGTCTCAGGTGATAGCATTTACTATCGTTTCTTTTTTAATGGCAAATAATATTAATGGGAGCACTTGGGGTACTTCAACCTAAATCTCATATATCAAATAATATTTATGGAATCACTTTTAGGAGCATGGTGAATGTATTTCAGGGAAAAGGAAAGGAAAGATTAGGTACATGATTTGGGTTGCCGTTGTGTGGGTCATTTCGATAACCCAGAATAATATTATCTTTAGGGGTGGAACTGTTGATTTTGCTCAAATGGTGTATCAGGTCAAATTTATGTCTTGGGGTTGGTTAGTAAATAGGCTCGGGCGAAATTTAGATTTAAGTTTTGTTAGTCGGTGTATTAGTCCTTTGGCTTATTTTGCGTCCAATGTTTTGCATCAATCACTTAAATTGTATTAGTCCTTTGACTTATCAAAAAAAATATCAACAATAAAGATGAAACACAAGGCTAACACCAAACTGTCCAAATAGTTAGACCACCAACAAACTAAAAAGGGAAGCACCACATTGGACGTAAATATCTAGCTAGGGAGACTACCTACTAATGGGGGTAGTCTCCCCACTATCTAGGGAGACTACCTTCATGTGAAGAGGTTTTCCCGCTACTCATAGTATAGGCAGTACTATCATCCTACCAATGAAGATACAACTATTTCACTATGATTATCCAAATAGTCGCATGCCAAATCATCGCTAGCCTTCGCTTACACTGGGATATTTTTTTCAATGAGCCGAAGAAAAGGAGTAACTGGGAGAGAGATATCAGGATAACCAGTGATATCCCTAACTAGCTAGCAATATCATACCAAACAGAGAGTGAGAAATGACAAGTAACGACCAAATGGAGATCAAAGGACTCCTTATGGTTATCACAAAGGACACATGCCATCGAATTGACACAAGTAATGACTCTCTTCATATAAGTCTTGACCCAAGAAAGGATCCTATCCATGATCAATTGCCACGAGAAATCAGCGAGAGGGGATCTCCATCAAATCAATATACCCTTCGCAGAAGCTCTAGAACAGATGCCCATATATGCCAAATTCATGAAGGAGCTTTTGACAAAGAAGAGGAAACTCAAAGAGGACGAAACAGTGGCTTTGATTGAGGACTGCAGTGCTATAATCCAGAGGAACCTCCCTCAGAAAATGAAGGATCCGGGAAACTTCACCATTCCGTGTGCAATTGGCGACATAGCCATTGGCAAAGCTCTTTGTGATCTGGGAGCCAGTATTAATCTTATGCCATTGTCTATGCTGAAGAGACTGGGTGGTGGCGAGGTAAAGCCTACTAGAATGTCGCTGACACTTGTGTTGAACCAAGGGCAAACACTCTTTGTTTTGAATGATAACAAATTACATCTTGTCTACTAATGGTTGCAGTTGAATGAAAGTACAGGGACAAAATCAAAGAACGGGGATTAAATCAAAGAGCAGGGACTAAAGTGCAATGGCTTGCAGAAGAAGCAACAATGAAGTTGAAGACCTAATGGTTTATCTGCTTTTGATAGGACTCAAATGTAAGATCCTATCCCTTCAGCTTTATGACATTTAGTAGAAGAGAGATGAAGTTTTTAAAAATGTTTTAAAAATAAAATTGTTGTGTTGAAAGTCTTGAAAAATATTTTAGTCAAATGCATGCATGCATGAGAAAGGCACACAACATGAGAAAATGTTTTTTAAATGAAAGAATCGATTTTCCATTGTCTCATAGGAGTATAAAATCGATTTCTAACTCCCAATGAGACATGATAAATCGATTCCCAAGCCCTTCCTAAGCAAAACAATCGATTTCCAGGTTATCTTAAAAAGGCAAGAATCGATTACAACATCTCCTTTATTCAAGCAAAGAATCGATTCTTTCTTTTTCCTATGAAGCTTCATAATCGATTGCTCCTATATTTTAGCAAAACTAAAGAATCGATTCCTCCTTCTTTAAACCAAAGTTAAAATCGATTCTTGCCTACTCAGGAGGTCCTAAGAATCGATTCCTTCATTTTTCCAAAGACAAATGAATCGATTCCTAAGTTGTCTAAATGCAAAGAATCGATTCTCCTACTTTTTAACTTCATCAAACAATCGATTCTTCATTTACATTAAATGTTTTTTTCAAAATCCTACGTTTCCTAAATCTATAAATAGAGAGGTGTTTCACACTCTTCAACACACCACTTTCCACTTCTCTGCTACGTACTTTCAGATCAAAAAGCAAAGAGAAAAAAATAAGAGCTTTCATTTTCAGATCTATATTTCAAAGTTCTTCATTTTCAAAAACCAATCATCTCTCACTCTACTATATTGTTACTATACTGCTGAAGTGATTGGTTCGTAGATCTCATATTGTATTCGTTTTCTAAGTGGTTATTTTGAAATCCTGGGAGGTGTTCTTGGGTCGTTCAATCAGGAGATTGAAGCGGTTACTTTGAAATCCTGGGATTTGTTCTTGGGTCTCTCAATCAGGAGATTGAGTTGGTTTGAAATCCTGGGAGGTGATCTTGGGTCATTCAATCGGGGAGATTGAAGTGGTAGTGAAATCCTGGGAGGTGCTCTTGGGTCGTTCAATCTAGAGATTGAAGCGGTTGAAATCCTTAGCTAGGTGCTCGGGTTCTCAGTTCGGGGGAATTGGGATTTGCTATCTGAAGTTGCCTGTTTGTAAAACATTCTTCATATAGTGGTTATCAGCAAAGTCCAAAGGTTGCAAAGCCGGAGGCCGAGGACGTAGGGCTTTTATCCCGAACCTCGTAAAATTCCTGGTGTATCTCTATCCCTCTCTCTTTACTTTATTTACTGTTTATATCTGTTTATAATATCACTACTCTGATCTGAATCTGTTAATCTGGTTATAGTTATACTCGTTGTACTACAGATCTGTTTATCTATCATCTTCTCTATCACTACTGTAGATCTGCTATATTCAATATCATTACATTTCTTATAAAACAACCTTATTGTAAATATTGAATATAGAATAATATCTCATTGTGCCAAATCTGCCTACTTGCATATATCTGATAAGTTCAAATCTCTTTTTCCGCATTTGATTTAAACAAACTTATCATTTATTTCAAAAAGAATCCAAGATTTACATATAACCTTATTCACCCCCCTCTAAGGTTATCATATAGTCTAACAACTTGCTGATCGATCAGTAAAATATCCTTATGGAGTGTTGGAAGATGTTCTAGTCAGAGTTGATAAATTCGTGTTTCCGGTAGACTTTGTGATCCTTGACATGGAGGAGGATGCAGAGGTACCACTTATCCTGGGTAGACCATTTTTAGCCACAGGGCTAGCTTTGATTGATGTGCAACAAGGGAAGCTGATCTTGAGGTTCCAAGATGAGAAGATTACTTTAAGTGTTTTTGAAGCTATGCGCCATCCGGATGACAAAGGACAGTGTTTTAGGGTGGATATGATTGATAACTCTGTAAAAGAGACCTTTAGACAGGAAGTACCATCTCCTCCATTGGAGAATGTAATTGTGAATTCTATTGAAGAAGCAGAGGAGAATCTGGGCAGTGAAATAGAAGACTGTATCCGGCAGTTTGAAGCTTCTCAAATAGAAAATGTCTCCAAGAAAAAGGAAGAGCTAGATAGGGGGAGAGTCCCGAGAAAAAGATCCCTGAATTGAAACAACTCCCCTCTCATCTGAAGTATGTGTTCCTTGCAGATAATGATCTTCATCCAGCTTTCATTAGCAGCTCTTTGACCAAATTGGAAGAGGAGAAGCTGATGAGGGTACTAAGAAGCAACAAAAATGCGTTGGGTTGGACTATCTCTGATCTTAAGGGGATAAGTCCAGCTTTTTACATGCATAAGATCAAGTTGGAAGAAGAATTCAAACCTGTGATCCAACCTCAGCGGAGATTAAATCCTACCATGAAAGAGGTGGTGCGCAAGGAAGTATTAAAGCTTTTAGAGGCCGGCATGATTTATCCTATCTCAGATAGCTCGTGGGTAAGTCCGGTCCATGTGGTTCCTAAGAAGGGTGGTATGACGGTAGTGAAGAATGATAAGAACGAGCTGATTCCGACTTGGACTGTTACGGGTTGGAGGATGTGCATTGACTACCGAAGGTTGAATCAAGCAACCAGGAAGGACCACTTCCCATTGCCGTTCATGGATCAGATGCTGGAGAGGCTAGCTGGACAAGCTTTCTATTGCTTTCTGGATGGATACTCTAGGTATAACCAGATAGCAGTAAACCCAGAGGATCAAGAGAAGACAGCTTTCACGTGTCCCTTCGGTGTGTTCGCATATCGGAGGATGCCCTTCGGGTTGTGCAATGCTCCAGCAACTTTTCAAAGGTGCATGCTTTCTATATTCTCTGATATGATGGAAAATGCAATTGAGGTATTTATGGACGATTTTTCTGTTTTTGGTCCTACTTATGATTCTTGCTTGGCTAACTGTTAACAATTTGGCAAGTGTACCAAATGTCGCAAGTAATATAATTTATCGGTAAGAACCGGTCGTATCCACAGGGATTGTGTTTTATTATCAATAGGCAAGTAAATTAATCCTTAGACGTAACAGTTGGACGAAAAGTGAAGTAACGGTAAAATAAAGCAAACGTTTATAAACAATAAAATAAAAGCGATTAGGGGTCGAATCTTCTCCCCTCACCTATCCTATGATCCTTCAGCTAATCTCAAATTGTTTGTTTAAATTACCAGATTCAATTCACTAAATTAAGTTAAGGACAATCCCTTGCCTCAAAACCCCTTTTACCTAATTGAGAAACCCCAATCCCTTAGGTGATTCATGCCAACAGGTAAAGCAAATAAACGCAAGAAATAGAGAATTCACATATCCAATCCCATATTCCTATGGTGATCACAAGTATGTGATCTACTACCCCATATTAAGAATGTAACCCATATCCCTATGTGATCACAATCCCTAATTCATTACAACTAGCATATGTAGAAGTAAAGCACTACACAAAGAGGCATAGACTTATGATAAATTAACCAAACAACTGAATCAACCATAACAAAGTAATCAATAGATAGGTTTGGGGAGAGTCATCTCTCCCTAATCAAAACAAACTACATGGACAACATCAAGGAAAGAGAAGATAGAAATAAGGAGAAGTTACACATAGAGGAATCCATGAGAAGTCTTCAAAACCTTGTTCCCAAGTGATTAGAAGCTCCCAAAAACGCCCCCAGCTGCTGCTCCAAAGTGTGGCTCAGATCCCAAGACGAAGTCCCTTGCAAAATTCCTGAAACAGCTTTAAAAACCCTAATTTTTACGCACCATCGCGACGCGGCCCGTGGCCGTCGCGTCGCGACAAATGACAGAAACTTCAGGTCTCGCAAAACTGCTCCAGGTCGCGTCGCGAACCCTCCTGGTCGCGACGCGAAGAATGACAGAAAGTTCTGGCTTGTACAAATTCCTCCAGATTGCGTCGCGAACCCTCCTGGTCGCGACGCGAAGAATGACAGAAAGTTCTGGCTTGCAAAATTCCTCCAGATTGCTGCATTTCCGGGCAAGTGTCTGGTTCGCCGAAAGATGCCACAACCAATTAAGAGGTCTTCAAGTCCCATTTAGCTCCAAAAGTGAAGGAATAACTTACAATTGAACTTCCTACTACAATGATCTAAAACTGAACTAAATCCCAGATAATGACTGTTATACAATAAAAACCCTGCACAATTGGTCCTAAAAATGCCTAACTTACATCATATGACTGGGAGTCAACACTAACCTTGATGCGGTTTTAAAACGATGCGCTGAAACCAATTTAGTTTTAAATTGGGAGAAATGCCACTTTATGGTCAAGGAAGGTATTGTGCTTGGCCATAAAATTTCTGCAAAAGGCATCGAGGTTGACCAAGCAAAAATTGAAGTGATAGAAAAGCTACCTCCTCCTCTAAATGTAAAAGGAGTGAGAAGTTTTTTAGGACACGCCGGTTTTTATCGCCGTTTCATAAAAGACTTCTCCAAGATTGCAAAACCTTTATGCAATCTACTTGTTAAGGAGGCTGAGTTTGTATTTGATAATGATTATCTGTGTTCGTTTAATATCTTAAAGGAAAAACTTGTCTCTGCTCCAGTCATAGTAGCCCCAAATTGGGATGCTCCGTTTGAGCTCATGTGCGATGCTAGTGATTACGCAGTGGGTGTTGTATTGGGGCAGAGATCAGAGAAATTTTTTCATGCCATCTATTATGCAAGCAAGGTCTTAAATGAGAATCAAGTCAACTATGCAACAACCGAAAAAGAATTGCTAGCCATAGTATTTGCACTGGAAAAATTTCGTTCCTATTTGGTTGGATCGAAAGTAGTTGTTTTTACTGACCATGCAGCAATTAAATATCTGCTAACCAAGGGCGAGTCTAAGCCTCGACTCCTTAGATGGATTTTGCTTTTGCAGGAATTTGACTTGGAAATCAAGGACAAAAAAGGGAGCGAGAACGTGGTATCAGATCATTTGTCAAGGTTAGAGAACAAAGAAGTGACTGCTCTAGCAAAAGAAATCCTGGAAGAGTTCCCGGATGAAAAGTTGCTTGCCATTATAGAAAGACCTTGGTTCGCCGACATTGCAAATTACAAGGCAGCCGGGAAGGTTCCGGAAGATTTCACATGGCAACAAAAGAAAAAGTTCCTCCATGATGCCAAACATTACCTGTGGGATGATCCTTATCTCTACAAGGTTGGGGCGGATGGAGTTTTGAGAAGATGTGTGTCTGGTGCCGAAAGTAAAAGCATTCTCTGGCATTGTCATGACTCTCCCTGTGGAGGGCACTATAATGGGGAACGCACAGCTGCTAAGGTTCTCCAATCTGGTTTTTACTGGCCATCCCTCTTCAAGGACGCACATGACTACGTGAGAAGCTGTGACAAATGCCAGAGGACTGGCAATACTTCACGTAAGGGGGAGATGCCATTGAATCCCATCCTTGAAGTAGAAGTGTTTGATTGTTGGGGCATTGATTTTATGGGACCATTCCCACCCTCTTACATTGTGAGTACATCTTGGTGGCAGTCGACTATGTCTCCAAGTGGGTTGAAGCTACTGCCACTTCCAAGAGCGATTCCCAAACTGTGGTAAAATTTGTGAAGAAGAACATCTTCTCTAGATTCGGTGTGCCAAGAGTCCTAATCAGTGATGGGGGTAGCCACTTTTGCAACGCTCAACTCAACAATGTGCTTTCCAAGTATGGTGTTACGCATAAAGTGACAACTCCCTATCATCCTCAGAGCAATGGTCAAGCAGAAGTCTCAAACAGAGAAATCAAGAGGATCTTGGAAAAGACAGTTGGAAGCTCAAGAAAGGATTGGTCGTTGAAGGTAGATGATGCGCTTTGGGCATACAGAACAGCCTATAAGACACCTTTAGGTATGTCCCCGTACCAATTGGTTTATGGTAAAGCTTGCCATTTGCCGGTTGAACTTGAGCACAAAGCATATTGGGCACTAAAGTTTTTGAATTTTACCACTTCGGCCTGTGGGGAAAAGAGAATCTTACAACTACATGGATTGGATGAGATGCGTCTGCAGGCATATGAGAATAATAAGATTTACAAGCAGAGAATGAAGGCATACCATGACAAAAATATTTCAAGGAAAGAGTTTCATCCTGGACAGCAAGTACTGTTGTTTAATTCGAGACTTAAGCTATTCCCAGGAAAACTGAAATCCAAGTGGTCAGGGCCTTTTGTTGTTAAGGAAGTGACTCCTTATGGAGCAATTGAAGTAGAGGAGCCCGAGTCAAAAAGATCATTCAAGGTCAATGGGCAGAGGTTGAAGCCATACCTAGGCGAAGTGGTGGATAGAGAGAAGCTGGCATTGGTTTTAAGCGACCCTTAAAACCGGAGGTAACGTCAAGCTAGTGACGTTAAAGAAGCGCTTTTTGGGAGGCAACCCACTTTTCTCAACCCTTATCTTTTTAATTTTTCGCATTATTTTTCCTAGATTAGGTACCTTAGGATGCATTTTAGTCACAATCATGTTGGTTTGAAAGTTAAAAATGGATCAGTCGCAATAATGCGTTTATGCGCGTGTCCAGCAGTGCTTGCTGCCAAGTCGCGCCTTAGTAGCGCACCATTTGCGCGTCACGCGCAGCTGGGTAAAGTCTAATTAGCGTCCCTTCCAATCCGCGCGGCACTCACGCGTAAGTGGCGCTTCGCGCGCCACTCGGAGTATAAATCTCACGCTTCTCAACTCTTCACCTCCAAGTCTTGCGATTTCACTCCCCAAGGGGTCCTAAGTTAGAATTTGGTTGTGGGGTTTTCTACATTGCATCTCCCTTCTTCCTATAGCATCATTCATCAAGTAAGTGTTCTCCTTTTCAAAGTAAATCTTCTCAAAAATAGTTTTATGAAACTTAACTTGATGAGTTCAAATTTGATGATGAGATGAATGTAGAATCTGTTATGTGGCTGTGTTTTTGTTAATTTGGGTGTTAGACTTTGAAAAGAAACAAATTTGGGGAATGTGAAGGTTGTTGGTTGTTGTTGTTCATATGTGGAGTAGTTATGCATGCTATATGTTTGTAAAAATGCCTCAATCAAAAATGTGTGAACAACAACTTGTGCTTATAATTGGTTTGGTAAACTGGCCAGGTGAACTCATTGTTACCATCAAGGAAGCAATGTGGTGATGATCTTGTGCAATTTGACTATTTGTTCTATGTGCACTAACCTTCACCCACGTGTCAAACCTTGAACTTTGGTGTATGCAGGAAATGGCTCAGAGGTCACGAAAGAGGCAGGCAGTTCGCAGGGGTTCATCCTCCCAATCACACCAACCATCCTACAACTCCGACTTGTTTCGATCTTTGGGGTGTGAAAAGTTTTTTGAGTCAATTGAGGCGAACCCCAATTTTGTGAAAGAAAGGGCGATCACTCTCTTCCCCGGTGACTTCGATGATATGCGACAAAACATTAACAACCGGGGGTGGAATAATCTTGTAACCTACCCGAAAAAGGCAAGCAAGGCTTTAGTATATGAATTCTTCTCGAATGTCTTCCCCAAGAAAGCAGTTGATGGGAAATTGACATTCCCCAGGGCCACAAGTTACGTGCGGGGTCATAATATCCCTTATGACTCTAGCACCATCAATAGGCTGTTTGGGATCAGACCAGTGGAAATCTTGGACAGCCGGCTCAGAACCAAAATCAATAGGCAGAGGATAAAGAACAACCCTGAGCGAGCAGCTGAGATCTCTGCGGCACTGTGCAAGCAAGGAATGGATTGGGTAAGGAATAAGAGTGGGGAACCATGGAAAATTATGACAAACTGTCTCACCCCAGTTGCTAGGGGGTGGGCATCTTTCATCCTCACCACTGTATGCCCTAGATCTAACCAATCAGAGCTGAACATTGATAGGGCGAGCCTCATTGCGTGCATTATGAGAGGAGAGCCCGTCAATATAGGATGGGAGCTTGAAGAGGAAATTAGCAGTTTCGCCAACTTTAAGGATGGAAACCAGCCTAGCTATTGGAGGCATGCTAGCCTCGTTGCCTTGCTATGTGAGAGAGCAGGAGTTGTTGCTGATGCCGATGAAGAGACTATTGAACCATCTGCTGCAATCACCGGGTCTTGGATTCGGACCATAGCAGGGGGTGGGTATTTTGAGCAGCCAGTGCACAGAGAAGAACCTCCGCAAGAGCAGCACCAAGAGGAAGAACCAACCTTCCCCAGGGATGAAGCTTGGGTTGATCCACATGGTGAGGACTTTCAGCATCTTCAGGTAAGAATGGATTTGCTAGCAGTGAATCAGCAGCAGATGGCAGCCAGACAGGAGCGGGTGGAAGTAGGGATGAGAAACATGTACAGAGCTATGTGCATGGTGCAGCGAGGAGAGCAGTTGGATCCTGAGGCGGACATCTTTCAGGCGCCTCCTCCAGACTCTGGACGCGGTTGAGTAGTCTATTCACCGCCAGGTTACTTTTTATCTTTCCCTTCTCTTTTGCTTTATTTGATTGTGCACCTTGTGTTTCCTTTAGTAGTTGTAGTTTCGTAGGTTTATTTTTAATTTCATTTTTGATTTAGTCTGAGTCTTTGTAAATAGGTCTTCCCCTAAATTAATCAGTGAGGACACTGCAAAGTTTTGAGTGGGGGGAGGACCTATTGTCAAGTCAGTTGTGTCAGTGTCATGGATATGGGCAATCATGTAGCGAATTATAAAAAAAAAGAGACAGTTGAGCAAACTTAGTGATGATTTGGTGAGAATTGAGCGAATAGTACCCCGGTGGTGAATGAACTAGTGCATTCTTGCTTCCACACTCAAAACATAAACGCAGGTGGAACTTAGCGATCCTAGAGATGATTGTAGCTAAGCTAGCTGTTTGGTGGACCATGGGACTTGCCAAATTTTTACTAAAAATGTAGGGTAGCATAAGAAACTAAGTTTGGGGTTCTCTAAGTTATACTAAGGCACAGCATGTAAGGATGGGATTAGGACAAGTGCACATAGTAGAAGTCAGTTTAAGCCAATGTGCCACCAGTTTTGAAATTTTTGTAATTGCTGTCCTTACCCAATCACCAAAGATCAAAGCCATATTGTCCTGAATCAGTTGAAACTATACCTGTGCCTAAGTACATGAATGCATCTGGAGGTCAAAGACATGTGCCATGCAGGAATAAATGTATCTGGAGGATAGTTCAAAAACTAGTTGAATAAGTGCACTGTCCTAGAGTTCTGAATTGCTAAATCAAAGCCCTTTGTCATGCTTAACCCCCATTCGGAGCGAGAATTGTTAGTCTACCTTTTATTTTGAAACATCTTTGGCAGTCTCGGAAGAAAGCCCTCTAGTCTAAGTTAAATGCATTTTGAAACTAGCTATGTTCCAACTGAGTTAAGTGTCACACACGCACTTTTGAGCAAGATTGTGTTAGTGAAAGTACCACATGGGGTTTGAAATTGAGTGGCCAGTCTGAAAGTTGATGCTCAACCTGTTTCTTTTGCGTTTATGTCATGTAATGGATTCCTATTTTGATTGTCTGTTATCTATTTCTGGCTGTCTTGTCTTGTCTTTGCTTGAGGACAAGCAAATGTTTAAGTTTGGGGTTGTGATGAATCCCCATCACATGATGTTTTTCACTGCGAAAAAGGGGAATTTTACTTGATAATTTGATGAATGAATGGAAATTGTTAGGAGAAAATTAATGAGTTGTTCTATTTGAGATTTAATTGCTTTGCAGTGTTTATGCTGGGTTTTGTGGTGTTTTTGTGCCCAGGGACTAGGTGAAGAGAAGAACGAAGAAATGCAAGCAAGCAGACTCAAAAATACAAGGAGGTGAGCATTCGCCAAATTTGCTCTGCAGCTGCGCACGGAGCGCGAGTGAAGCGCAAAATCACAGCAGCTCCTGCCATTTTGCGCTGCAGTTGTGCGTGTAACATCCCCAAAATAATTAGTAGAATTATTTGGGTGTTAACCCAATTAAATTAATTTAGTACTTAACTAGTAAATTTATTGAGTGCTAAAATTATTTATTGGTTGTCATCGGATCGTTAACCGAATAATACGGGTCAAGGAAGTTTTGGAATCGAAATAAGAGATTTAGATCAATATGGTAATTGGACCACGTTACCGCGTATATATTAATAAATATATAAATGTGTGTGTGTGAGTGAAAGAAAGAATAAAATGAAAGAAAGAAAAGAAAGAAAGGAAGCACGCGAGAGACAGAAGGGAGAAACAGAAAGAATGAGAGAAAAGAAAAGAAAAGAGAAAGAAAGGGTGAGGAGGAAGAAGAGGAAAAAGGAGAAAGTTAGGCTCATCAAAACGACTTCCTTCCAACACGAAAAATGCTCACCGTTACTTCCTCTTCGATTTGGTACCAAGATCTTCATCATCAACTCACTCTCTCTCACTTTGCCATTTTCGAATTTGAGAGGAAAAATTGGAGTTTTGATAGTTGTAGCTCAAGGGAAAACTCAGGATGATGTTTAGGAGCGAGCTCAAGGTGGATTACGCGAATATTGAAATCCGATTTGGAGTTTTTGAAGAATTAAAGGTTAGGGTTCAAAAATTGGGTTTATGTGTGAATAGTGGCTTGAGGAAGAAGAAGATGAATAGTGTTCAGGGAAGATTTCGAGGAATTCGGTATTTCGGTCAGAAAGAGGTTTAGTGATCGAGTGGAAAGCTTTGGAAGCGAATTTGAGCGTCGTCGGAACGGAAAATTTATGCGGGGAATGTTCGTGTGGTTACTCGGTGATTTCGGCTTGCTCGTGGATCACGCTTCAAGGGTGAGTTTTACTCACGTTTAGGTTTTTAAATTAATAAACTTAAATTGTGAAATGTGTTTTTGTTTTGATTTGAGTCGAAAACGTATTTTGTACGAAAAATCACGTTTTAGGTCCAATCGGTTTTTGGATTGTTTGATTGATGATCATTGTTGTTTGAATATGTTTTTGGACTGTTTTTATGTTGGGACTGGACTGGAACAGGTATCGGAATTGATCGGAACGACAAAAATTGCGAAAACGGGATAAAATTCAGTGCTGTCAAAAGCGCACGACCCGTGCGTCCCAGGCGCACGGACCGTGCGCCCCTTTCGGTTTGTGTTTTAAAAAGATGCATTACAGGGCGCACGACCCGTGCGTATGGGCGCACGAACCGTGCGCCGTGTTTTGTCCAAATTTTCCAAACTTGCCCGAAACGATCCCGATCGATTCCAATCTTCTCCTAATCCTTTCCTAACCATTCTATAATGATATTAAACTTATAATGCCATGATTTTTGGTATGTTTTATTGATAATAAAACGAATTATAAGTTCTATGTGGGATTGTAACACTGACGCGTAATGATTATTATTCATTCGTCTAAACCGGTGAATAATTCACGATATATGAATTATATCGATCAAAGGAGTCGGGCCAATGTGGGTGGTTATATATGATTGTAGATATATATATTATATCGAGTTTGGGTGACGACCCATGTTGACATACTAGGCGGGGAAGTCATGAACCCTTACCCTAGGCTCTGTGCCCGTAGGAAACACTATTGGTTATGGGGTTCGACGGAAGATGCAAGTGGATTGCGGCCGGTGTTGTGTCAAAAGTTATTGTACTACGTTCACCAGAAGATGCAAGTGGATTGCGGCTGGTGGTTGTTAACAATTTGGCAAGTGTACCAAATGTCGCAAGTAATACAATTTATCGGTAAGAACCGGTCGATCCACAGGGATTGCGCGTTGACAACAATAGCAAAATTGTAAATTCGTAGATTGTAGATATTTGATAAATCGAGTAATTGATAACAGAATACGAACGTGAATTAATAATGCGAGAAAAACGACTAGGGATCGAATCCTCTCACCTCACCTATCACATGAACCTCAGCCAATTCAAGTTAATTATTTAATTTCTAGATTCAATTCATTAATTTAGGTCAAGGGTAATTCCTTGTCTCAAGACCCCTATTACCCTAAGAGTTACCCTAATTCCTTAGGTGAGTCGTGCCAGAGGGTAACGCATTAAGATTAAGAATTATATTGAATTCACATAAGCTACCACATATTCCTATGATGATTACTAGCATGTGATCTAACTACCCAATTTCCAGCTACTAATTCATATCCCTATGCAATCACTAGCCTGGATCATCGCAATTATCATATGTAATTGAAAAACGTTAAGAACATAGGTAATTAGACAAGCAAATCGAATAACAACTGAATTAACTAGATCAATGGTTCACATGATAGGTTTGGGAGATTCATCTCTCCCTAATCTAAAAGAATTAGTTACAAATCATCCTAAGAGTGGAAACCAACATAGAATAGAAAACAAACATAAAGGAAGACATTTAGAACCTTCAATCCCTTGTTCCCAAGTGGTGAGAAGGCTCCAAAATCGCACCTCCAGCTGCTCCAAAACGTGGCTCCAATTCCCAAAAAAACGAAGTCCCTTGTAAAATTGCTGAAACTGCTTTAAAAACCCTAATTTTGACGCACCATCGCGACGCGGCCCGTGCCCGTCGCGTCGCGACAAATGACAGAAACTTCAGGCCTCGCAAAACAGCTCCTGATCGCGTCGCGAACCCTCCTGGTCGCGACGCGAAAAATAACAGAAAGTTCTGGCTTGTAAAATTCCTCCAGATCGCGTCGCGAACCCTCGTGGTCGCGACGCGAAAATCAACAGAAAGTTCTGACTTGCAAAATTCCTCCAGATTGCTGCATTTCCGGGCAAGTGTCTGGTTCGCCGAAAGATGCCACAACCAATTAAGAGGTCTTCAAGTCCCATTTAGCTCCAAAAGTGAAGGAATAACTTACAATTGAACTTCCTACTACAATTATCTAAAACTGAACTAAATCCCAGATAATGACTGTTATACAATAAAAACCCTGCACAATTGGTCCTAAAAATGCCTAACTTACATCATATGATTGAGAGTCAACACAACCCCAAACTTAAACTTTTGCTTGTCCTCAAGCAAACAATCAATTCAGACTGTGGCTGTTTTTCTATTTAGCTGTTACATGTAATACATCAACCTTAAACTCATCAGCACATCAACTATCATCATCAATCTAATACAGTGGCAGGACAATTGAATTGGAAATACTGAATCATAAGCAGGCAGCATTCTCAAGTTTTCTCTGTACGCACATCTCACCAGTGTTTCACTCTTGAGGTGTTTCGGGTATTCACTCAATTCACAGTACCTGCATCATCGTTTCATAGGCTTGACAGAGTTCTATATCATTCTATACAAATGAAATGCATACACACATTTTGAGGGCTTTAAAGGTTATAGCGGGGCTTAGGTAAAGGTGGATACATTTGGATAAGTAGGTTGCACTTGGAGTTAGGCCTACCTCTCTTTTTGTCAATTTCACGCAATACTCACCCATTTTCCCAAAGCATTTAACAAAACAAGAGAATGATTTTATTTATCTGTTTATTTTCTCTTTTTTTTTTGATGTATATATATATACATATATTTTTTTCTTTTCTTGTTCATTCTCTTGTATACCACCCCAAAATTATATTGTTGCTATTCCACGAGCAACCCCAAACTTAAAAATTTTCCCACTCTCACAGCTTTTGTTACCTAACTCCAAGTTAAGAATTAACTAGGCTATGATTTCCAGAGAAACAGCATACAATTTTTTTTTTTTAACAATAGGCTCAGAGGGGCTAGCAGAGGATAAACATTAATTAGGTGTGGTTTGAAAGGCTCAGGGGTGCCAAAAGAAATGCCTCAGTGTGTATGAAAATCAAATGCAAAAACAATTAAGCACAATGTCAAGTTCTGCAGACTAATGCAGGCAAGGAATACACACAATATATATAAGAACGTGTTTAGGCTCAAACCTCACAGTTGGGATCGTAGAGATGGAACTTGAGAGATGCTGCTCACAGATGATAAAGAACTTCTGCAACGTTTGTCATGACCCCTGCTATTACTTGATGATAAAACTTGAAGTGCGAGTGTCAAAAGGAAAAATGCAAACATGCGAAGCCAAATGCCACACATCATCATCATTGAAGCTGCTTTAACAAAAAGAGAATAGGGTAGTGGTGCCTCAATATCACAGAGTAAGTTATAATAATAAGTACAGACCAAAGTGCAAAATATAGTCAGAATGGGGTACAATAAAGTACTGACAAATGGTAAGTGGCTCTCACCAGTGGGTTGCCTCCCACTAAGCGCTTCTTTAACGTCACTAGCTTGACGGTTGTCAGAGGATGACTCAGTCTGGCTCAGGTGGAGAACTCAGCCTCTCCAATGCCTCTTTAAATTCTTCTTGGGTACACTTTCCTTTCAGGTTGCCGTTCCTCTCGCTAGATGATGCATGAGAGGAATGTAGCAGAGGATCCACAGACATACCCATAACTTTTTTAGAATCTTTCGATACCATAAGAGAGTTCTCAAGGGATGAGTGGGGGCGAATTCTGTTTGGAACAATGGGATCAGGCGCCTCACTACCACAATACCCTTCTTTTTCCTTCGCTAGGCATATGGACTTTAGCTCATTAAAATTCACAGCTTCATCTTGGACTCTCAAGGTCAAGGTTCCATCTGCCATGTCAACTTCAGCTCTACTAGTTGCTAGGAAGGGTCTTCCCAAAATCAACGGGGTGTCATTGTCTTCATCCATGTCAAGAACCACAAAATCCACTGGGAAGAGGAATTTATCAACCTTTACCAAGACATCTTCGACAACCCCCCAAGGATACCTTATAGACCGATCCGCAAGCTGCAACGTCATGTTGGTCGGTTTCACCTCCCCTCCGCCAAGTTTTTCCCACATAGCCAATGGCATCAGATTAATGCTTTCCCCTAAGTCACAAAGAGTCTTGTCTATAGGCACACCACCAATTGGACAAGGCATGGTGAAGCTCCCGGCATCTTTCAACTTAGGAGGCAGTTTTCTTTGAATAATGGCACTACACTCAGCTGTCAAGGCCACTGTCTCATCTCCCTTGAACTTCCTTTTCTTTGTCAACAACTCCTTCATGAACTTGGCATAAACCGGCATTTGCTCAAGTGCCTCTGCAAAAGGTATGTTGATTTGAAGGTGTTTGAAAATATCCATAAACTTGGAGAACTGCTCATCTTTCTGATCCTTCTTGCTCCTTTGAGGGTATGGCAACCTTATGTATGAAGGAATTTCTTTGGGCTTCTCGTCTACCTGCAAATTTTCATTAAACAAATTTTCTTTTTGGTTAGACTTCACGGCTCCCTCATTTTTTCTTCTCAACTCATTTTCAACACCTTCATTTTTCTTTGTCAACTCCTCCCTCAACTCCTCAGTTTCACCGCTTCCTTCTCTAGGCTTGGGTGTGGGCACTTCAGCAGGGTTCAGCTCTTTACCACTTCTCAATGAAATAGCATTACAAATTTCGTGTTGAAAGTTCCGACTAGTACTAGCGGAAGAGAGCTTGTTACATGCTTCTGTAAGTTTCTTTGACAACTCCCCAACTTGACCCTCTAAGTTCTTCATAGCATTTTCATGGTTTTTCTCCATACCCTTCATAGCTTGCTCTTGAGATTGGAAGGTGTTCTTGATCAATTGCATGCACTGTGTCAGAGCATCGTCCAAATAAGTTCCTTGGTCATGAACTGGCATTGCTTGAGCAGTTGCTGGAGTTTGAGACCTCACTTCCAAAGCAGCAGCCACTTGTTGGGTGAGAGATTCAATTTGAAGCGACATTAGCTTTTGTTGAGCCAAAATTTCACTATTAGTGTCCAACTCCAACATACCCTTTGTAATTACAGCTCCACAGTCATTTTGCATGCTGTACTCATTTGAACTCATGTCCTCCACTAGCTGTTTGGCTTCCTCCCAAGTTTTAGTACCCAAAGAGCCTCCTGCCGAGGCATCTAACATCATCCGGGTTTGAGGGTGCAATCCATAACAGAAGGTTTGCATCTGCAGAAAATCTTCTATGCCATGCCCAGGACATTTCAGAACTGACAACTTGAATCTTTCCCAGGAATCATACAATGACTCGGATTCCCCTTGTGAAAAGTTGAAGATTTCAGTTCTCTTCTTGATGAACTTGGAGATAGGGAAGAATCGTTCTAGGTACTTGTTTTCAAGATCACTCCAAGCATTGACATTTCCTGGAGGGATAGTGTTCAGCCAATCTTTTGCCCGGCCTGTTAGAGTGAATGGAAACAGGCGCACCTTCTTGGAGTTTTCATCAACCCCCTCAGGATAGGTGGTTTCACAAATCTCATGGAACTGGGAGAGGTGTTGGATGGGGTCTTCAGCATCTGACCCTGCAAACTGCTCTGATTTTAGTGCAGTGAGAACAGAAGACTTAATGTCAAAGGTAGCGGCCCATGCTGGTCGGAATGTGTAAGCCTGAACGCCCTGATTTCTCCTCCCAAAGTCATTGAGAATGCGTCTTGTGAGTGGGATTCCGGCCATAACTTCCTCTTGCCTTGGTTCATCTTCCGGAATGGAGGTTGCAGTTGAGTGTACCTGGGACCCTCCTTTGGCTTGTTGCCTTGCTAGTCTAGCTTTCTTCCGGTCCGCCTTTTCTGTTTTCTCAATCACGGGGTCAAACAACAATTCTTGCGAATTTTGCCCCCGCGTAAACAACTTCTCTGCAACACTTAAACAAACCGTCAACAAGTCCAACACAATAACTAAGTATCTAGACAGAGAAATTAGACTCAACATTTTAAATGAAATAAAATAAACGGTAATCAACAAAACATAAAATTAAATACTAAGAATTAAACAACTAAAATAATAAATAAAAATTTAACAAAAGACTAAAAAGAATATATGTGCACCTATGAATCAACAAATTTAAGTAACTAAAGATAAAACAAAACAATCAAAAACTAAAAATCTAGAATCAACTCGTTTGCCTTGTTGACAACAAAGTCAACAATCCCCGGCAACGGCGCCAAAAACTTGTTAACAATTTGGCAAGTGTACCAAATGTCGCAAGTAATACAATTTATCGGTAAGAACCGGTCGATCCACAGGGATTGCGCGTTGACAACAATAGCAAAATTGTAAATTCGTAGATTGTAGATATTTGATAAATCGAGTAATTGATAACAGAATACGAACGTGAATTAATAATGCGAGAAAAACGACTAGGGATCGAATCCTCTCACCTCACCTATCACATGAACCTCAGCCAATTCAAGTTAATTATTTAATTTCTAGATTCAATTCATTAATTTAGGTCAAGGGCAATTCCTTGTCTCAAGACCCCTATTACCCTAAGAGTTACCCTAATTCCTTAGGTGAGTCGTGCCAGAGGGTAACGCATTAAGATTAAGAATTATATTGAATTCACATAAGCTACCACATATTCCTATGATGATTACTAGCATGTGATCTAACTACCCAATTTCCAGCTACTAATTCATATCCCTATGCAATCACTAGCCTGGATCATCGCAATTATCATATGTAATTGAAAAACGTTAAGAACATAGGTAATTAGACAAGCAAATCGAATAACAACTGAATTAACTAGATCAATGGTTCACATGATAGGTTTGGGAGATTCATCTCTCCCTAATCTAAAAGAATTAGTTACAAATCATCCTAAGAGTGGAAACCAACATAGAATAGAAAACAAACATAAAGGAAGACATTTAGAACCTTCAATCCCTTGTTCCCAAGTGGTAAGAAGGCTCCAAAATCGCACCTCCAGCTGCTCCAAAACGTGGCTCCAATTCCCAAAAAACGAAGTCCCTTGTAAAATTGCTGAAACTGCTTTAAAAACCCTAATTTTGACGCACCATCGCGACGCGGCCCGTGCCCGTCGCGTCGCGACAAATGACAGAAACTTCAGGCCTCGCAAAATAGCTCCAGATCGCGTCGCGAACCCTCCTGGCCGCGACGCGAAAAATAACAGAAAGTTCTGGCTTGTAAAATTCCACCAGATCGCGTCGCGAACCCTCGTGGTCGCGGCGCGAAAATCAACAGAAAGTTCTGACTTGCAAAATTCCTCCAGATTGCTGCATTTCCGGGCAAGTGTCTGGTTCGCCGAAAGATGCCACAACCAATTAAGAGGTCTTCAAGTCCCATTTAGCTCCAAAAGTGAAGGAATAACTTACAATTGAACTTCCTACTACAATTATCTAAAACTGAACTAAATCCCAGATAATGACTGTTATACAATAAAAACCCTGCACAATTGGTCCTAAAAATGCCTAACTTACATCATATGATTGAGAGTCAACAGTGGTACGTAGAAAGGCCTAGGATGCTAGTTCATCGGAAGACGCAAGTGGATTGCAGCCGGTGTCTTACTAGGTCGAAGCCTTATTGTATGGTTCACCGGGATTAGCAAGCGGATTGCGGTCGGTGTTGTGTCAAATCTTAAAAATGTTTTAAAAGGACCGAGAGTGCTAGTAGGGGTCTCGGTAGAACTCACTGAGATTGTATCTCATTGTTTATATGTTGTTGTTTTACAGATAAACAGAGAAAGTGGAGATCCAAGAGGCACGAGTAGGTGGTACTCGGATGGTTGCTGAAGACTTAGCTTTATGCTTAAGTTTGCACTTCCTTTATGTTGTCTATGTATTACAACTCATTGTATTGGTATTATAATTTATTTCCGCTTTCTTGTACGATATTGAACACTGTATTTCACTGATGGTTTATGGTCTTATTTATGTTTAAGACTGTTCTATTGTTATTCAGTGAAAATTTTATAGTGGTGTTCAGTATTTAAACAGGAAATATATCTCTGATGTTTTAGGAATGGTACACTTGGGTATTTTTACTCGATAAAAATACCGGGGTGTTACAGTGCGCGAGGCGCCACTGAGGCGCAAAATAAACACTGTAGCGTCCTCCATCCGCGCGTAAGTGGCGCTGGGAGCGCCAGTGCAGCGCAAAATACCGGAAACACGTTAAAACAGGGGACAGACGCGTTTTTTGAGGGGGGGGATTTTTGGACGAATTTCGAAGCCCTAGCACACGAAAGAGAGCTCCTACCTACTGACGGCTACCGAAGAATCAACACCTGGGAACAAGGATTGACGATTCAGATGCCTTCTTTCCATCTTTCATCTCGTAATTATTCCCTTTCTTCTACTTTAATTATGTGGAACTAAATCCCCTTTGTTAGGGATGATTGAACTTTGATGTAAAACTGTGGTTATTGATTTAATTCAGTACCTTTATCGTTTTCTCTCTTCGTTTGTGAATCAAATTTCTATTGTTATATGTTTATGTTTGGGAAAGCATAAAATAAAATCTATTTCAATAATTTAAATGGGAATTTGGTTATTGAATAGCTTGGAATTCGATTCCTTCAATTTCGTCGCTTAGGAATAATCGCCGTTTTGATGTATGTGTATGAATTCTGGACGCTTAATGCTTGTTATGATTAGAAGCACCTAAGGGACTAGGGTTTGCATGAATTAACAAAGGCTAATCACCTAAGGGATTAGGGTTTAGTAAAATAGTGAATTCTATAGCAAACAAGAGAGAGAAACTATCTTTTAAGAATGAATCAATGACCATAGTAGAAATCAAAGGGCCTTCATCCCTAGCACCTTCTCATCGCATATCTTTCAACCTTTTCTTCGTGCTATTATTATAAACAAATTACAAAAAACATTTTTATCGCTTTACTTCGAGCTTGATAGCTCAACAATTATCAAACAAACCCCTTTCAATTTGGTTTCTATTAGCTGTTGTTAACGTCTTAGTAAATTAAACTTCGATCCTTGAGGACGATATCCCGGTACTTACCGGTTTTATTACTTGTACGATTCGGTACACTTGCCGAAAAGTTAACAACTTGTCACCAGTTATCAACTCTAATTAGACATTTTTCAATTAACAACTCTAACAAACATACACTTTTCAATTAACATCTCCAACAACATACACATTACATACACATACAATTACACTATCTTAAACACATACACTAGTCAATTACATTTTTCAATTTCAATTCAATTCCAATTACTTCTTTCAATTACAACTTTCTAATTAACAACAATAACAACAACAATTTTATTCTACAATTCTAAACACTATCTTAAACACATACAACAACCTTTCAAATTTCACAATCCTAAACACTAATATTAATATTTCTAACAATAAAACTTTATTCTATAATAACATACACATTTAAAACTCACAGTTCACAACTAAAAACAACTAAAAAAAATCATTTCTAAAAACAAAAATAAATAAAAACTAACCGTGACTGTGGTGGCTGTCCGGTGCGGTGGTTGTCCGGTGACTATGCGAAATAGAGGTTCAGTGACTGTGTGAAATAGAGAGACAGAGACACAATTAGTGAACAATAGAGAGAAGGTTCGGAGAGAGAGAGAAAGAGAGAGAATAGTGAGAAGAAACAAACATTGGTAACGTGGACAGTGGTGGCGTAGACGGTGGTGGTGCGGTGGCGTGGACGGTGGTGGTGTGGTGGCGTGGACGGTTCGGAGAGGGAGAGCTTGAGAGAAAGAATGGAGAAGAGGAAAGAAAGAGAGAAAATAGGGAGGGATCCGGGTTTAAAATTTTTTTAACAGTTAGCGACTGTTTTGAGAGGGAAATCTGTCGCTAACTTTGGGCGCCACGTGTCAAATAAACTGCTACGGACAGTGGCACAATTCTCAAAGATTAGCGACGGATTATTAGCGACGGAAATACGTCGCTAAATGTTGCCACGTGTCAAATAAACTGAAACGGTCAATGGCATAGTTTACGAGATTTAGCGACGGATTATTAGCGGCGGATTTCTGTCGCTAATTCAAATCAAAATTTTCGCCTCTTCGCGCCTTGTCAAATCCGTTGCTAAATCAGTGAAATTCCGTCGCTAAATAAGCAAAACCAATTCCGTCGCTAAGGGTGTAAAATTCCGTCGCTAATTCTGATTTTTGCGACGGACATATAGTCCGTCGCTAATAATCCGTCGAACTTTGGCTTGGTTGTTGGTCCAATTTGAGCTAGAACTCACTCAATACTCAGATCTACTTCGCTTAAGCCGACTTGATTTTTCACTAGGAACCTCTAAACCTATAGGGGGATAAGGTGGTGAATTAATTTGGCGAGGTGATGGAGGTTGGTAAGGTGGTTCATAGTGATTTCGTGCTATATAACGTATATTATTAGGATCATACAAAAAATCTTCCATCCCAAAATCGATATTTTCTTCTGCAAAAGTTGTTGCATCAGTATCTTCAGGGTCTACTGACATGGAAGTATGTGTTGTGTAAAATAATGCGCAAGTAAACACAATCAACAAGTAGTAAGTGATACGTAAAGTTCGTTCCCACGAGGATTGAAGTTCAATAAATGCTTAATTTTGTTAACAAATTAGTGAAGCAAAATAAAATAAAACAAGTTTTTGTAACCATCATTTATATCAACAATAAAAGTAAAAAGGAGTGAAAATCAGATTAGAGATCAAGCTGGAATGCTTTCACTATGTAAATCCATCAAAGTGTAATAATGTTGTATCTGATGCTGCAGCATTGAGTGTTGTAGCATCTAGTGTGTACTTTTCAGATGCTTTCTCTAAGGTTTCAATACAAGGACTTTTTTCTAAGCCCTAAATAGGTTCACTATAGGCTGTTACGCACCAACAATGTTCACTCTAAGGAATTTTCCCTCCTATGTCTAGGGTTTAAGCAAGGGATGTTAAAGTGTCATTTAACACCCACTATCCATATTATCCATTGAGATTAATTTATAAACCTTTTCAGAATTCATAAATGCTACTTAAATTTAGTTGGTCATTCCTAAATCAAGATGGAAATATTATCACGCAAAGGATAAAATGCTAAAACATCAAATACACTTCATTACATATACTAAGACTTCATTACATAGATTATAGCATCCCAACTAAGAGTATTTAGCTCATGATTAGCAAACAACACAAGAATTAAAGCTCAAACATAAATGCTAAAGCCACAAAACCAAAAATATAAAGAAGAAATATACTAAGAAGAGGTAGACTGAAGATTGGCTCCAAGAACAGTAGCTTGGAGGTACAAATCAGCTCCCAAATCCACAGAAATCTACAAGTAAGTCAGCTTTTGTAATGCTCCAGCATCCTTCCCAATGTACTAAATGAAGTGAGAATGTTGCCTTTTATAGTACTAGGGTACATGATCCAAGAAAAACCCTAGTATGTGCCCAACAAAAAGGGAGGAATATTCTGAATTCCATGCGTTGGTCCCCACTAGTATGTGCTCATCCTTATCTGCCAGTTGTCAGGCGCTAAAAGTAGCGTATCAAGCTTTCTCTCTCATCTGACGCAGAATTGCATTGTTGTGGCACCTAATGATGCAACATAAAGAACGCACACATAAAAGCACAAATAGGGCACCAATGTGGCAAATGACTTCAAACCAGATTTAAATCCTCTATTTTCTAAAACAACATATTTAAGTGATTATTAAACACATTCCTACTTGAGAACTTACAACAATTTAAGCATAGGAAAGCATAAATAACTCTTATAAATAAGAGTTATCACACCCCCAAACTTAAACCATTGCTTGTCTTCAAGTAATGATACTTGACAAAGACAAAAACTACAAACAAGGCAATGTTTAGCTGCACATGTTGATTCAACAGATTTTTCAAAGAAGATCAAATTGGGCCTAACTTTCAGATCCTCAATCATTCATATACACCTTAAATCTATCAAGATTCCTAAAATTACCCCTGCTCAAAGTGTGTGTGTGTGTGTGACAACTAGGTTTACACTACAAAAAAATGTAGTATTAGCGACAGATTTTAGCGAGGGATACCAAATCCGTCGCTAAATCCAACTTAGCGACGGATTTAGTGACAACCAAATCCGTCGCTACAAGACGCACCATTTTTTTTTAAAAATTCAAATCCGTCGCTAACAGGAAATTCCGTCGCTAATGGGCCGTCGCTAACGCTGACGTAACCGTTGGCAGACCTCGGAAATCGTAAGATTCCCAAATCCGTCGCTATTATTCCGTCGCTAATGTTTGGGAATGCGTGAAATTTAAATCCGTCGCTAATATTCAAATCCGTCGCTAAATATCCCTCGCTAATTTTAATTAAATTTTCCTATTCCGTAACACACTCTTCTCTCACCATTCACTCTCACCTCACTCATTCTCACCTCACTCACACTTCCCTCCGTCGCAGCACGCCACCACCACCCATTCCCTTCCCTCCGTCGCAGCAAGTAACGCCACCATTCCCTCTTCTCTCACATTTCACTTTCTTTCCTTTTCTCCATTCTTCTCTCAAAACAACGAACCACACCACCACCGTCCACGCTACCATGGTTTGTTTGTTCTCACTTCTCTCTCTTTCTGTCTCTCTCTCTCTCTCTCTTCGAACCTTCTCTCTATTTCTCTCTAATCGTTTATCTCTCTCATTCCTCACCATAGGCACAAATCTATTTCTTACCACCCACCGGAGTTCGCACAGTTACCGGACAGCCACCGCACCGGAGTTCGCATAGGCACAAAACGGTTAGTTTTTATTTATTTTTGTTTTTAGGAATGATTTTTGTTTAGTTGTTTTTAGTTGTGAAATGTGAGTTTTAAATGTGTATGTTATTATAGAATAAATTTTTGTTGTTTGAAAGATTAATATTAGTGTTTAGGATTGTGAATTTTGAAAGGTTGTCGTATGTGTTTAAGATAGTGTTTAGAATTGTAGAATAAAATTGTTGTTGTTGTTATTAATTAGAAATGTGTAATTGGAATTGAATTGAAATTGAAAAATGTAATTGAATAACGTATGAAAAGTGTATGTTGTTGGAGATGTTAATTGAAAAGTGTATGTTTGTTAGAGTTGTTAATTGAAAAATGTCTAATTGGAATTGATAATTGGTGACAAGTGTATGTTAATTTTGAAATTGAAATTGTGTTAAATTGTTGTTTTGATGTTTGATGAACCCTAGGTTAGATGACTATTTGATGTTGTTATTGTGTGTTGTTGATGGAAAAGGGTGAGGTGCTTGTTGTCCTTCACCCCCATATTTTGCTCGAAATCATCTCCATTGAGATAATTGCGAGACTATACTAACAATTTTAAGGTTGAGAGTTAGAAATAACTTCCTTCACTACTTATATGGAAAAGGGTTTTGTCTGATCTGTCCTTAACCCCCATATTTGGCTCGAAATCATCTCCACTGAGATCATATCGATGCCACTAACTTGATAGGTTATATTTTAGGTTTAGTTGTGGGAATCTAACGCGTTTTTTAAATGCGTGTAGATGAATTGGAATCAATTGAATTGTAGTTGGGTGTATGATCGGTTATATCCGGGAAGAGCATTTTTGAAGGAAACTTTTGTAAATGGGGTTGAAGAGTTTATTAGGGTAGCGTGGCATTATGATAAAGCTAAAAAGGAAGGGGGGATTAGATGTCCATGCCTTAAATGTGACGGTATACCTATTACACCTGATGATGAAATTAGGGTGCACTTGTTTCGTATCAGGTTTAGGCCTAATTATTGGATTTGGGTGGACCATGGAGAACGACTTCCAAATTTTGACTTAGGGGCTTCTTCAAGCAGTTCTAGTTTTCATGTTCCATCTAATGAACAATTTGAGTCGATGGAAAGCATGATTTGTGATGGTCTCGGAGTGAATGTGCCATTTGATGAGCCTTAATATGACGATCATGATGAACTTCCAAATGAAGAAGCACAAAGATTTTATTGTTTGTTAAAAGAGTCAAACACACCGTTGTTTGATGGCTCTCCAGAGTCAAAATTATCTATGTGTGTGAAGCATTTATCTCTCAAGTCCATGAGCAATATTTCTGAGTTGGGTTTAGATTTTGTGACTCAAATGATGTTGGACGGGACACCTAATAAGGCTAGTTTTCCAAAAAGTTATTATGAAGCAAAGACGTTAGTTTCGAAGTTGGGATTGGAATGTAAGAAGATTGATTATTGTGAGGATGGACACATGTTGTTTTACGACAACGAATTTGGTAAAACCGATGGTGCACTGCAGGCCTGTAGATTTTGTGGAAAGCCGAGGTAAAAAGTGCGTAAAGGGGAAAAACGTAATTATAAACCCATTCCTGTAAAATCGATGTTCTATTTGCCTATAGTTCCAAGGTTGAAGAGAAAGTTTTCATCGCCTGAAATTGCAAAGAAAATGACGTGGCATTATGAGAATAGGAATACCTCAGACATTTTACGCCCTCCATCTGATGGTGAGGCGTGGAAACACTTTGATCGAGTGCATTTAGATTTTGCCTCTGACCCACGGAATGTTCGACTTGGTTTGTGCTCTGATGGATTTACTCCATATATCCAAGCATCAGCGTCACCCTATTCTTGTTGGAGGAGCTGGGACTTCACGTTCTGCTGCAGCTGCTCCACCTGCTGGTCATTCTCCCTCCGGCCCCAATTGGTATCCTATAAACCCATCTGCCACACCAGCATCCTATATGTATTTTCCACCTCTGCAGCATCTTATGGGCAC
This sequence comes from Astragalus membranaceus, assembly GCA_039519185.1. NCBI lineage: Eukaryota > Viridiplantae > Streptophyta > Magnoliopsida > Fabales > Fabaceae > Astragalus > Astragalus membranaceus. The sequence goes on from CM076849.1 coordinate 52,382,180, forward strand.
ACCGGGAGGGTATATGGGCACACCGGGAGGGTATATGGGCCCACCTCTGCAGCATCCTATATATGGGCACACCGGGAGTGTATATGGTTCCACCTCTGCAACATCCTATGGGCACACCAGCAGGGTATATGGGCCCACCTCTGCAGCATCCTATGGGCACACCAGTCGGGTTATCTATGCCTACACCCGAGGTACATACTGATCAGTCCCTACAGGATGATCATTCTGACCCCCATGGTCATACTGATTCAGAGCCATTATCATCCGGGTTGGAGGATGAGCAGGTGGTTGTCGACCCTGATGGTCGACGTCGCAAAGTCATATATCCCTTTGGCGATGCGTAAGTATTGTTTGACTTTTTTTAATTTAAATTAATTATTTGTTTGACATGTATATATGTTTGTTAATTATGCAACGACTTAATTATGCAGGTTTGTTAGATCGAAGACTGCTTCATCAGCGATCACTTATGTCATTAAGAAACTCTATTTTGAAGAGTACCATGAAAAGGTGACAAAAATTGATAAGAGAAGAAAGAAAGATTTTGTGGACTTGTTTAGGGTAAGTATCAATTATGTCATTACCTATATTGATAATTTATTGTTTAATGTTTAATATAATTACTAATACATATTTTGATTATGTTTAATACAGACGAAAGTGACTTGGAGACCGGAAGATGATGAATTGGTGCATAAAATTTTTTGGACTAGATTTGCAAAGCAATTGACGGACTTGCTCTACAAATTGCGCAGTAAAAATGAAAGACCGAGGTATATCCCTCAAGAAGTCTGGGATCAATACCAGGAATTTTGGAGAAGTCGGAAATTCAAAGCCAATGCTGGAAAAGCAAAGGAAAATCGGAATTCAGAAAAGGGTGGCTCACTTCACACTTGTGGCTCCGTCAACCAAGCTCAGCATGCTATGAGATTGGTAGGTTATTTTAAAAATATTTGTACTATTTTAGTTTAGTTAGGGCGATTAGTTACCAATATTTGAGAATTTGTTTCATTTTTACAGAGTAAGAAGGCTGGACGCCCTCTTACTATTGCTGAGCTGCATAGGGCCACACATGTCAGGAAGGATACCCAGACTTACGTTGATAAGCGCTCGAGGACCACTCAGGTAAATATACAACTTGATTTGTCTTATATAATGTTTTCTTAAAATGGAGCGCTTATTATGCTATGTTTTGTGGTTATGTAAAACAGGAGAAACATGCTGAGACGATGTTTGAGCCGACTCAGGGGAGCTGGAACCCTGAGTCACTTGGTCCAATGTCTCCTGAGATCATGGCTTTGGCAAACCGCAATTGGGAGAAGTTGGTAGGGGGGATGTACAAGAAACGTATGTATGGTACGGAGCCCTTAGCTCCAAATTTGAGATTTGAGGATGATCAGTTTGACACCAGCGGACCCTCCTCTAGTAGTCGACCTCCTCGTCCTTCAGGTGAGATAAAGCAGCTCAGGCAGCAGTTTTTTATAAAAAAAATTAAATTAGCGACGGATTAGCCCTCACTAAAATCCGTCGCTAATTAGTGAGGGAAAATCCGTTGCTAAAATCCGTCGCTAATTAGCGAGGGAAAATCCGTCGCTAAAATCCCTCGCTGAATTCCGTCCCTAATTTAAAAAAATTCTGTCGCTAAATATTAGCGACGCCCTTTTTAGCGACGGAAAAATTCCGTTGTTAATTCCCTCGCTAAGCCACTTTAGCGACGGATTTTTGAGGTTTAGCGACGGAAATTTTCGTCGCCTATCCTGCTTTTTTTGTAGTGTTAGTTCAGCTCTTAGAAAGTTTCAAAATTTCACCTAGCTTGAGAAAGAATGGTTTTCTTTTGGTTGTGCCAAGGATTTTTCAAAAAGAAGGGTATTCTAACAACTTCAGCATAAGAAAGGGGGGCTTCAAAGCACAACAAAGGGCTTGATTAAGCATTTCAGATTATCGGTCAGTGCACTACTATTAACTTCACTTCTGAGCAAATGCTGCAGCATTTGCTGTAACAGTATTAGCAACTTTGCTGCAATGCCTAGTTGATGTGATACAAACCAATCACACTTGATATAATAATGATTTCCCCTCAAGTGTGAATCTCCCACATCACTACACTTGATCCTAATCATGATCCACTTCCCCTTCCCCCACCAAGTTGAACCGGGCTCTGATACCACATGTTACCAAGTGGCTTAAGTCTCAAGAAGGGTTGAATTGATATTTTAAAAATTCTTTCCTTTTAAACGACTTTGATCATTTTTTCGCAAAAGCAGAGGAATGAAGAGATTAGAAAATTCACACAGAAATTTATACTTAGGTTAATCACCTCCTGATGATGTACTCCAGTCCCCACAAAACCCAGTGAGAGTTTCACTAGCAAATAAAAGCTTACTTCGAGTGCTTTAAGACCCTTTATAATACTCAGGCGCTCTTCACTCGAGATAACCCAACCTTGTGCAAGATCCCTCAAAACTAACCAATGGATTCCTCACCCTTATTACAACACGACCTTAGAGAGATACCTCACTCTCCATTACAACTCAAATGACCATAAATAAAATTGTTGCAATAAAAAGAAATACCTCAACAGATAGATTGTTAGTTATGGCAACACCTAAAAACCATTGTTAGTTATGGCAACACCTAAAAACCGTTGCCAGATATGACAAAACTAAAAAAAACCGTTGTCGTTTATAGAATAAAACTGTTGCTTGATATAAAACTGTTGCTATTCTCTAGTAAATACAACAGTTTAAAACCGTTGCCATAGATGGTAAAAAAAGAAAAAAAAATACAGAAAAAATATCACTCAAATTCATTCCTTCCCAACAACCTTCCCAACAAAAGAGTTGTGTGATATCACTCAAATGTAATGAATCAATTAATTATACAATCCAATAAAAACATGATCTATCTACGGTTTTTCCTACACTAAACTCTTGGTTTCTGAAAATGTAACGCCCCAAAATAATTTAATTATTTATTTAATTAAGTTATTTAAGGGTTACAATAATTATTTAAGTGAATTAATTAATTTGGAGTTATGTTATTTAAGAGGTGTATAAGTAATTAGGGAGTGGTGGAATTAAGTGAAATAGGAGGTGCAAATAGGGCCCAAGCATTATTGGGCCTAGGGTTAAATTGAATCAAAGGATGGGATTAGAGGAAGAGAAAGGGAACAGCGCTGGGAAGAGAGGAAACAGAAAGAAGAAAGGAGAAGAAAAAGAGAAAAGAAAGAAAGAGGAGAAAAGAGAAAGAAGGGTGAGCTTGTGAGAGAGAAGAAGGAGAGAGGAGAGAGAAGCCGAAGCAGTGAGAGAGGAGAGGGAGGCTTGCGACGTGAAAGGGGAAGGAAAGAAGGAGAAGAATTCCTCTCAAATTCTCCTTAGCCTACGGTTTGCGCAAAGAGGAGGAGGAGGAGCTGCTGCGTTTCTTCTTGTGGCTTGTGCGTGGCTTAGTTCTTCGATTTATCAAGGTTAGGGGGCTCTACTTTATACCTATAATAATGCTTAAGCTAGGTGATATATGTAGGATTGGTTGTAGGAGGTTAGATTGTTGAGTTAGGTTAGTTGAATTGTTGAATATATTTGTTGAATATGATAGATACTGTTTTTGGGTTGTTTTAGAGATAGTTGAATTGTTGAATATATTTGTTGAATATGATAGATACTGTTTTTGGTTGTTTTAGAGATAGGTTGAATTGTTGAATATTATTGTTATTGAAATTAAGTGAGTTGATACTATGTTGGATATAATTATTGTTGAATATTATTGTTGAATACAATTGATACTATTGTTGAATATTATTGTTGAATACAATTGATACTGTGTTGGATATAATTATATGTAAGTTATGCTAATATATTGTGGTTGGATTAAGTTAGTTGAAGGGTGGAAATTGTTACTGTTTTGTGGTGTTAGTTGATGGGCATAATTGTTGAATGTAGTGTTAATATATATATGTTGAGGAAATGAATTAAATCGAAATTGTGGAGATTAGGCTACTGTTAGTGGTGTTGCGCAGGGGCGCCAAATTAGGCAGCCCCGTGCGCGTGTGGTGCGTGCTGGTGGTGTTGCGCAGGGGCGCCAAATTGGGCAGCCCCGTGCGGGTGTGTTGTGTGTACTGCGTAGGTGTGTAGTTGCGGGGAAGTGTAATTGTGAAAATTAGATTACTAGCCTAAGGATGCAAAGCGGTGTGTACGGAGTTGTAATTAATTGGAGATGTGAAAGCGGTGAGGGACTCCGGTCCAAAGCGGTGCGATAACCTTAAGGCCTTTATGTTGATTATATTAAGTCGAGAAATGCAAAGCGGTGAGTTTAATAATTATTATGGTTTATGTGTGGTGTTGTGGTGCATAGTCATAGTGTCGCATGACTCATGTTGCATAAAGCGGTGTGTCGGCTTCGGCCAAAGCGGTGCGGTGGCTTCGGCCAAAGCGGTGAGTGCCCTCCAGGCTAATAGCGGTGATGATGGATCCACATGCATGTTGCATTACATGCATTAGTCAAGCATTGATGAGTTGTGGATGAATTATGAATATGATGATTGTGTTGATAATGTGGTGAGTTGTTATGAATTAGTGTTGCTTGCTGCCTTCCTTAATATAATGCCTATCTTAATTATTATTATTTGTGTAAAGAGACTCACCCTACTGCCTTTGTTGCTTCTTATGTCGGCAACTTGCAGGTAATCAAGAGTGAGGGCATCCTTATGCCTCTTTTCTAGTAGTGTGTCAGCTCTGATATGTAGCACCAAGGGGAGGGTGTAGTAGTACTGTTATTGCCATTTTGATGTATTGGATTGTTATAATGATGTATTGTTACCATCCCGCTGTGTTGAGGATATTTTATTTATGTGCTGTAAACTAAAACAGGTGTTGTGGGCCCGTCCCTAAACTATCGTGCTATATATCGTGCCCTTGTTTGTTGACATAAGTCACTCGATTATAAGTTGGTATTTTTTTTTATAAACTAGATGATTTTTTATAAGCGTTGAAAATGTGACACCTTCTTCAATGATTTATATTCTTTTCGAAAAACACTGATCTATATATAAAATAATAGTTAACTTAGAAGGGGGTGTTACAGAAAACATCCAAGATGATGCAATTTTTAGGATGTATTCAAGGAAGAGGCTGATCCTATATCTGAAGGTCATGATGCTATGCATAATCTAGAAGAATGGCCATCAGATGATTCTGAAGATGAGGACTATGATCCCGAGAGGAAGGAAGACAGCAACAACAACAACAGAATCAACATTGATCAAGATAACATGTCAAATGATTCAAACAGTGTGTGGTCTTTCAATGGCTCCATAGATTCCGATGATTCTGGGGAGATTGCAACTGGTGGTAGGCCGCGAAAAGTTATTGACTACAAGAAACTTTATGAAGTTAGTATATCAAATTTCTCATTCTGCATAAGCATATCATGTTGTCAAAGTTAAATTGGATATAATCTCATTAACTATGTGGAAGTTTAACAAGATAAGCTCCCAATTACACTACTGTACAACACAAATCAGCACACCTTGAGTCGTCTAGTAAGTTCATTGGCATGTAAAATGTTAGCAAGCTTTGACTGCCCATATGCGCGCCAGTTGTTGTAACTGTACACAAGGAAGGAAGCATAATCAAATAGGCATAAAACTTCCTTCTGTCAACAGAAAATGGCCTGCATAATTAACAGAAGGATTGCATTTTCTCAGTCTATGTATTCAAAGAAAGGATTAGTAAACTACCTTGAAATATATATCCAAGAAAAAGATACTACTGTTACAAAGCAGGGATCATGTGCAAAAACATGCATGTAAGCTGAAAATATAAAAAACAACAATTTACAGGATTCCGCATTATGAATTATGTGAATGCTAAATATTTGTAGAATTTGTCCTACTGTTGTATATGACCAAGTTTTATAAGATGTGGGGTCCTTCATATCATGTTAATTTCTTACATAATGTGACATGTAGAATAACATTACTACCCCATACAACAAACATAAGGATTAGAACATTAAGTGTGTAGTGGAGTTTAAAAAGCACCTAAGGTCAGACGCATCTGACAGAAGGGAAGCCTGAATAGCAGCATCATCAAATTCTGCAGCAGAATGAAGAATTGGTTGAGTTTGAGGAGGAGTGAAGAATGGCACGCTATTCTCTTCTCGTGGTGGAAATTCAACTCCAGCAGACTGTTAATCAAAAAAGAAACAAATGGACAAGTTACACGTTAAAAATACTGCCACTGTGAAATAAGCAAGGCTGCCCATTAAATCAATATGTAGATAACTGATTCAAGCAACAAATCACAAAGAAAACCAAATTAGTCATAAAGTTTAAAGGTTAAAGCAAAAGATGTGATCAACCATTCATCGTCAATTCTATTTCATTTTTACAATTTACAATTGAGTTAATTGAATCATCCCGTATACCACTATGAAAGATGGATTCAGTGGAAATAAAGAAAACATAGCAGTAACAAGTGGTAAATTAACCAAACAGATTACCTTGATGATCTCAAACAGCCACACAACCCATAAAATTTTGGTCAACCATTGAGAGAACAAAATATGTTCCTGGTTTCAATGGTTATCATCTCTTTGTTTCTATCTATATGGTAATTTTTAAAAATTTCAAAGCTTCTTCCCACCGCTATTCCTTCCTGAACAACAACATCAATATTCAACATTCAACATCATGTTGAATTCTACATTAACAAAATTAGATTTTCACACAACAACTTCAGCAATTTATATCCAAACAAATAGGAGAATGGGTAAGACTCTCTCCCCAAATCTAGATAACAAATCAATTTCATAAAAAGCTTGAGGAATTAAGTGGAAATAAAGAAAACATAGCAGTAACAAGTAGTAAATTAACCAAACAGATTACCTTGATGATCTCAACAAGCAGATCAACGCCACTTTCACCGGGGAAAAAAGGCTAGAAAAAGAAAAGCGAAGAAAATTTATTATCACATATACTAAATCACAAGATCAAAGGATCTCCTACCAACAGCCACCAACCTGTCCTAGTAGGAGCTCAGTCAACACACAGCCTGCAGACAAGATTTCAATAGCTGTAGTGTATTCAGTAGCTCCAAATATAAGCTCAGGTGGTCTATAATATCTTGAACATATGTACGATATGTTTGGTTCTCCTTCTATCTGTCAAAGGTCATATAGAACAAGATAAATTCCTACTTATCCAGGAAATGAAGTTTTCCAAGGAAAATGGTTGAAGGAAGAAAGGACAGAAACATGATATTTGAAACATACCAAGACTTTTGCACTTCCGAAGTCGCATAATTTAACCTGGTGGGTATGTGGATTAACCTACAAAGGTACAGAACCGAAGTCCTCAGAGTTTGAATTAGTAATTTCCAATCAATTGGCAACTCTGATCACAAGTTACAGAACCGGAGGTACGAAACACGAGAAGTTGAAAACTGTAATAGTAAGTGGCAAAAATGATCAATGAGAGGAAAATAAAAATAAAATACATACTAACAAATTTTGAGGCTTGATATCTCGATGGTAGACTCCTATGCAACAATGGATATAAGATAGTGACCTAAAGATCTGCAATATATCAAGAAAACTGTCACAACCTCAGTAAGATGAGAACTGAATATAGGAAGGAAAACACTGCATGAACCTTAGCTTTCATAATAGCACAATAATAAACTTACATGCAACTCAAATTATAATTAAATAGGCAGAATGCTGTACACAACTCAAATTATGTATCTTCATCAATAGATGAGCGCCTTTTGTACTACCTCCCATTTGGTGCGCGCTTCTGAGTTGTTACGAGAGTGGATGCAGAACTTTGGATTATGGGAAATTCAACCAACCAATCATCCATCAGCTTAACCCATTCCCCAGAAAAAGCTATGATTCGAATATTCTCCTCAAGCTGAAAATTAACATTTATTAGCTGAAAAATGAAGAACTTACAAAGTTCCTCATGTTGCACAAGCAAGAAATGTCGTGATATAGGATCTTCCCAACACATGCCATGCCAGATAATATATCATTCTGGACAAGGATTACATTATATACACAAAAACCCTAGAGCAATTTTATATCTTTTTAGTATTCTTCCAATGGACGGATGAATCTTAAATGCAACAAAGGCCTCGTGAGAATTCATTTAATAGAACAAGTACTAAAAAAAATCATTTTGTAACGGAACTTAAAAATATAACCATTGTTGGGAGAATTAAAGAAAACAGAGAGAATACCTTTACTCACATGTTTGTTTCCCAACTTTATAAAATAAAACTCCATCATAGATAAGATGTTTGTTGCCCAGCTTTACAAAATGCAAGTCCATCAAATTAGACATTTCATCAAGCATCTTGTATACAAACAGCAAATTGAATAAAAGTTCAACAGAAGATGTAGAAGGTACTTGCTAGAGATTCAATATCATCAACAATCCAAAATATATAAACCCTAACACCCATCGGCACCACTCAGCTCATTCACTCACTCAATGCCCAAACTTCCATCATCGACTTCTACACATTCCTCCAAACCAACAAAACATTCACCGACACACACACACACACACACAAAGGAAAGGAGCGTATACATAGATGACAACAGAGAAACAGTTACCAACGTTTCTGGCGACGGTAGAGAGAGATGACAGGTGACAAAGAGATATTGGCGCAGAGAGGAAAGCCACTGGAGAAGGAGCCGCCGGAGATGGAAACCGTGTCAGAGAGCCTCCAAATTAAAAGGGAGTATTCGAAGAAGGAGAGGATTTAGAAGATGAGGGTTTGGAGAGATGTGAAGCACGATTTGGGGATTTTTAAAGTTTTTGAGAAGAAGAACGTGTGATAGGTTTTGTTACCGAAACTTTATGCATTGAGGAATTTTGTGAAAATACTTAAAAAAATAGTAGTAGCACATATGCAACACTTTTAGGCCGTTGTTTACTAAATTATATAATTATTTAAAAAAACCGTTGCCCATACCTCTTTCGCAACGGTTTTCAGCCGTTGTCTAAGATAAACAAAACACATTGACAAGCAAAGGCAACGATTAGGAAAACCGTTGCCAACTATCATCTAAGGCAACGGTTTTTTGGTTTCTCCCCGAGTGGGCGTTGTCATAGGTCCAAAATGTTGTAGTGTCAGTTCCTAGTTCCGTTTATCGAGAGAAAATATGGTCCTAATTTATTACACATGCGAAGTAGTCCATTTAATTGCTTCTTTCTAACAGGTTAATCTTACTTTCATCTTTTTAATTAGTTACACGTTAGACTTTAATCGATTACCTACGAGGTTTAATGGATAAATGATTTATTTTCATTGTCGAACTTTATTTTCAACTTCTAATTTGTTTATCATATGCTTTAATAGATTATGCTAAATTAATATTTTAAATATTATGTTCTAATATATTAAGCTCTAAATTTTAATCCATTAATATCAGTGCATGCAGGCGAACCCACCAATCACGATGCCTCCGGTGCCTATTGGTCATCGAACTTGGGGGCATTTGTTGGGCTCCAAAATTTACGTTTTGACATAAACAGAATGAAAAGATGAAACATGTCTGCGAAAACTAAGTCACATGTAGTCATAAAATTCTACAAAAGAGGCAAAATAGAAGATTCATTTCTACAAAAAAGACATGCACGTCAAAGGGGGGCCGCCTGCGCCTTCCCGAAGGAAGTCAAAAAGGGAAGAAGACATCGACCACCAACCGAGAGGTCGACGTAAACTAAAAATGGTTACTTTAGGCTTAGGCACAAAATAAGTGTAACTTCTATGTATGTGTCTCACATGTAGATAGACAATTATTTTTTAACGTTGATCTTTATAAATATTAGTTACCTTCCAAACCTTTACGATTCAATGTAATTTAAATTTTCCGTTAAATTTCCATTCCTGCAATTTTATCTTCATCGCAATTTGAAGTTTTCCTTTACTTTTCCGTCAATTTATTTTCCTACACTTTACATTCTCGCATCTTTAAAATTTCTGCACTCCTTCTACTTTGAGAGCACAACTCTTCCTTAATTTGCTCCACTCCATATCGTCTCCTCCACATCCTATACATATTCATCCCTAACCGCAATACTCGACGAGAATCTTTGGTCTATAGACTAAGATGAGCCTCGAGCGATTCGTTAGCGTAACATGCGAGCTTCAGCCTTACGGGGTTTAAGGCTTGACTATTGCCGCTCTTTTCTGAGTGCAACCGTTGACTTTAAGTAAGATTACCATATAACTTGTTTCGACTACAACTCATCTGATTTGGATACACCAAGTGAAATTTCCCCCACCAACAGAAATGGAAATAAAATAAATGTTTTCTTTAAATCTTTTCTTGTTTAATTCTCCATGGTATATGAGAGTCAAAGTGAATGACAGTAAAATATTGTCGACATCATGGGGCAAAGGACTAGTACTTGTTGATGATCACAAATTATCACAAAGTCTTTTGGCCAAAGTGAATCGTTCACGTGCCTTACTTACCTATATATCATATATGCCGGTGATGAGGATGGCTTACCATCCATATCAGCTCAATCATGCACAACAATTTTGTCGGAATATTGGTGGTTACTGCCCTATAAATAAATATTTTCTACCCATTTTAGGTCAATCCGGTCACTCGTTTTGAAAGGTGCAAATCTAACACCTATTCTTGTTATTTATATTATTATTATTCTATGTTATTTTTTTATATCGTAAGCCTCACTGATCTCCAGCCTACACATTTTTTTGACCAAATCTCCTGCCTGCACATAATAAGATTACTTCAACAAACGTATCGTATTTACAAATATTAATATATAATATAGTATACAAAAATTTTTTTCTTGTCAAAAAATAATAATTTTTTTTGACCTCAGGATTCAATAAATTATGGGAGCCCCATACGGAACTTTAATTGATAATTTGATGAAATCGGGACAGCATATAATGGACTTGAGATGGCAAAATGTAATATGTTTTTTCTTAGTCAAAACAAAAAATTTATTGTACAGTTTTAAAAACGAAAATTTATTTTTAATAATATTTATTCAGAAATTTGATCGCATCACTATTTTTTCATTAAATTATAAGTTTGGTTTGAGTGGTAATTGGGATCGGGTCTCATACTAAGGTTTTAAATTTGAGTTTTGAGTGTGGCAAAAACTCTATGTGGAGAAACATACGCAGGCAAAGCAGAGTACATGTCCCCAACCAAATTCTCCGGATTAGATTAGTTACCAGTAAAGTTGATGAATACTGCGCACCAATAACATGGTAACCAACAAATTATAAGCAAAGTAATTGTGATGTAACTTTAGCTTAAATAATAATGATAGAAAAATGGAAAAAATTGGTTAATACATATTTTTTTGGGGAAGGATCCTCTGACTTTTTGGTGGGAACTTCCCCCTAATTTTGTGTCTATCTCTCTCTTTTTATACATTCTCTCTCATCTTATTTTCCTTCATTTCCCTCCATTTTTCTTTTCTCTCTCATCAAAAAAATACTAAAGTTAGGGGAAAGTTCCCGCCAAAAAATTAGAGGATCCATTTCCTATTCTTTTGGGTACAATTAGTACATATATAATGCTATATGATTAACATGACTAATTTAGGAAGAAATTAAAATATACAAGATGATCACGAGAAAGTCGATGGAGGAATGACAGGTCGTATAGATAATATTAAATTCCAACACAAGGGTAAGAACGACCTTTCCAAGACTATATACAGTATACACAATTACATATCAAAACCTTAAAAAAACTCATAAAGAAAACAAAAACGAATGACAGGTAGGTTTAACTGAACAAATTTGTATAATTATCGATTTGCCATAACTTTTGTCCTACGGAGTCAATGAGAAAAAAGGGAAACTGAAAAGTAAAATACATCAGATTTTTTAATGGCGTTTAAATTATAAGCAGAGGAGTGAAGTCACACTCAGTCATATACAGACTCCTCAGTGCGTTCTACTCCTCTCTCCCGTATTACATACACCGCAAGTACTATGTTATACGTCCACTCGAGTCATTTCACAGATGTTAAAAGAAATAGTTAATTTTGTATTTTGAGGAGAAATTATGAGTTAGTTTACTAAATTAATTTTCATTGATGATATTGGGAAGATAAATTAATAGAGTTATGAAAGTGATACTATTAAATAATAAAGGGTAAGGTAGGAAAGAAAAATATTAATGTTTCATTGTGATTCTAAAAAGTCATATATTATGGGACAAATTTTTTTGGCTAGAAAGTCATATAATATGAGGAAAATGGAGTATCGTTTAAGGTTGTGGCACACGAACTAAGGAATGCAATTATTATTACAGAATTTGTAAAAAAAAGAAAATTCATTCTTTTCAATATACCCTTTATTAATTGAGATTGATAAAGTTTTTGAGTGGAAACTACATTTATGTTTAAGGGTATAATAGGAAAAACATAATTTATGTTTTAGTGGCATTTTAAAATGTCATGTATTATGAGATAATTTTTTTGACTAGAAAGTCGTATAACATAAGACGGGGAGTAATTAGTAAAGTCTCTTTGTATCCACAAACAATTTTGGAGTTGCGGAGTACTCGCGCCTTTTATTGCTGCCTTAATTTTAAGGGGCAACAACACAACTCGATTCCTTTAAGAAGTAAGCAAATAGTTACTCAGCTCCGGTTATCATTTTTGTTAACAAATATTTATATTTGTTTTATATTAATAACAGAGTATAATAAATAACTGAGTATAAGAAATACCTCCATTTGGTGTACTGGAATGAAATCATACTAATGCTTCTTTGATTTGGAGAAATATTATTAAAGTAGTGGAAGCTTGAAGGAAGGTTTTAAATATCATATTGGTGATGGTGAATCAATTGGTAGAGTGAAAGACGGTAGCTCAGTTGGTAGAGTGCAAGAAGATATTGAATGAGTGCACTAAATGAGTGCAAGAAAGAGGTCTCGAGTTCAACTCTCGAAAACTAACATTTCCTCTTCCCACTAACATTACTTATCAAAATAAAAAAGTGGTAGAGCTGGCTTATTTTTTATGATGGGACTAAATGTAAAGAGTAATTTTTATAGTTAAAATGAACTTTATTAAAAGAGAATCAAAAGTGTTAGTCTCTTTATAACCAAATATAAGAAAAATGTTGGTTTTAAATTTGGACAAAATATGTAGACTTTTTTGCTTGTATTTTATTATGGATAAGAAAAATTTCAGCAAATACTAGCTTTATTTACTACAACATTCCAAAATAAAAGTAGACAAATAAATAAGAATAAACTTAAAATATAACCAAATAGAAGTGGAAAATTAACTGAATAGTAAAAATTAATAAGATAACATTAAATTAACTTATTATTATACCTAGTTTTAACATATTTTATTTTTGGGGTAGCAAGGACTACCCCATTCCCGGTGGCGGACCTACCTTGTATCCAGGGGGTTCAGTTGAACCCTCTGGAAATTTTTTTTGCACTTACCGCCCTATATAAATAGCCCAAATCTCCTGAAATTTTTATTTTGAACCCCCTGAAAATTTTAAATCGCACTAGTAGACTAAGTTTTGCACCCATTTGACACTGACCTTAAAAAATTTGACACCCCTGACCTCGGGGTCCTGGGTCCGCCACTACCCATTCCCGTGGAAGGAACCGCCCCTGAGTGAATCCTCATTCTTGTTCTCGGATTGGACTGACTTGGGTTTGCTTAGTCACTTGTTGATTTTATTACTCCCTCCATTCCAAATCTTTTGATGTTTTAGCCTTCAAATTTTGTTCCAAAACTTTTGATGTTTTATAAACCCAATACTATTTTAACTACTTGCTTCCAACTTTACTCTTAGCAATTATGTTGTATTAATTATGAAGAATGCATTTACCAAAGCAAAGTTGTGGAGAACAAGATATTAAATGAGGGTATTTTAGACTAAATTTTACCTAATTAATGTTTTCTTATTCCATGTGCATTTGCTAAAACATCAAAAGATTTGGAACGGAGAGAGTAGCATTTTAGATACCCAATTACTGTTTAAGGATGTGGGTTCTGCCGGTTCTTGGAATTGTGACTCTCTCATGACTATTATTGCTCCTCATGTGAAACAGATGGTTGATATGTATCCTTCTCACTCTAATCTTGACACGCATGTTCCAGATACATGTGTTTGGGACCTGTTAATTCTGGGCTTTACTCAGCTAACTCAGCCTATCAATGGCTTATAGGTAAGCATAGAACTTGGGGTGAGGACGATTGGAATTGGGTTTGGAAACTCAGAGCACTGGTAAAAGTACAACACCTTGTTTGGTTGTGCTTGCACAATGCTTTGCCTAGTAATTAAACTAGACACGGGTGTAATATAGGGGACTCCCATGCTGCTCCCGTTGCAATTTTGGGATGATAGAAGATATCCTACATTGTCTCTATGACCGCCCATTTGCTATGAAAATTTGGAAGAATTTTCTTTTTTTTTTTGCACGTACTGATTATTAGGAGTGCTTCAACTTAGATTAGGAAGATGGCAAGTGGTGACTCTGCTGGGATTTTCTTGATTATCCTTTGATGGCTTTGGCGTTGGATAAACAACATGGTGTTGGGAGACACAGTTAGGAGTGTGACGGCGATTATCCATAATATTATCTTCATGCACGATGATATATGAAAACTCAATACATCCATAAGCAAAAACAGGTTGGAACTCGTTTGTTGTTTTAGTGGACTCCTCCCCAAATAGGTTATGTCAAGCTGAATGTGGATGGTAGTTGTTCAAATGGTATTATTGGTTCCGGAGGGTTAGTTAGAGATGATCAAGGGTGTTGGTTGGGTAGTTTTTGTCTAATGACGATCAAGGGGATGTGCTTCTCGCTGAGTTGTTTGTCGTCTTCCATGAGTAGTTTTTGCTGCTTCATATTGGAAAGACTCGAACAATATGTGAATCAAATACCAAGGATTCAACTGTGCTTCTGCGGGATAGGGGTCATCACATGCGTCATGTCCATGCATCCCTCTTGATGAAGATATCTGTCTTGATGGATTACTTTCAAGATTTGACTCGCCTCCATGTTTACATAGAGAAAAACACTAGTACAAATTGTTTAGATAAGCTTTGCTAATCGGAATGTCAGGGGGATTATAGTTTTTGAACTCCCCTCCTAATGATCTGAATTTGTTCTTCTTAACCGATGCCTTGGAGATCTAGTTTTTGGGTTGTTACTTATTTTTCACTTGTATCAACCAAAAAAATAAGAAATATTCCAATTCGATAAAAAATAGACACTACAAGAAAAATGACATATACCAACGGACGCCTATAGTGACGACAAATTTAACCGTAGGAATATGTGTCACATACCCACGAACGTTATCAAAAACCGTGGGTATAGCTTTTCTATACCTATGGATAACAAAATCTGTTAGTATAGCCATTAGTAATGGAGTTAAATCCATTGGTATAGGGTAAATTTTATTTTTCACTGCACACTCCCCCTAAAAGAAAACGCGCAACGCTGAATTTTCGCTCTCTCTTTTTTGCGGGTTATCTTTCTCAGAACCCTAACTCTCTCATTTGACAATTCATTGAACCCATTTCTCAGAACCGTAAACTCTCAATTGCTTTCTCAAATCGCGTTGAACCCTAACTCGTTGAACCCATCACAGCTGCAAGAAATCTCGCCAACGGAAGCAACGACAGCAAGAAAGGGCTCGCGACAAAACAACGACGACGACGAAAACAAGACTCGCGACGGCGGAAACAGGGCTCGCGACGGCAGAAACGGGGCTTGCGACGGCAGAAACAGGGCTCACTGGTGCGATTCATCTTCATCTCCAGCTGAAACCATTTTATCTTGGTGCGATTCCAATTCTTCTCCCTCACTAGTATGATTCTGCTTCACCTCCCTCACTGTGCAATTCTTATTCATCTTGTTTTTTTTTATATTTCTGATGGGTTATGTGATGATTTTACCTCTGTTTTGGTGCAGTTGATATTTTGTAGTAGTTTGGATCTTCTCTTTTCTTGTTTGTTCTAAGAGGTGAGTTTGTCTTTGTTAATGATTTTAGGTTTTTTTTTTCCTGTAGTAATTTTAGGTTTTTTTTTGCCTGTTAATGATTTTAGATTTCTGATGGGTTATGTGATGGTTAATGTCTTTGTTATGTTGTTTTACTTCTGAGTTATTATGCATGATGGCATTCTTTTAAATTGTGCTTCTTTAATCTAGGAAAGAAATCAGTAGCACTTTTCATAACTAATATAGCTATCAAATGGTTGTCTGGGTAATGAGGTTTCAGTGGTCTAGAAGGCCCTTCAAGTTTGTAAGATAGTTCTAAGAGTGATGCTATTTAGAGTTAGTTTAGATAAACTCTAAAGTGATCTTTACATTAAGAAACCTATATGGTACTTGAAACCAATGCTTATGTACTTACACATGTTTGAAAGGCTTAAACTTCGCCTATTTGTTTCAGTTAGTTTTGTGAAATGGAGAATAGAGGGTGGATACGAGATCCATCAAAACGTAGTGAGGAATATATTCGAGGGGTTAATGAATTGTTGAATTTGCTTTTCAAAATTCAGCGGTCAATGGAAAAATATTGTGTCCTTGTACAATATGTGCCAATTATAAATCACATTCTCGCACAAGTGTTTATGAACACTTAACTGATCCACGATGTGGGTTTCTTAGAGGTTAAAAGCAGTGGATATTTCATGGGGAGAGGCCTACAACTTCAAGTAGACCAATTGAACAAGATTTAGAAAAGGTGCATGATATGGATGGGTTAATTCATGATGTTTGCAATGCATCCTACAGAAGAGCCAACTTTTGGTGAGGATGAAAGAAACCCGAGAGTAGGAGAAAATGTTAAGTTTTACCAATTGGTGAAAGAAAATGAGATAATGCTCTATCCAAATTGTAAGAAGTATAGCAAGCTATCATTTATGGTACATATGTATCATTTAAAGTGTCTTCACGGGTGGAGTGACAAATCATTCTCTATGTTACTTGATTTATTGAGAGATGCTTTGCCAGAAGGAAATATTTTGCCAAAGTCATACTATGAAACGAAGAAAATGATTTCGGGGTTAGGTTTAGGGTATGAGAAGATCCATGCTTGTCCTAATGACTGCATTATGTATCGGGATATATATATCAAAGATCAAGTATGTCCAAAGTGTGGTATGTCAAGGTGGAAAACAACAAATGATGATGTACAAACTAATGGAATAGAGTCTTCTGAAAAGAGAAAGAACTTACCTGCAAAGGTCCTTCGATGGTTTCCTTTGAAACCAAGGCTGCAAAGGTTGTTCATGCCACCCAAAATTGCCGAATCAATGAGATGGCACCATGAGGGTAGATTGAATGATGGTTCTCTTAGACATCCAGCCGACTCACTTGCTTAGAAGGAATTTGATGCTCGATATGCAACATTTTCATTAGATCCTCGTAATGTTCGATTAGGAGTGGCTTCTGATGGTTTCAATCCTTTCAAGACTATGAATATTACCCATAGCACTTGGCCCGTCATGCTAATTCCTTATAATCTACCTCCTTGGATGTGCATGAAACAATCATTCTTCATGCTATCACTACTAATTCCAGGTCCTAAAGGTCCCAGAAATAAAATAGATGTTTATCTTCAACCATTAGTACAAGAGCTACAAGAGTTATGGGAAGATGGAATTCAAACCTTTGATGCCTACAAGAAAGAGACATTCCAACTCTGTGCTGCTCTAATGTGGACTATTAATGACTTTCCGACATATGCAAACCTATCCGGATGGAGTACTAAAGGTCAATATGCTTGTCCATGTTGTCGTTTTGAAACGGCCTCACGATGGTTGCATAATGGTAGAAAGTTTTGCTACCTGTGCCATCGTCGTTGGTTAGCGGCTAACCACAAATGGAGGTTGAATTGTAGGGATTTTGATGGAACAAGGGAGCTTAGGGATCCTCCTAAAAGGCTTGATGGGACTGAAATTTTGAGTCAAATAGATGAAATTGGAGAAGAGTGTCTATAGGATGGGGGACAACCTTGGAAAAAGAAGAGTATTTTCTTCACTTTGCCCTATTGGCAATATAATGTATTACGACACAATCCTAATGTTGATTTTTGTGGTTATATATTATTGAGTTTGGATGATTTAAAATTATTCACCTGGTTATTTGAAAGCATTGCAGAATGGGAAGGAGAAGAAAATTAAATATTGGGCGTCGTGATAGTGAGGGAACACAATCTGTTCCGAGTCATACAATCTCAACCCATGCCCAAGGAAGTAATACTGAAGGTGCCTTACATGAGTCTGCGGATTCCCACTCCATTCCTTCTGATATAGAAGCAGAAGAAGCACAAGTCGAAAAAGGTATATAAATTGTATTTAGTTTCTACTTTTTATACTATTTATGTAGACATAATATTTATGTTTTTATGTTCAGTCTTTTACTTATAGATCCCGAACCTACACGGTTGAGAGGCCCAACAAGAATGCTAGATGTATGGGATATGGAAGATGGTGAATTCATAATTGTATTTTTGGACAAATATGGTCGACCCGTTGGTGAGGAGGGGACAACTCTTACCCGTTTCATTGGCACTATGGCTCGAAGGCCTCAATATGCTCCCATCAACTACAAATCTTGGAAAGACATACCAAAGAAGGACAAAGATGCGATGCTGGAAACAATAGAGGTATTATTGTTATCTACTTAAATTAAAATGTATTAATAGTTGCAATATGACTTATGGTGCTGAATTATATTACATTTGTCAGTCCAAATTTGAGTTTGTTCCTCCTATAAATGACACAACAAGAGAGATGTTGAAATATGAGTTGAATGAGAAGTGGAGGCAATGGAAGAGTGACTTAAAGTCAATGGCATATGATCCAAGTAAAACAGAAGAAGAAGTTGCATCGACGATACCAGGTGATAGGGTTGAACGAAATCAATATCGTGAATTGGTTCGTTATTGGTTTTCCGAAGAAGGACAAGTAAGTTATCTAGCAAATAGATTTTGGCTTATTATGAATAGTATGTTAATTAACTTTGGTTTTTATTTCAAGTAATATTGTGTTGTATCAATTGTAGAAAAAAAGTAAAGTTAACAGACAGAATCGTGCTAAGTATGAAGATATCCATTGCATGAGTAGAAAAAGTCTCCCTAAACTGATTAATGAAAAGGTTTGTTTTTATTTTATCTATTATTTGTATTTTATACTTATTTTATAAATCAAACTATATATAACTTGTTTCTTTGGTTTTAGGTAAAAAAGGCCAAATGAGTAGCACCAGACCGTAAAGAGATTTATATTGAAACACGCACTCGTAAAGATGGATCGATTGTCAATGAAAAAGCTGCAAGATTGATTGTAAGAAATTATGCTTCTAATTAGCTTTGCAATAGCAAACTACTTATGTATTTATTGTTTTGGCTGAATTGAATTGAAAGTATATGTTGGCTGAACTGAATTTAAAAGGCATGTTGGCTGAACTGAATTTAAAAGGTGCTAGAATTGAATTGAATTGAATTGAATTGCAAGAAAAATGTGTAGAATTGAATTGAAAGTATATGTTGGCTGAACTGAATTTAAAAGGCATGTTGGCTGAACTGAATTTAAAAGGTGCTAGAATTGAATTGAATTGAATTGAAAGAAAAATAAACAATTATTGGGTGGTATTAACATCAAGGAATATCTTGCTGGAAACAAGACACATGAAGCTTGGGTGGAACACTCTGGTACCAAATGGCAACTTTTTCAAGATAGGAAAACTAAATTTGATCCCAAAAAAATATCGTCACCTGGACAAGGGATTTTCTACATGCTTGGTTTCAATTGCCAATCTAGCTATTTATGGGTTTGTTTTTATTTCAGCAATAAAATCGCTGAGTGCACTTTGAACTTCAAAATTTGAGGACTCCTTTTTGGCTTAATTATATTTTTAGTTTCTATAATTTATTGAATGAGTGTGACTGGAAACGATTGCGCAACATAGAAGCTATAAAAACTATGGTGGGGATAGCTGCAAAAGATTCTAAATCAAAGTCAATGTTAACTTACTAAAGTGAAGGAGTGGGAATGAATGAGTACCCTAGAAGTTTGGCTCAAATCACTGAAAATGGTGGGTGCTGTTGGCGCAGCACCTGTACTTTTCTCACAGCAAACACACACACACACACACACACACACAGTCACAGATGATTCAGATTCAGAGGAAGAAGGAAAGGGTAAAGGGAGAGGGACGTTCAGCACAGGGGAAGGGTTTCACATGCAGAGAGAGAAAGAATAAAAGTATTGTATTATTTTTTTGTGTGACTGAACTACTATATGTTGGCTGAACTGAGATAGAGGTCTAGATAATTGTTTGTTTGTTTGTTATGGCTAAACTACTATCTAATTAGCTTTACAGAGTTGAATTTTCTTTTTGGTTATTTTTCCTAGATAATAGAAATTGTTTGTTTGTTATGTTTCAAGAAGAATTAAAAGAACATAACTGTGAAGCTGGAACATCTCAAGTGACTCCAAAGTCACAAAGGCACATGGCTTGGAAGGATGACATCTTTTCCCTAGTACAAGGACCTGCAAAGAAAGGACGTTTGCGTTGTATGGGCAAGATGCCTAAAGCTAAAAAGTCGAAAGTTGAAGTGTCCGAGAATCAAGAGAATCAAGAGTTGTGCAATAGAGTTAAGCGCATGGAGAACCTCTTCCTAAATGTTATGACATTGATTGAAAATTGATTTCCTGGAGAGGATGTGAATGACATTTTAGAGACTGTAAGACAGGTATATTATATTTTACTCCTAGAGATTTTATTAATAATGTAAAAAAAAAAATTAGTATGTTGAGTATATAAATTATATTCTTTTATTTTCAACAGGCTACTGATGCTTCTAGTGCCCCTGGCGAAATGAATTCTCCAAGTCTTGACGATGGTGAAGATAATGACACTAATGAAGATTAAAAGCTATTTTTCTGTTGAAGGAGTAAGCTTAGAAAGTGAATGGAGTATTAGACTTAGATCAACATCTTTAACTATTTTGTAATTTGATAAGCTTTTTTAAATGCCGATACGATACTCTTATATCGACATTTTTAACTATTTTGTAACTAATATGCTTGTTATACTTATGTTAATTTTCAATTTGATTGGAATTTTACTTTATTTTGTTGCACTAGCATATGTATTTTATTAAGCATTTAGTTGTAGTTGGTTTAAAATTTTAACAAAGTTGCAAATAGAACAAATTTATTTCCAGGTTCAGCTGTGCCATTAGTTGTAGTTGGTTTAAAATTTTAACAAAGTTGCAAATAGAACAAATTTATTTCCAGGTTCAGCTGTGGGTATAGCAAAATTAATAGGTTATTTTAAACCCTATTCCAACGGAAAATAACCTATAAAGTCGTTGGTATAGTAAAAATAAAAGGTGTTGTTAAAGGCTATACCAACGAAAAAAGGGTTGTAACTATAAAACCAATGGTTTGTCCAACGGGCTAAATTACTGTCGCTATAGCCTATAGCCACAACCACAATTCCGTGGACATAGGCTAAAATCGACCACGGTCAGCCGCGCCCGTTGGTATAGGTTTTACGGCCTATACCTACGCTTTCCTATCCTTTACCAACGGATATTTGCTGTCACTATAGGTCTGAATCCTTGTAGTGAGAGTGAACCACAATAATACCCAATAGGCGACACCCTCTAGAGAAATTGGTTACTCAAGAGCATATAATTTTCACCCAAGCAGGTCAACCAAAGCAGTTACAAAATCTACCTACCAATACAATCAAAGGATCCTACATGCCACTTATAGTAAAGACAAACGTCTAAAAGGGCTTGAGGTAAATATATGTTCAAATATTATAGGCAATGTTGATTTAGTTAGTTGACCCTAAATTAGTTGAATTGAGCTTTAGCCCACTTGTAAATGTATTATACTTAGTTTGGTAGTTGTATACGTTATAAAAGTTATCATTAAGGAGGTCTATATAGCCATACAGTACCATATAGTGAATACAAGTTTTTTCTAAAACAATACAGTTTATGAAGCTGGATACAAGAAGCTGTAGTTTCTTGTGCAAATGTCCCCACAATCACTGTGACCATTGGAAAATGTTGATGGAGAACCTCATTCGATCAAATTATGGTAGAGATGAAGTCAGTGAGTGTCACGAGGAAGGGGGTTGGAATTGTGACTCTTTTAAAAATTAACTCAAAACACATAAACAGCTTCACAAGTATGGTTAGACATTGTGTGTGTAAATGCTAAGTTGAGAAGGGTGAGTGAAAACAGTCTTCTCAACTGTGATAGTGAATAGAGAAAGTGAGATGAAACCGTCTTCTTAACTAGGCTTCTGGATTGAGAAAGGCCATTGAGTTCTTTCTTCTCAGAACAAATATATCAGCACAATGAATAGAGTGATTCACAAAATAGCTTTTAAAGGTAAGAGGGAGTGTTTGAAAATCTTATCTTAAGTGTAAAATATTTAAGATTGATACTTTAAGTTTACCACTTTGAAAACATTTGAGAAGTGTTGTAAAACAGTGTTTTAAGAAAACTGTGTGTAGTTGAGAAGGGTCAGCAGAGAGCTTTAAGTGCAGAGAGCTTCTCTAAACAGAGAGCTTTAAGTGCAGTGTGAAAAAAAATTAGCAAAGCGGTAAATAACACAATGATGTATAGTGGTTCACCCAAAACCCGGGGCTACATCCACTCCTCACACCTATTGAGTGTTTCCACTATTTCCCAAATAGTTACAACTTTACAACCAACCTAAGTTTAAAGTTTTTGTAGTAGTTTTCTTAACACAGCTCTACCTACTGTTCTCACACCTAATACAATCCTCCCGATCTATTAAGTGGCTTCTAACATGCTTCCCTTTAACCAGAGCAACACATGCTACTTGAGAGACTTCTTCATGTTTTACAATATATGGTTTGGTGTTTTTTGTGGGATTACAAGAGCTTGGTTTAAACAAGATAGATTCAAATGAATCCTAAATATATAGCAAGCTGAAATACATACTCAAAAAATAGAATCCCTAGATTAAAGCATGACTTGAGTGTGGGTGAGAGAAGACTTTTTACTTGAGAAGGTTGGAAGAATTAGATTTCTCTCTCACAAAAACCTTCAGCAATGATCCTTGTTGGTATTTATGGTCGTTGAGTTGAAATATATGTGTATTAACCATTGGTTAATAAATTAGAGTCGTTGGAGGGGTTTCTCAAGTCATTACAGACGTTGAGAAGGGTGGACAGAAAGTACAATAATTGTTTCTGCACTTTCTGCAGCACATTCTACATAAGACAATTGTTTTTGCACTTTCTACAGCATTTTCTACAGAAGACAACACATTACAATTGTCATGAGAAGACAGCATATTACAATTGTCACTTCTCTTCTTTGAATCTTCTTAACTTTGAGGCTTCTTAAGTTGATGCTTCTCAAGAAGATCCTTCTCAACTTGACTCTTCTCATCATGACCCTTCTGATCTTGACCCTTCTTGTCACGATGCTTCTCAACTTGATTGTGAATCTTCTCATGTTGACTCTTCTCATGATGACCCTTTTCATCATGACTCTTCTCATGTTGACCCATCTCATGATGATCTTTCTCAAGTTGACCCTTCCCGTCTTGACACTTCTCATCATCTCAAGGGTTGTCTTTCTTTGTTTGTAACATTTTTTGTCTTGTCATTGCTTCAAGTCTTCTCGACATAGATGTTTTTTAAAGGAATATTATCTTCTTGAGTATTGCTAACAGATCTTGCTCTTAAATTTCACTCAAGAAGAAACATTTGTAGCATATGAAATCAGAGAACTTAAGCTTCTCATCACAAAGTTTGTTAACCATCAAAACTAGAATGAGATTTTGCCTTAACAAGAGAATGGATTTTTGGCGCTTCAAACTACTATGAATCAAGAACAGATAAAAACTATTGAGGAGGGAAGAAATCTCAAGGGTCAACGAAAGTGAAACGAGCTTAGTTGCATGCCTTTTAGAGATAATTTGTAATTTTTGACCTAAAGAAGGGAGAACATAGCCAAAGACTCTACAAAAACCTTGACCATCGCTAATAAAATGAAAACATATTGCACACTAGCTGAAAAAACTAAATTAGCGACGAAAAAACTAAAATATGTCACTAATTCTAACGTCACAAAATTTAGGATGAAATTAGAGACAAATTTCGCAATTTCGTCACCAATTTTCTTTCTCGAATTTAACTCTTTTAGTAGCGGTAAGAGGATGCGACAAATAGTGATTAATGAAAAGATTCTTAAATTAATGACAACAAATTATGTAGTGTACTCCATTGAAGAATCAAACAATGTGAGCACTCTGACCTTTGATGAAATCATCAGAAAATAAAGTAAAGTATGATTTATTGATTATGATTGTAGAGAGAAAATAACCTCACGAGAGAGAGAGAGAGAGAGAGAGAGAGAGAGAGAGAGAGAGAGAGAGAGAGAGAGAGAGAGAGAGAGAGAGAGAGAGAGAGAGAGAGAGAGAGAGAGAGAGAGAGAGAGAGAGAGAGAGAGAGAGAGAGAGAGAGAGAGAGAGAGAGAGAGAGAGAGAGAGAGAATAACCTCACACGAGAGAGAGAGAGAGAGAGAGAGAGAGAGAGAGAGAGAGGGAGGGAGGGAGGGAGGGAGGGAGGGAGGGAGGAAGAGAGGGTGGGGGAGAGAGAGAGAGAGAGAGAGAGAGAGAGAGAGAGAGAGAGAGAGAGAGAATGGAGCATATCGGGTCTAAACTATGTTCACCGCGCTCACATAACACTTACGTGTGTTTTTACCACCAGGTTATGCTCTCAGAACCATATAATCATTTTTTGGTTACCGTGTTATTGGTATGCAGTATCCACCGGCTTTGCCCTTGACTAATCTACATTGGAGAACCTGGCTGGCCACGTGTACCTGACTTTGTCATTCTGTGTGGTTCTCCCCTCTAAATAGAGCTTTTGCCACACAAAAGACTCAAACTCGAGGCTTGAGGTGGTATCTGAATCCAGTTATGGTTCGAATCAACTCTTATTAGTATAATTTAATCTAAATATATAGCCTAAAAAATTGATTAAACTCAAAATTGAATTCACCCTTAAAAG
The DNA here is from genome assembly GCA_039519185.1 of Astragalus membranaceus. Taxonomy (NCBI): domain Eukaryota; kingdom Viridiplantae; phylum Streptophyta; class Magnoliopsida; order Fabales; family Fabaceae; genus Astragalus; species Astragalus membranaceus. Next base: position 52,407,252 of record CM076849.1, read on the forward strand.
GAAAATTCAATTTTAGATTTAATCAATTTTTTAGTCTATTTAGATTGAGAGAAATAAAAAAGCTTTCCATTGATTGATTAGTTAATACGCCGTTTATCTCCTTTTAGTTAATTAGTATCATTGAATTTAATATGACAAAGCTTCGTGTGTGTCCTTGTTAAGTCTCTTTCGGTTTGAGACAAAGTAGGTGTGGTAATGTGACAAACTCAGCACCTTACTTTGAGTGATTAGTGGGCAATAATAGCATTAGCTAGGTGCCAATATCCATCCCCTCACCTCCATTTTCATCGAGAGATAGGGCTCATGTCGATCCCTTTTGTGGCACGTATTGATTAGATTATTTATTCATGCTATCATCATCATAACATCTTACACCAATATGGTTTTGGACATAATTAAAAGTGGCTTTGGCAATAATGCTTCTCAAAACTCAGTATGATTTACGGATGTACGTGCTTACAAATAGATAGATAATAAGTTACTAAAATAATTAATAGGTTAACATTAATTATATTTGTACAATAAAATGTAAATAACTAATGGAAAAAGGACAGTAACATAAAGGAAAAGTTGCACTCACCTCATCTCATTTCTACTTAAATAGCACAAACGCTCTCATTTTGGAAAATACATATACCTCCCTTATATTACAAACACTCCCCCTCTATGATGCAAAAATTGAGGGGGCATTTTCCCCATTTAGACATAACTGAAAAGAGGCCAAGAACAACCCTAGACCCAACTCTAACAAAAATGAACAACTTGAGATGATGTATAAACGCTTATTACCTCTTTAATTTCATTTCTTTTTCCGTCTCAAAACGGATCCGAATCTACTGCACGCAGCACGTGTTGCGCCAACATGGATCGCCCGATCTAGAGAGAACACATCTTTCTTTAAACTGGACGATCCACGCTGGCACAACACGTGCTGCACGCAGCAGAGGATCCATGTCCTCTCACAACTAGCAAACATTTATGCCTTTTGCTTTAGTCGTATGTTAATAATGCATGATAAGAGATTTAAAGCACCATAAATCAAAGAAGTAACGCGAAAGTTTCGGGGAGTCATTGAGACCAGGGATGCTAAGAATCTTTTTGTTTTCGAAACAACAATAATATGTTTTATATATAAGTTGTGTTTTTAAGGAACACATAACCTCTGTACAAGATACCATTTGTAACACCCCGAGCTTCTGCTCGCCATTAATAGAAGCCCAAGATACTACTTACAGCGTTGCAGAGATGCACTTAAATAAATTTGGATTCAGACAAACCGAAAACTAGCAATAAGAGCCGAATAAGGATGATCGGTTTTATAAATTAAGTTCCAAAATCTGAAAAGAGTTTACTACAAATCATCCAAACAAAGTTACATAATTACTTAATCTGAATACATCAGTGCATATACCTAATACATCCTTAACTTAAAACATGAACAACTAATTATAAACTTCAGCATGATATAATGCTAATCTTCATGAGCGGAAGATCTTCTTATAGCCATGTTCTTGATCTCAACCTGCCAATCTGTAAAACATAACAACATTATAAACAATGAGATTACAAATCCCAGTGAGTTCATACGCGACCCCTCACATTTCCTCTCATCGTCATTTTCATTATCTTCTCACTTGCCATAACGTAACGTAATCCATAAGAAGAATGAACAACTTCAGCTTCAGCGGAGAACCCACCCTGGTCTTGACCGGATAACCATAAAGGGCCTTGAACTCAGGAGACATGAACTCCCATTCCAAGTACGTTACTTAACATAACGGGATCGTCATCCCCATAGTGTTTTATTAATATCCTTTTTATGCTCTCACTCGATAATTCATAACATAAACATCTTTCATTTCATTGACATGAGTCATCACATAATCATAACCTTGTTCAATAACATAATTCAGGAAATCCGCCTCACATCATTCCTACGGTCTACTTATCAATACATAAGGTTGGGGAAGGGATTAGAATGGATTTGGAATCAATTAGGAAAGCTTTGGACACATTTTTAAAAATTGGGAAAGGGAGGGACGCACGGCTGATGCTTAAAAGCGCACGGTCCGTGCGCGAAATGAGCAATTTGCAAGCAGGTGATAGAAGGCAGCGCACGACCCGTGCGTTGGGGCGCACGATCCGTGCCTGTCACACAGACTTGCAGAAATGCCATTTCGTACAGTTTTTTGATTCCGTTTCGTGTCCAAACTTCGTTCCAATCGATTCCTAACACATCAACCTTCGATAATAACACATCATCTAGTCCAGACAATCCACAAAACAACATCCATTTATCATTCAATCATGACATTCGAACAACAATACGTGTAATTTCGCAAATACGGTTTATAACTCGATTCTTTTCAAAATGAGGTGCAAGGCATACTGATTCAGTAACATGCAATGAATGACACAAAATGAAAACCCTAAGTGAGTATAGAACTCACCGGTCGTGATGTAAATCTCGTAAAACCCGCGACTTTGAAGTTCAACGACTTCGAAACTTCACAAACTCGCACCAAACGCGTCAAAACTTCAAAACTGGAACCAACCCACTTTGAACTTTGAAAACAGCAACTTAAATACTTCAATCCCTACTTAAATAAACAACGTAGGTGCTGGAACTTGCTCAACAACTATGCTCACATGTTCAGCAACCACATGCAAAGCCCCAAAACTCCATTTTTATGAAGTTTGCTTTTGAAGCACCAAAAATGGTGAAATGAGATGGAGAAGAGTGTGGATGATTCTGTTTGTATCAGTAGATAGACGATAAATAGCTGGTTTGAATGATGAAAGAAAACGAGACATGCATGGGGTTTTGATCTCTCCTCCTCTCTTCTCCTTCCTTGCGACTTCCTCTCTTTCTCTCCTCTCCCACTTTTCTGTTTTTGTTTTCTTTTTGCAATTCTGAATGTGGGGTGTGTGAGTTAGTGATGTTTTATGGGAGTGTGAGATGGTGGGTCAGCTAGTTGTGTCAAGTGAGCTGAGGTTTTAAAATACTGAGAAATGAGTAATCTACCATTGCTTTCTAATTCCCACTTAAAACCTCTATTTTCTAACCAATCAAACACACAACAATTCACATAATTCAATCACATAATTTATATAATTAGCAATTAACTTATTACTTCTTGCTAATTTCAATTAGCAAAATTAGCCAATAGGGATGTTACAATCACCCCAACTTGAAAAAATTTTGTCCTAAAAAATTGTTCGAATTTTACCTCAAAATGGGTTTTGCTGAGAAGTTGTTGACTCCCAGTCATATGATGTAAGTTAGGCATTTTTAGGACCAATTGTGCAGGGTTTTTATTGTATAACAGTCATTATCTGGGATTTAGTTTAGTTTTAGATCATTGTAGTAGGAAGTTCAATTGTAAGTTATTCCTTCACTTTTGGAGCTAAATGGGACTTGAAGACCTCTTAATTGGTTGTGGCATCTTTCGGCGAACCAGACACTTGCCCGGAAATGCAGCAATCTAGAGGAATTTTGGTAATCAGAACTTTCTGTCATTCTTCGCGTCGCGACCAGGAGGGTTCGCGACGCGATTTGGAGGAGTCTTTACAAGCCAGAAGTTTCTGTCATTTCTCGCGTCGCGACCAGGAGGGATTCGCGACGCGACCTGGAGCTGTTTTGCGAGGCCAGAAGTTTCTGTCATTTATCGCGACGCGACGGACACGGGCCGCGTCGCGATGGTACGCGAAAATTAGGGTTTTAAAGCAGTTTCAGGAAAGTTTTGAGACACTTCGTTTTGGGGGATTGGAGCTACGATTTGGAGCAGCTGGAGGTGCGAATTTGGAGCCTTCTCACCACTTGGGAACAAGGGATTGAAGGTTCTAAATGTCTTCCTTTATGTTTGTTATCTATTCTATGTTGGTTTCCACCCTTAGGATGATTTGTAACTAATTCTTTAGATTAGGGAGAGATGAATCTCCCAACCCTATCATGTGAACCATTGATTTAGTTAATTCAGTTGTTATTCGATTTGCTTGTCTAATTACCTATGTTCTTAACGCTTTTCAATTACATATGATAATTGCGATGATCCAGGCTAGTGATTGCATAGGGATATGAATTAGTAGCTGGAAATTGGGTATTTAGATCACATGCTAGTAATCACCATAGGAATATGTGATAGCTTATGTGAATTCTTATTAATTCTTAATCTTAATGCGTTACCCTCTGGCATGACTCACCTAAGGAATTAGGGTAACTCTTAGGGTAATAGGGGTCTTGAGACAAGGAATTGCCCTTGACCTAAATTGGTGAATTGAATCTAGAAATTGAATAATTAACTTGAATTGGCTGAGGTTCATGTGATAGGCGAGGTGAGAGGATTCGATCCCTAGTCGTTTTTCTTGCATTATTAATTCACGTTCGTATTCTGTCACCAAAATACTCGATTAATCACCTATCTACAATCTACGAATTTACAAATTTGCTATTGTTGTCAACGCGCAATCCCTGTGGATCGACCGGTTCTTACCGATAAATTGTATTACTTGCGACAATTGGTACACTTGCCAAATTGTTAACAAGTTTTTGGCGCCGTTGCCGGGGATTGTTGACTTTGTTGTCGACAAGGCAAACGAGTTGATTCTAGATTTTTAGTTTTTGATTGTTTTGTTTTATCTTTAGTTACTTAAATTTGTTGATTCATAGGTGCACATATATTCTTTCTAGTCTTTTGTTAAATTTTTATTTATTATTTTAGTTGTTTAATTCTTAGTATTTAATTTTATGTTTTGTTGATTACCGTTTATTTTGTTTCATTTAAAATGTTGAGTCTAATTTCTCTGTCTAGATACTTAGTTATTGTGTTGGACTTGTTGACGGTTTGTTTAAGTGTTGCAGAGAAGTTGTTTACGCGGGGGCAAAATTCGCAAGAATTGTTGTTTGACCCCGTGATTGAGAAAACAGAAAAGGCGGGCCGGAAGAAAGCTAAACTAGCAAGGCAACAAGCCAAAGGAGGGTCCCAGGTACACTCAACTGCAACCTCCATTCCGGAAGATGAACCAAGGCAAGAGGAAGTTATGGCCGGAAACCCACTCACAAGACGCATTCTCAATGACTTTGGGAGGAGAAATCAGGGCGTTCAGGCTTACACATCCCGACCAGCATGGGCCGCTACCTTTGACATTAAGTCTTCTGTTCTCACTGCACTAAAATCAGAGCAGTTTGCAGGGTCAGATGCTGAAGACCCCATCCAACACCTCTCCCAGTTCCATGAGATTTGTGAAACCACCTATCCTGAGGGGGTTGATGAAAACTCCAAGAAAGTGCGCCTGTTTCCATTCACTCTAACAGGCCGGGCAAAAGATTGGCTGAACACTATCCCTCCAGGAACTGTCAATGCTTGGAGTGATCTTGAAAACAAGTACCTAGAACGATTCTTCCCTATCTCCAAGTTCATCAAGAAGAGAACTGAAATCTTCAACTTTTCACAAGGGGATTCCGAGTCATTGTATGATTCCTGGGAAAGATTCAAGTTGTCAGTTCTGAAATGTCCTGGGCATGGCATAGAAGATTTCCTGCAGATGCAAACCTTCTATTATGGATTGCACCCTCAAACCCGGATGATGTTAGATGCCTCGGCAGGAGGCTCTTTGGGTACTAAAACTTGGGAGGAAGCCAAACAGCTAGTGGAGGACATGAGTTCAAATGAGTACAGCATGCAAAATGGAGATGTAATTACAAAGGGTATGTTGGAGTTGGACCCTAATAGTGAAATTTTGGCTCAACAAAAGCTAATGTCGCTTCAAATTGAATCTCACACCCAACAAGTGGCTGCTGCTTTGGAAGTGAGGTCTCAAACTCCAGCAACTGCTCAAGAAATGCAAGTTCATGACCAAGGAACTTATTTGGACGATGCTCTAACACAGTGCATGCAATTGATCAAGAACACCTTCCAATCTCAAGAGCAAGCTATGAAGAGTATGGAGAAAAACCATGAAAATGCTATGAAGAACTTAGAGGGTCAAGTTGGGAAGTTGTCAAAGAAACTTACAGAAGCATGTAACAAGCTCTCTTCCGCTAGTACTAGTCACAACTTTCAACACGAAAATTGTAATGCTATTTCATTGAGAAGTGGTAGAGAGCTGAACCCTGCTGAAGTGCCTACACCCAAGCCTAGAGAAGGAAGCGGTGAAACTGAGGAGTTGAGGGAGGAGTTGACAAAGAAAAATGAAGGTGTTGAAAATGAGTTGAGAAGAAAAAATGAGGGAGCCGTGAAGTCTAACCAAAAAGAAAATTTGTTTAATGAAAATTTGCAGGTAGACGAGAAGCCCAAAGAAATTCCTTCATACATAAGGTTGCCATACCCTCAAAGGAGCAAGAAAGATCAGAAAGATGAGCAGTTCTCCAAGTTTATGGATATTTTCAAACGCCTTCAAATCAACATACCTTTTGCAGAGGCACTTGAGCAAATGCCGGTTTATGCCAAGTTCATGAAGGAGTTGTTGACAAAGAAAAGGAAGTTCAAGGGAGATGAGACAGTGGCCTTGACAGCTGAGTGTAGTGCCATTATTCAAAGAAAACTGCCTCCTAAGTTGAAAGATGCCGGGAGCTTCACCATGCCTTGTGCAATTGGTGGTGTAACCATAGACAAGACTCTTTGTGACTTAGGGGAAAGCATTAATCTGATGCCATTGGCTATGTGGGAAAAACTTGGCGGAGGGGAGGTGAAACCGACCAACATGATGTTGCAACTTGCGGATCGGTCTATAAGGTATCCTTGGGGGGTTGTCGAAGATGTCTTGGTAAAGGTTGACAAATTCCTCTTCCCAGTGGATTTTGTGGTTCTTGACATGGATGAAGACAATGACACCCCGTTGATTTTGGGAAGACCCTTCCTAGCAACTAGTGGAGCTGGAGTTGACATGGGAGATGGAACATTGCCCTTGAGAGTCCAAGATGAAGCTGTGAATTTTAATGAGCTAAAGTCCATATGCCTAGCGAAGGAAAAAGAAGGGTACTGTGGTAGTGAGGCGCCTGATCCCATTGTTGCAAACAGAATTCGCCCCCACTCATCCCTTGAGAACTCTCTTATGGTATCGAAAGATTCTAAAAAAGTTATGGGTATGTCTGTGGATCCTCTGCTACATTCCTCTCATGCATCATCTAGCGAGAGGAACGGCAACCTGAAAGGAAAGTGTACCCAAGAAGAATTTAAAGAGGCATTGGAGAGGCTGAGTTCTCCACCTGAGCCAGACTGAGTCATCCTCTGACAACCGTCAAGCTAGTGACGTTAAAGAAGCACTTAGTGGGAGGCAACCCACTGGTGAGAGCCACTTACCATTTATTAGTACTTTATTGTACCCCATTCTGACTATATTTTGCACTTTGGTCTGTACTTATTATTATAACTTACTCTGTGATATTGAGGCACCACTACCCTATTCTCTTTTTGTTAAAGCAGCTTCAATGATGAGGATGTGTGGCATTTGGCTTCGCATGTTTTCATTTTTCCTTTTGACGCTCGCACTTCAAGTTTTATCATCAAGTAATAGCAGGGGTCATGACAAACGTTGCGGAAGTTCCTTATCATCTGTAAGCAGCATCTCTCAAGTTCCATCTCTATGATCCCAACTGTGAGGTTTGAGCCTAAACACGTTCTTATATATTGTGTGTGTATTCCTTGCTTGCATTAGTCCGCAGAACTTGACATTGTGCTTAATTATTTTTTGCATTTGATTTTCATACACACTGAGGCAATTCTTTTGGCACCCCTGAGCCTTTCAAGCCAACCTATTAATGTTTATCCTCTGCTAGCCCCTCTGCGCCTGTTGTTAAAAATTGTATGTTGTTTCTCTGACAATCATAGCCTAGTTAATTCTTAACTTGGAGTTAGGTAACAAAAGCTGTGAGAGTGGGGAAAGTCTTAAGTTTGGGGTTGCTCGTGGAATAGCAACGTACTAAGTTTGGGGTGGTATACAAGAGAAGGAACAAGAAAACAAAGAAAGAAAAAAGTCATGAAAATACATATATATATATGTATATATATACATATCAAAAAAAAAAGAGAAAAATAAATAAATAAAAGAGAAAAATAAATAAATAATTTCCTTCTCTTGTTTTGTTATATGCTGTGGGGAAAATGGGTGAATATTGCGTGAAATTGACAAAAAGAGAGGTAGGCCTAACTCCAAGTGCAACCTACTTATCCAAATGCATCCACCCTTACCTAAGCCCCGCTATAACCCTTAAAGTCCTCAAAATGTGTGTATGCAATTCATTTGTTTAAGATGATATAGAACTCTGTCAAGCCTATGAAACGATGATGCAGGTACTGTGAATTGAGTGAATACCCAAAACACCTCAAGAGTGAAACACTGGTGAGATGTGCGTACAGAGAAAACTTGAGAATGCTGCCTGCCTATGATTCGTTATTTCCAATTCAGTTGTCATGCCACTGTATTAGATTGATGACGATAATTGATGTGCTGATGTGTTTAAGGTTAATGTATTATATGTAACAGCTAAATAGAAAAACAGCCGCAGTCTGAATTGATTGTTTGCTTGAGGACAAGCAAAAGTTTAAGTTTGGGGTTGTGTTGACTCCCAGTCATATGATGTAAGTTAGGCATTTTTAGGACCAATTGTGCAGGGTTTTTATTGTATAACAGTCATTATCTGGGATTTAGTTTAGTTTTAGATCATTGTAGTAGGAAGTTCAATTGTAAGTTATTCCTTCACTTTTGGAGCTAAATGGGACTTGAAGACCTCTTAATTGGTTGTGGCATCTTTCGGCGAACCAGACACTTGCCCGGAAATGCAGCAATCTAGAGGAATTTTGGTAATCAGAACTTTCTGTCATTCTTCGCGTCGCGACCAGGAGGGTTCGCGACGCGATTTGGAGGAGTCTTTACAAGCCAGAAGTTTCTGTCATTTCTCGCGTCGCGACCAGGAGGGATTCGCGACGCGACCTGGAGCTGTTTTGCGAGGCCAGAAGTTTCTGTCATTTATCGCGACGCGACGGACACGGGCCGCGTCGCGATGGTACGCGAAAATTAGGGTTTTAAAGCAGTTTCAGGAAAGTTTTGAGACACTTCGTTTTGGGGGATTGGAGCTACGATTTGGAGCAGCTGGAGGTGCGAATTTGGAGCCTTCTCACCACTTGGGAACAAGGGATTGAAGGTTCTAAATGTCTTCCTTTATGTTTGTTATCTATTCTATGTTGGTTTCCACCCTTAGGATGATTTGTAACTAATTCTTTAGATTAGGGAGAGATGAATCTCCCAACCCTATCATGTGAACCATTGATTTAGTTAATTCAGTTGTTATTCGATTTGCTTGTCTAATTACCTATGTTCTTAACGCTTTTCAATTACATATGATAATTGCGATGATCCAGGCTAGTGATTGCATAGGGATATGAATTAGTAGCTGGAAATTGGGTATTTAGATCACATGCTAGTAATCACCATAGGAATATGTGATAGCTTATGTGAATTCTTATTAATTCTTAATCTTAATGCGTTACCCTCTGGCATGACTCACCTAAGGAATTAGGGTAACTCTTAGGGTAATAGGGGTCTTGAGACAAGGAATTGCCCTTGACCTAAATTGGTGAATTGAATCTAGAAATTGAATAATTAACTTGAATTGGCTGAGGTTCATGTGATAGGCGAGGTGAGAGGATTCGATCCCTAGTCGTTTTTCTTGCATTATTAATTCACGTTCGTATTCTGTCACCAAAATACTCGATTAATCACCTATCTACAATCTACGAATTTACAAATTTGCTATTGTTGTCAACGCGCAATCCCTGTGGATCGACCGGTTCTTACCGATAAATTGTATTACTTGCGACAATTGGTACACTTGCCAAATTGTTAACAGAAGTCTCCTTTCCTTTGTCCTTGTTTGCACCCATGATGTATACCCTCCCTCGAGTCGGACCGGTGGCTTCAGCAAGTTTCTTCCTCCTGCTTTTCGGGCAATCCCTGGCGTAATGACCCTCTTCCTTACAGTAATAGCACTAGGAGGATCCACTACGACACTCTCCTTTGTGATCCCTGCCACAGCTAGTACATTTCTCTGCCTTTGGTGCTTCAGGTGCGAGGGTTCGCTCGTCTTGTTCACTTTCATCGCTAGATTCTGGAGATCGACTTCGTTGTTTAGTTGTATTACTTTGGTTACTGCTTCCTTTTTTACTCTGCCTATCCCTCCTCCTGCTGGTATACAGTCTCTTCAAATTACTCTCTGCTATCACTACAAAAAAACGCAGGATAAACGACGGATTTTAGCGACGGAAACCAAATCTGTCGCAAAATTTAACTTAGCGATGGATTTAGCGACACATAATTCCGTCGCTAAAATGGCGCGCTTTGTTTTAAAAAAATAAATCAAATCCGTCGCTAATTAAAAAATCCGTCGCTAAAAATCCGTCGCAAAAATGACGTGACCGTTGCCAGTTCTTGGAATGCCTGAAAGAATCAAATCTGTCGCTAAATTTGAATTCCGTCGCTAAAATATGTCGCTAACAAATGACGTGACCGTTGCCAGTTCTTGGAATGCATGAAAGAATCAAATCCGTCGCTAAATTTGAATTCCGTCGCTAACAATCCGTCGCTACCCTTATTTTTTTCATTACCACCGTAAACCCTCCTCACTTCTCTCTTCACTCCTATTTTCTCTTCTCTCACTCATTTTTCTGTCTTCTCTCACTCATTTTTCTCTCTTCTCTCCTTCAACCTCCAACAACCTCCTTCACCACCATCTCTCCGTCACCATTGCGCCACGCGACCACCATAATCTTCTCCATTTTCTCTCACTCACCAACGAAACCGTTTCATTTTCTCTCACTAACGAACCGGTCTCCCTCTCTCTCCTCATTGGTTAATCTTAAAAAATAGTCTTATAAGCTACAAAATAGTGTTTCAAAGGTTTATTCTTTTTCTCATGGTGCTCAGTTTTTTCTATTGCAGGTATAGAGACTGGTGGAAATGGGTTGCAGTTACTGATAGAGGAATTCTTTTGGTTTTGGATTGGAAGGGCAAGTTTCTGTGAACCCTAAATCTATTTGTTTATTTATTTGCTTTCCATTTATGATTTAGGGGCTGATTCATTTTAGTTGTAACAGAAAAAATCTGATGTCCGATGTCTGCTGCTAAGTGGTTAACAACACATTGAATTTTCCAGGATTTTACTTCATGTTGCTGTTGGTTCACTGAATCTGCAATTTTCCCTTCTTTTTCCTTTCTTTTTGCTTCGTGAGGTAACTGTTGTGGCATAAAAAAAACAGGTTTTTTTTTTAAAAAAATAAAATTAAATCCGTCGCTAACTTTTGAAAAATCCGTCGCTAATTTTTTTAAACAATCTGTCGCTAACGTTTGACATATCCGTCGCTAATACTTCAATCCCTCCTTAAATCAACAACGTAGGTGTTGGAACTTGCTCAACAACTATTCTCACATGTTCAGCAACCACATTGTTGCGCCCGAAAAAGTCCCCGAGGGAGAACCTTTCTCGTTCACAACTTTTCCTAAGACAATGAAGCCGCCACCAATATTTATTAAGGAAAATATTAGGAAAACCTTTTTTGGAAAGCGAGTGGTATTGCGAAACTAGAGAATAGGGTTCGGGGGTCGGTTACGCGCAGGGAAGGTGTTAGCACCCCACACGTCCTCTCTACTGAGAGGGAACCTTTAATTAAATGTGTGGTTTTAGTGTGTTGACTTGAAAATACTTAATTTTGCTTCTCTACTTCTTATTGAAAAATTCTTAATGAAAATCTTTATTTATTATGAAAAAGAATAGGGGGAAGAATGGGTTTTTAGAAAAAAGAACGCTTGACGGGACAAGGCCCGCTCCTACGTATCTCCCGGTGCGATGGAGAACTCAAAGCTACGTAGTTCTTCTTTATCCTGAAAAAGGTTTTTGTCTTTTATCTTTTTAGTGATTTTTCGAAATAGGACGAGCATTTAGTGAATGATTAAACTAACCAAGGTTATGGGTAATCACTGCTAAGTACTCTTGAAAATGAGAGCCACTACCACCAGTCAGACGAACAAAGGTTCTGATTGACTATTAGTAGCGACTCGTTTTTATTTGTTCTTTTGAAAGGGGTTTTCGAAAGAGATTGATTGGCACGAATGATCAAACTAACAAAGGTTATGAGTGATCATCGCTTGTTGTTCTTTTGGGAAAAAGACATCGCCACCAATGGCTAGACGAACAAAGGTTCTGATTAGCCACTAGCGACGAAGGGTTGAAAATGTTTTTAGAAAGGAAAAGGTTTTCGTTCTGAAAATGATCTTGGTTTGCAAAAGTGATTCTTTTTTGTTATGAAAATAACTCTTTTCTTTTTGTTATGCAAATGCTAAACTTTTTATGATTGCGCTTGACGAGAATGTGACTCGCTCCTACGTATCCCAAATGGGAATCAAAGCGACGTAGTTCTGACGAGCCTTCAAAAGGAAAGTCTCTTTGCTTTGGCTTTGAAAAGTGAATGGCGTTCATAATGATCAAACTAACAAAGGTTATGGGTGATCATTACTAAAACCCACTTAAGTGCATGTAAAAATCTCCTTTTGAAAAAATGAAAGCCTTCATGATGACCAAACTAACAAAGGCTATGGGTGGCCGTCACTAGCACTCCATTGTTAATAATCATGCAAGTAAAGGCTTCACAAGACCACTAACAAAGTTTTTGATTTAATGAGTTTTCGAAATTGGGTTGATTCTTATTTAGGGAAAAGAAAATCTGTTATTTGGGAAAAAAGATTTTGTGAGAAAATAAATTTATTTAGGGGAAAGAAACAAAATTTAAAAAAGGAGAGACAGGGGGTGCAGTAGTAAAATGGGGTGTAAGTTACAGGGGGCTGTATTATTAAAACTGGGGTGCAGATAGTGAGCCCAGCTTGTTTTTGTAAGCTGGGCTGCGTTTCAAAAAATCATGGGCTTTAGAAGGGGGTGTTCACGCAGTAAACGAAGGGGTGTGATTAGCGAACGTGAAAAATAAAGGCCTATTATAAAAGCTTAAACCAAAAAAACGAAAACCCTAATTTCAACCCTAATCTCCCTTCACTCACTCACGGCGCCGCTCCCACACCCCCAAATGCCCAAAACCTAAAAAATTTTCTCTCTCTCTCCACGGCGCTGCATCACTCTCCTCTTCTTTGTAACGGCGACTCCACCGTTCCCCTCCTCCCCTCCGTTTTTCTTCCTCCCTTTTTGCTCCGCCCCATCCCCTCCAAATCATCAATCCCATTTTTCTTCTCCTCTCCCCACTGTAACCGAACCACTCTCTCTCAACTCCATTTTCGTTTTTCTCTCCTCCTCCACCGCGTAAACATCAAACCGAATCCCTCTCTCCCTCTTCGCCACCATCGCGACCCAAACCTTCACCATAAACATCAGATTGAACCTCTCTCTCTCTCAACCGACCCACTATTTCTCCGATCTGGTCTCTGTGAGTGGTTGAAGGTGGTTGGATGGATGGGCGACGGTAGTGGCAGTGGTTTGGTGGACGGTTTGGAGGTGGATGGCCGTGAGGGGTTGATTTGGTGGCCGACCGTGGTGGTGGTTGTTCGTGGGTGTTGGAGGGTGGAGTCGTAGGTGGTTGGGTGACAGTGGTTTGGTGGATGGGCAACGGTGGTTGGGCGGATCTGTTTTGAGAAGTGACGGTGGTTGGGTGATGGTGGCGAGAGGACGGAAGAGAGGAGAGAGATGGGCGACGGTGGTGAGTGGGGAGAGAGGGAGACACAGTGAGAGAGAGAGACGGTGGGGGTGGCTGTTGATGGTTCGGTTGCTGTGTTGGCGGTGGTTGTGGGACTGTGGATTCGGAGGGGACCACCACGGTGGTGACGGTGGTGTACAGGGAGGCGACAGCGAGGCTGCGGTGGCCGGAGGTAAAACCTCTCCTCCTCTTTTTCTTTGCTGTTTCGGTTCTGCTAACCCTTTTTTTTGGAATTTTTTCTTCCCCCTTTTTTTTAAATGAAAACAGCTTACACCAAAAGAACTAACAGAGGCATAACCATGATTTTTCCCCTCCCTTTACTTCTCCATTTTCGTATTCTCTTTCATCATTTGCATTTTATCAATTAAAGCATTGGTTGATGATTTCTGGTCTACATTTCATTAGTCATTTTAAATAGAGCAGAGGAAAAATTAACGCATACATACATAAGCATAATAGTCACGTATATGTATAATGGACATATTTAGTTACTGAATAAAAAGAAAGACAGAAACCTCATGCTTCAACAGAGATTTTAATGTGTTATGTATGGAAGATACCTGAGTTACTCTTTATTTGCTCAAGCGGAAAGAAACCTGATTCTGAGTATCTTTTGAAGTAGCATCAACTTGATAGCAATGTTGTGTTTTTTGTGTATCTGTCTGTGTGTGTTTGTTGCTGTGTCTGCTACTGTTTTGTGAATTGCTCCGTGTGTGCCAGTGGTTTTCTTTCTTTTAACACTGTTTGTTTTTTTATAGAGGATGCAAATCAATGAGACAAAAATTGCTGTTATGCTTTTGCAGAGAAGGCAGAGTAGTGGAGCAGAGGTGTTGGAGAGGAGCATACAGCAGAGTAGTGGAGCAGCAAGGGATGGCAGCAGGGTTGCTGCCACTGCAGCAATGCTTTTGCTGAGAATGGGAGGCAAGCAAAGGGACAAGAAGAAATAAGTTTGGGCTTGGCTCTCCAAATAGAGGAGCACATATGCGCTGCTGTCCTCTCCCTCCCTTTTCAGTTTTTTTGTTATTCATTTTATTATTTTGTACAATTTTTGCTTTTGTTTAGACTTTTGTACTATTTGTATTAATTAATTTTGTTTGTATATGTAACAAAATAAATGAAGGGACAGCTGGTTTTAATTTACCATTTATTTATTATTATTTTTTTTTATGATAATAAAAGCGGTAAAAACAACGCGCACCGATGCAACGACTCACACGACTCGAAATGAAACGCGCGCTCTCCTTAAGACTAGGAACGCGTACGCGATTTGAATACGCATGTGCGTACATTATTAAAACCGATTTTATTTTATCCTCGCTTCTCTAAAAAGAAAACGGTAAAGGTAAACGCGCACCGACGCAATTACTCACACGACTCGAAACGAAACGCGCCCTCGCGTTATTTATTATTTTATTATTTATTTTTGGATTCTTTTTTTTTTTGAAAATAATGAGTGTCAAACACAATCGTTGCACGAGAGTGCCATAGACACTCGCGTTTAGAACGATATGCGAAGTAGTAAAATTTTGGGACTTTCCAATTAGTCGGACAAAATTGGGGTATGACACACATGCCAAGCCCCAAAATTCCATTTTTATGAAGTTTGCTTTTGAGGCTCCAAAAATGGTGAAATGAGATGGAGAAGAGTGTGGATGATTCTGTTTGTATCAGTAGATAGAGGATAGATAGCTGGTTTTAATGATGAAAGAAAGTGAGACATGCATGGGGTTTTGATCTCTCCTCCTCTCTTCTCCTTCCTTGCGAGTTCCTCTCTTTCTATTCTCTCTCACTTTTCTGTTTTTGTTTTCTTTTTGCAATTCTGAATGTGGTGTGTGTGAGCTAGTAATGTTTTGTGGGAGTGTAAGATGGAGGGTCAGCTAGTTGTGTCAAGTGAGCTGAGGTTTTAAAATACTGAGAAATGACTAATCTACCCTTGCTTTCTAATTCCCACTTAAAACCTCTATATTTTAACCAATCAAACGCACAACAATTCACATAATTCAATCACATAATTTATATAATTAGCAATTAACCTATTACTTCTTGCTAATTTCAATTAACGAAATTATCCAAATCGGGATGTTACACTACCCTCACAGCTAGAAGGGGCTACAAAATTTCACTTAAATCAAGAACTCGAAATAACAGTCCATAACAATGATAAGAGACCATCCCATCTAGACATTAGTAGGGACACAAAACCAAATATTCCCATCCTCCGAAAATACATTTCAAAGGATCCACACACCAGTCACTGACCAGGCTATGGTTCGATTTGGCCTTCACCAGTATCTAGTTCCAAGAGTAAGACTTTATCAAAAAGAATGTCTTAAAGAGATCAAAAGGTTTATTAGAGAAAATAACCTCATTCCTACCTTCCCATATCGCCAAGAGAACAAAATGTCAAATCATTATAATTTGACCCTTTCTATCTCTTTTGACACTAATCCTTAAATATAGGATAGAGAATACAATAAGGAGATCAAGGGGAGCACCACTACCAGACCTAACCATCTAAACACTAAGTACCGTAACCTTTCATAGAACGAACATCTAAAAAACAAATGGGTCTCCGACTGCGTAGGCTCAACACAAAAAAGAACACATCTAGTGGCATCCATGTCAGAGATAACGTATCTTCGAAAAAGATTAGCTCGAGTTGGAAGCCTATTTATGATACGCACGAGTCAAAAGCAACAACCTTCGGACGCGCTCGACTCTTCCACTACGTATCCAACACAAACGAATCTAGAGGAGTCCTAGCTAGTAGCTAATGCTGGAATACTAGGAGTAGCAAATCATACATTGATTTAATAGAGTAGATACCATCACTTGAACCTTCCAACCCCACCCATCCTCCACTGGCGATAGGACCACCGAAGATAATCGTGCCAAGAGATCCCGCAGAAGCCCTCTTTCCCAGCAAAAAAAAAACTCCTGCCGAAGAGTTTCTAACCCGCACCACCCCCTGGTCCCCTCAACTCCTGAACCCTACAACCCTTTTGATCTGAGAGAGAAAACAGCCTTAAGAAACCACCTTGAGGGAGGCCTCTCCAACCCATACATCATGCCAAAAGCGTACAACCTTCTTAACGACTCCATCAGAGAACCAATCTGAGACAGAGTCTATCCCCACACCCACACTACAAATATCCTTCTACTGCAAGGAGGAGCAGTAAGGCGGCCACTACAAGAATAACTTAATTTAGCTACGAAACATTCCGACGGATTTTGTTTCCGTCGCAAATTCTTGTGTTTCCGACGGAATCAGTCGTCGCTACATGTTTAGTAAATGTGCTTAGTGTTTCCTACCCATATTTGCGACAGAATTTAAAATGGTCGCTAAGTTTCGACGGGTACTCCGTCGCAAACTCTAACAATTCGGTCGCAAAGGTTTGTCACTTAAACCTAAAACATAATCACCCTCGACCCTACTCTCACTCTCACTTCTTAGTCTCTCTTTTCACTCTTTCATCCACTCGCACTCTCATTCTTCGCCCTCACCCTCACTCTCCTCCCTCACCACCACTCCCACCTTGATCGTCGTCCCAGCCTTCTCCTTCTCCTGTCACCCTCGATCTCCTTCGTCCCTACGACAACCACCGCCGGTTCATGCCCTCACAACGATGAAAACAATCGTCGTTCTCCTTCTCTCAGTCACCTCTCGCCTCTCCTCTGTTCTCCTTATTAAAGGGTAAGCAGTTTCCTTCTATTTAACTGAAAAGCCCCAATTTTTTGTTGATTCAAAACCCTAATCCCTCTTCATATTTTTTCATAGCCGAATACTCTGTCATTCAAACCCTAACCTCACTTGTGTTTTAATCTGTGTATTCTTTTTCCAATTTTTTTTACCCTGTTAGATTTGCCAAGTTTTTCTACTCGCACATCGCAAACCAAGTTCTTACGTTTTACCAAAATATAAACCAATTTCTTTTTCTAGGTTTTCCATTATCGCAAGAACGGTTTGTGATTTACCTTCTTCTGTTGATTTTAAGCTGATTGTTACATGTTTCCTTCTTAGGTTCTGATTTTAAGCATGTGGAAACTCATTATTCCCTTTGATTTTAGGTTAGGGATTCTCTGCAACTTCTCTCCAACAATCTCATCAACAGGTTAGGCATGAAATTTCTTTGATTGTGAATTGGAATTATTCTTTTCCATTTTTCTGTTTCCTGTAGTATTTAGGTTGATTGGATTTCTGTTTCCATCTACAATGTTGGTGTATTACATTTAAATTGGATGCTTTACATGGCATTGTAAAATAGTTTCTGTTCTTGTTGGATTTGATGCAGTCCTTTAGGTTACAGTAATATTATGAGGATAAGAGGGACTAAAAAAATGTGATGGAATATTGTTTCATGCTTTCGTTGTAGTTGCATGGAGCCAGATTCAGATTGTTGGAGTAAGTGCTTATGTTATCACATGTTTTAAATTTTGGCTTCCTGAATGGGTTATGTAATGTGTGTTTTGATTGTGGTTGATTTTTTGTGACATGGTGGGTAAGATTTGTAATTCATTTTGCTTATCTTTTTATATAATGTGTAACTTAATGTCATTTAGGTCCAATACCCTCATCGTTTTCTAATTTGACTTCGTTGACAGAGTTGTGATGTGAGTGCTTTCACTAGTTTCTTGTATGGTTGCTTTTGATTCATGAAAGCTAATATATCATCTGTGATATAAATGTAGGAGAATAAGTGGTATATCTACCGAGAGCTCCTCACTGGAAGTAGTACGGCATATGAAGTCTTTGACTATCTTGTAAGGATGCAACTATGCTAGTAATGTAAATATTTACTTGTACTTTTTCCTTTCTTCTGATTCTCTGAGTTTAATCTAAGTATTTGTTTATGATTGTCGCAGAGAAAAGGTCAGGTGAGTCAAGTCCTATGATTTCTGTGTATGCTTCAAAATTGATCATGAAACTCTCTCTTTTAAGCCATCATGGAACTCTCACCTCCGTGACAAGTAACTAAATTCTCCCTACTTTACTTCTCCTTGATTATTCTTTCTTTAATCTAAGACAATTGATTTGGCTAATACACTCCACAGGAACACACAAAAGAGTTGACAGCAAAAATTCATATAAGTTACCACCACCATGCTGCTGCTGCTGCTCACATTCCCTCCCAAGTCCTAATTTTCTTTTGCAACTCAAACAAGGAATGGGCATTGGAGGAGGAACGGTATGATCCATGTAACTCAAACAAATCTACTAATTCTTTAATTCATTGTTCTTACTTTTATAAACAAGGTTGTTCCTCTTGTACATAATGGATCGATCTATGGTATACTTTTCTTGAAAGTTTGCTTGTTGATTAATGAAAAGATGCTTAAATTACTGCAACCCTATGGATTTGATGTAGGCCAATCTGAGAGAGGAAGTGTCCTTAAAGGGTTGGATTTAGGAGTACAGGGCATGCGAGTAGGAGGCCATGTAAGAAGTGATTCTAGGAGCAAGCAGATCTCTGTTTTCTTACAAATTTCATTGAAATCTTGACAATCAGTAAATGTGAAGCTTCATCGGACCACTGCTCAGGATAATAATGAGCAGATAACCGTCCTTGGTTTTTACTTGTCTTTGTTTGGTAATTGTCCTATAAGTATTCAAGCATATAATTGTCATATAAATTATTTAGTATTCAAGATAGATGACACAGCAATGGTATTTAGGCATCTCTTAGTTAGTCCCTTTCATCTCAGTTAGATATACTAATGCACCATATACTATAAGAGTGAAAGCATCTCTTAGTTAGTCCCTTTCATCTCATATATATTGCTTGAAAGTGTTATATATGATTTCACAAAGCAGTGACAAGCATGTTTAATCTCTACAAAGCTTCTCAAGTGTTGTTTCAAGAATGTTAGGTGTTCTGGACTGGACCAAGAGGCCCATTCAGCAATTGGATATGGACTGACCCAATCACTTTGGTCCATATCCACAATATACAAGCCCAATTAAGACTATCATACTTGGATGGCTCAGATCAATTCTATCAATTCGACGGCTCACAACGGCCATGATTCCCTATAAATACTGGCACACATTCCCATTAATAGGTACATTCTCATTCCTAGAATATTACTACTCTCTCATTCCTTATACTGACTTGGGTGTCAGAGTGGCATCGCAGGTGCCCCCTCCAGGATTCATTCAACACTCCGCTCGGATTGCAAGAGACCTACCAACAAAAGTCACCGTAGCGCTGCTAGGTACAGAATATTGGCGACCACAGTGGGAGATATCTATCTTTCACACCATCTCTACTCTTTGAAATTTCTCATGCCTTCCCATGGCACCCAGAGGTAGACCCCGAGTCCAAAGCATTGCCGCTCCGCAACCCCAGCCAGAGGGAACTCCCGAAGGCCTTGCTGCTTCCACGCCAAATCAATACACTCAGGTCCCGGCACCTCAGTCAGCCTCTATCCAGATCCCCGTCCAACCTGTTCAACCGCACCCAGACTATGTTGCAGCAAGAAGCGTGCCTCAGGCAGATAGAGAGGCGAATGACACACTAAGGGAAAAAATGCATTTCATATCGGTTAAAATTGACATTTCATATCGTTTCCTGAACCGAAGCCGCAAAGGAGATATAAAAAAAAGGGACATTTCATATCGGTTCCTGAACCGTTATGAAAAGTTGTTTTTATATCGGTTGCCCCTAGAACCGTTATGAAAAGTCAGTTTTTTTAAAAAAAAATAGACTTTTCATATCGGTTTTATATGGGAACCGATATGAAGACTGATTTTTAATATCGGTTTTCTATGGGAACCGATATGAAAAGTCTATTTTTTTTTAAAATAAAGTGAGGTTTCCAAGATCACTGTCCATACAAATAAGCTACCAATAAAATCTATTGCATCCAGGATATTATTAACAATGAAGAATTAATCAGCTTATACAATATTCTCCTTCTCTATTCGCTGCCAATAAAATCTATTGCATCCAGGATATTATTAATAAGCTAGGATAGGTCCTATTTTCTCCTACATTCTAAATTAAAAACCCACATAATAGTCAGTGCAGGTCATCACGAACTAGTCGCAAAAAAGAGATTATAAACGTCAATATAGAGTTGAAATACTATATGCTAGCTGCTAATTCTTCCAGTCATCATCAAACCATTCAGCTTCATCTGTAACGGGTTTAGGGACCTCATACTGGAAATCTTGACCCCACTCTACATTGTTAGAGCGCTATCCATTCTGGAAATCTTGACCCCATTCTACATTGTTAGAGCCCTGTCCATTCTGGAAATCTTGACCCCATTCTTCATTGTTAGATGGCTGTCCATTCTCTTCATTAAAGCTCAAGTTAGTCTTCTCTCCTGTGTCCTCCTCACTAGGTTCCACCTTTTCTGGAAGAGAACAACCTTGATATGATGAATTCTCCACACAGTACCACAACATTTGGTTCCAATGATCATCCTGCCAAAAATGACAATCAAATAATGATTTCAAAAACAACCATGATAATCTTGATCAATAAAAACAACCATGATAATCAGAACAAGTGTCTAGAATGATTTACGAAAGTAATACAACACTTACTTGCTTAGCTAGCTATGAAATACACCTTCAACAACTGCAATAATTCAATTTCATCTTTCATTCAATTCAATACTACTACTAATTCTTTTATTGAGTTTAAGGATAACAACTGCAATAACAACAACTAACATCTGTCATTCAAAAAAAAAGAAAATATTCACTGAGTTTAAGGATAAAAAATGTAAGACCTGTAAGAGAGTTGTTTTTCCGCTTCCACTCTGACCAAAAATCAGACCGAAACTGTGCCAATTGAAAGATATGAGCTGCCATACATACAAAATCATTTTTTCTTTTACAAAAAATGTAAGACACACAGCATGTATATGTCAAATAGTGCAAGAGGAAAATAACTCAAGTGATTTCAAGAGGAAAAACAAGGATGACCTAAGACTCATCTAATCTAATCTCCCTAAAGTGAAGTACTACCTTTTGTAAATACAAAGAGAAAAAAGGGATGCAAATTAGTAGGAAAATTCATACTCAGGATCAGTTATAACTAATGAATACTTAAACATCTCGAACTCATACTGAAGTTAACTTAATGAAATTAAGACACGGACAAATACCTTTTCTCTGGAAGTGAAAAACTAACTGAATTCAGAAACCTGAGCTGAGTCCCTGGTGGCTGATAGCTAACATCTCTAACCTTAAGCAAACAAGAAAATAGATTTTTTATAGTACATACATTCCTGCAATTCCCAATTTATATATAATATATATAAGCCACACCAAACAACTAAGACCCTGTTTGGATACAAACAACTTAAATAAGTACTTATAGCATCAACGCTTATCACCCAAGTGTTTATGTATAAAATACCAGGAGGTAATTTAACCAATCAAAAATCAAGGCTATTTTCAGTTCAAGTCTGTTGTTACTTGTTAATTTAGTTGACTAATTCTAATTCAACTTCTAGTTCAAGTCTGTAGGACCTATACACAGATTAATAGCAGAGAATGCAAAGTCAATCAGTTTGGTCATAAAGGTGGAACCAAAACTTCTGTTATTGCCACTTATTCCAGAATAGGAGCTGAGAAATAATGAAAAACCCGATTTCAACACAACAGAAGAAACCAGAAGAATCAATAAACTTCACCAGGCTTTAAAGTTTACCTTTTGTTATTGCCACTTATCAAAACCGTTGACACAAAGTCCAGTTATTAACAGCAAACCTCAAACCCCACCTGCAGCATAAAGACTGACAAAACATAAAAATTAAGATATACTTAAAATATATTGCACTAAAAAAGTTTATCAAACTATAGCATGTACCAGTTCTCAAAACCTTCTTGGTGCATCATACGATTATATCAATTGCTTATATGTATATGACCAACAAATAAGTAAATGCACTTGGTTAAGCTGCTGAGGTAACCAACATAACCAGGAGTGTGCAGAGAAAACAATCTGCTACATAAGCGGCTTCATGGCAGAAGCCTTGCAAAAAATTGGCGTGCTCGTACAAAAAGCAATGAAAAAAAAGATAATAACAAATTAACAATGTAAATTTTTTTTCTGTTTTTTACCAATTATTCACTGAAAAAGTTTTTTTCTGTAAATTTTTTTACAAAACAAAAATCAAATTTAAAGGGGATCCGTAACTAAAACAAGGGTTAAAGAAAAAGAAGAGAAAGGGTTACCAAATCTGTAACACCCCGGCATTTCTATTTATTAAAAATACCCAAGTGCACATTAGAAACACATCAGAGATATAAAATTCCTGCATAAATACTGAACACTGCACAATAGTTTTCACTGGACAACAGTCAAGCAGTCTTAATACACATAAGACCATAAGATTCAGCGAACTATCCTGCTCAGTATCATACAAGAAAGCGGAAATAAAAGATAAACATGACACTAATGTCTTAGTGCTGAGATACATGGACAACAGAAGGAAAATAAACTACACATAAAGCTAAGTCATAATCCATTTCCCGGGGGCCACCTACTCGTGCCTCTGAGATTTCTTCTGTCCCTGCTTATCTGTAAAACAACAACATTTAAACAGTGAGATACAATCTCAGTGAGTTCTACCGAGACCCCTACTAGCTCTCTCGGTTCAGTTAATAATCCTTTTTAAAACCAACACGACACCGACTGCAATAAAGTGCTAACCCCGGTGAACGTGAACAAACAAAGTGCGGCACCGACTGCAAATCCAATGCTAATCCCGGTGTATCGCACAGTACGACACCGACTGCAAATCCAGTGCTAATCCCGGTGAACGTACAACAAACTCATGACATAACACCGACTGCAAATCCAGTGCTAATCCCGGTGAACCCCCTTACCAATAGTACATTCTCCTATTGGCACGGAGCCTAGGTTGGGGGAGCATGACTGCCCCGCCTAGTATGTCAAAACATGGGTCGTCACCCAACTCGATATACATATAAACATATATATCTACAGTACTATGAACCCACGGTCCATCATATCAGACAATCCATGAAACACTTTAATCCAAAATTTTTTAAAAATCCAAGTTCACACTCGCAATCTAGTTGACCACTTTTCGACAAAATTTTCAATATCAAAAACAGTTCATTTTGCCTTAAAAATAGAATATTCAGTTAGGCCTCTGAATAAGCTTTCCAACGCATCTTAGAACACCTCAATCGGGTTCCCGGATCAAAAGATATCGCGAAACGAAAAACAGTGTTTGGTTGCTGAAATTCTGCCAAATGGCGCTGGAGTCGCGCCTGGAGCGCAAGTGACGCGCGAACTGGCAGAAAGTTCTGTCAAATTGCGCTGGAGTCGCGCCTGGGGCGCAGGTGGAGCGCGAAATGGCAGCAAGGGGTCTGTTAAGGCAGATTTTGGCGGTTTCGCGCGAAAACCGCGATTCCGCTCAATTCCGATTTTAGTTCCGATCGAAAACAGATTTGACAACCAGTAAAATGGGTCCAATACAAACCACACAATCAATCAATCCAATCAAAAACTCAATCAAAACAAATTGTATTAGAACGCGACATATTTTCAAATAACGGTTTTCGTTCCAAAATCTCTCGACATCAATTGACGTAAAAATACTCGAAGCATAAAAACATCCTAAGCGTGAGTAAAACTCACCCTTGAAGCGAGAGCCGATATCGAACCGAATTTGTCGAGACTTGAAAAACTCTCGAACGGAACCCTATTTCACCAAATCGCTCCAAACTTCGATTCGAACTTCACAACGCGATCAATCCGCTCCTAGCTTCTATCCTAAACATAACCCAATCATCAACACAACCTATTAATCCATGATTTCAACAAATTTTCCCCACAAACTCTCAATTTTCGAAATCATAAGGAAGGGGGAAAAATGGAGGAGAGGCTTACCAAAGATATGGGTTTTGATGAGAAGGATGAGATGAAGATGGTGATGGAATTTGGGACCTTGGGGATGAGTGATGCTCCCACAATCTCTTCTTCTTTCTCTTCTCTTCTTTCTCTTCTTTCTCTTCTTTCCCTTCTCTTCTCTGTTTCTTCTCTTCTGCGCTTTCTTTCCTCTTTTTTTTTCTTTCTTTTATTCTTTCATTTAACACACACACACATACTTATTTAATTAATAAATAAGTGGTAGCGTGGTCCAGTTACCGTATTGATCTTAATCCCTTATTTCGATTCCGAAACTTCCTTGACCCATATTATTCGGTCAACGATCCTGTGACAGCCAATAATTAATTTTAGCACTCAATAATTTTACCAATTAAGCACCAAATTAATTCAATTGGGTTAACATCCAAATAATTCGATTAATTATTTTGAGGATGTTACAAAATCACACAAACCCTAAAAAACGAAATCAAGAAGATGGGTGATGGAAGGAAAAGGGTTACCAAACTATCTCGCTCCGGTGAAGCCGCTCAGTGGTTTTGGTCGTGATCTTCTGTGTCCAATGGGAATGAGGGAATACGAAGATGATTGAGAGGGAGCGAATGGTAAAAAAGGGAAGACGTACCAGCAAGAGGAGGAGTAGTGCGCACTGTGGCGATGGTGGGAGACGAAGCGCGAAGGGAGACGCAGCGGTGGTGCGCGCTGTGGCGGCGGTGGTTCTCTGCACAGCAAGAGTGAGATACACAACGGAGCAACGGAGGTGCGAACAGTGGTGGAAGAGATGAGGGAGGTGCCAACGGTGGTGGAGGAGATGAGGGAGCGTACGGTGGTGGAACGTGGAAGAGATGAGGGAGCGACGGTGGTGGAACACGTGGAAGAGAGGGAGAGAGCGAACAGAATGAGAGTACTGAGAGGGAGCGTATGTGAAAAGCCAATTTTTTAGTTTCTATAACGGATGGTGTTTTGACCCGTTATGGAAGCCTTAATTTTTTTCACTTTCTATAACGGTTATCCATGGAACCGATATGAAAGATGGTTTTTGAACTTTCTATATCAGTTCCTGGTGAAACCGATATAAAAATTGTAATTTTAATTACAAAACTGCCATCGCGTCACTTTTAACATCAGACCGTTTTTAACCGATATAAATAACAGTTATAAAAAGCATTTTTTCCACTAGTGACAGCCATGCCTGAGAAACCCCATCCTCACTGGAACACCCCTTCCCCAAGGACAATGAGCTCCAGGCGCCGCAGATCTCCACCCAAACGTCATCACAATCATCGCCAAGGGTAGGGGTGTTAAGTGGTTCGGGAAAATCCAAACCAACCCACGATCCAATCCAAACCGATATGTTTGGTTCGGATATTTTTCGTGTTCGGGTCAAACTCGAACAAATCCAAACCAACCCGTAGTTGTTTGGATCGGGCAACGGATTTTAAAAATCAACTCCGCGAACCCGAACCAACCCATATTACGTCATAACAATTTTGTAATTTTAGATGCACACGATTTTATTTGCTTAGAATTTTTACCTTAATAATTTATGATTAAGTTGTAAAAATTTAATACTATGAATGGGAAGACTATTAGTGGATTTGAGTTTGATTTCGTGTGATTTTCAATTTTTTTAGCTATTTAAAGTGTTGGAATATCATAAAAAAATGTTTTTGTTTTATATTTTAGAAAATTAATATTTTAGTGAATGACCCGTGAGCCCAATCCAAACCAACCCGTCCAATATCGGTTCGGTTTGGTTCGGATTTTGGAGGAAAAAATGTAAAATCCGAACCAACCCAAACCGAATAATTATCATTGGTTCGGGCAACGGATTTGGTCAAATCCGATCCAAACCGACCCACGAACACCCCTCGCCAAGGGTGCCATGGTCAATGGTGACGACTTGCAAGGCATGGGCGCCATGGTCTATGGTGACGACTTGTAAGGCATGGGCGCCAAGGGCGCCATGGTCTATGGTGACGACTTGCAAGGCTTGGGGGCCAAGGGCGCCATGGTCTATGGTGACGACTATTGACTCTCTGTCGTATGATATAAGTTGTCCATTTTTAAGGCCAAAACTGCTTGAGTTTGATTGTATTTCAGTCATTATCTGGGGAATTAGCATTGGTTTTAGATAATTGTATTAGGAGTTCAATTTGTAAGTTATTCTCCGTATTTCTGGTGCTATATTGTAATAGAAGACCTCCAGGTGTTGTGGCATCAACTGGCGAACCAGACACTTGCCCAGTGGTGCAAAACAATTGGAGGATTGGTTTTTGAAGACCATCGCGTCGCGACCAGGAGGGCTCGCGTCGCGACCAGGAGGGCTCGCGTCGCGATGGAAGCAAGAAAATGGAAGAAAATGTTTCTGTCTGATTTCGCGTCGCGACCCTTCAATTTTCAGCAGCATCGCGTCGCGATGGTATCATGTCGCGTCGCGATGGAGCCCAGAAATTAGGGTTTTAATCAAGTTTCAGCGAAAGAACCAGAGGTTGGTCATTGGAGCGCAGCCTGACGTCTTGGAGCAGCATGGAAGTGCGATTTTGGAGCTTTTCACCACTTGGGAACGAGGGTTGAAGGTTCCTATGTCTATCTTTACTTGTATTGCTTTCTTTACTCTAGTTATGTCTCTATCCACCATGTGTAACTAATTTTCTAAGATTAGGGAGAGATGATTCTCCCCGAACCTATGTTATGGATACTTTGTTATGGTTAATACAATTAGTTGTTTGAATTATCATAAGTCTATGCCTCTGATTGTAATGCTTTATAGTTACATATGATAATTATAATGATCTAGGTTATGTGATCGCATAGGGATCTGGGTTGCATGCTGGATATGGGGTATTAGATCATGTACTTGTGATCACCATAGGAATATGGGGTTGGATGCATGAATTCTCTATTTCTTAAGTTTATTGCTTTACCGGTTGGCATGATTCACCTAAGGAATTAGGGTAACTCAATTAGGTAAAAGGGGTTCTGAGGCAAGGAATTGTCCTTAACCTACTATAGTGAATTGAATCTGGTAGTTCAAACAGTTAATCTGTAATTAGCTGAAGGTTCATAAGATAGGTGAGGGGAGAGGATTCGACCCCTAATCGCTTTCTCTCATTATTTCAACAACAGTTTTTACTTTCGCGTTACGCAATTACAAATCAAACCAATTTTCACAATCTAGAGTTAATAAAATTTGCTATTGTTACAACACGCAATCCCTGTGGAATCGACCGGTACTTACCGTAAATTTATTACTTGCAACGTTTTCAGTACACTTGCTGAAATCCTTAACAAGTTTTTGGCGCCGTTGCCGGGGATTGTTGACTTTGTTGTCGACAAGGCAAACGAGTTGATTTTAGATTTTTTAGTTACTGTTTATTTTTAGTTACTTAACTTTGCTATTTGTTGGTTTTCTTGAACTTGTTGACGTTTGCTTAAGTGTTTCAGAGGTTTGTGTATGCGGAGCAAGGGTCCACAAGAACTCTTGTTTAACCCAGAAATTGAAAAACTAGCAAAAGCAAGTCGAAGAAAGGCTAAGCTTGCCAAGCAGCAAGCAAGGGAATTGTCACATGTACAATAAACTTCTACCTCGGTACCGGAAGATTTTTCGAGTGAAGAGGAAGAAATGGCTGATCCTCCACCTCCACCAAGACGTACTCTAGGTGACTTCGGGCGAAGAAATCACGGTGCCCAAGCTTTAGCATTTCAACCAGCGGGCGTGGGCTAATTTGACATCAAATCTTCTGTCCTCACTGCCCTTAAATCAGAGCAGTTCTCTGGGTCTGATGCTGAAGACCCCAACCAACATCTCTTCCAATTTTATGAGATATGTGGAACTACACACCCTGAGGGGGTGACTGTTAATGCAAAGAAGGTTCGTCTGTTCCAATTCACCCTAACGGGCAGGGTGAAAGATTGGTTGAACACTCTCCCAGGGACCGTCAACACTTGGAATGACCTTGAGAATAAGTTCTTGGAGCGATTCTTCCCTGTCTCCAAGTTTATAAGGAAAAGAGCTGAAATCTCTAATTTTACTCTAGGGGAGTCACAGTCGTTGTATGATTCTTGGGAGAGATTCAAACTATTGCTCAAAAAGTGTCTGGGGCATGGTATAGATGACTTCTTACAGCTGCAAACTTTTTGTCATGGTTTGAGACCTCAGACAAGAATGATGCTAGATGCCTCAGCTGGAGGATCTTTGGGTACAAAGACTTGGGAGGAAGCAAAGAAGCTAGTAGAAGACATGGCCTCCAATGAATACAGAATTCAGAATGATCGGGGAGGTATAGGTAAAAAGGGTGTGCAGGAGCTAGATTCAAACAGTGCAGTGTTAGCCCAGCAGAAATTAATGTCCATGCAGATTGAGGCCCTCACCAAACAATTGGCTACAGCTTGTGAGGTTGGGTCAAAAAGCCAGGCAACCGCCCAAGCAGTGCAAACAGGTGGGTGCATTTATTGTGGCAGAGAAGCCCATGAAGGGGATTGTGCAGCCCAAGGAGAGGCAATGGAACAGGACAATTATATGGGAAATTTCCAAAAACAAGGTGAGAACCCTTATTCCAACACCTACAATCCTGGGTGGAGGAATCATCCCAACTTTTCTTGGAAAAACAATGAGGCCTCAGGTTCCCAACAACGGTCTCAGGCACCTAATCAACAACAAAAACCCCCTTCTCGGTTAGAAGAAGCGTTGACACGGTTTATGCAGATGACCAAAAACACCTTCCAGTCCCAGAACAAGTAAAGATAAACATGGGAAAGAACCATGAAGCATCCACGAAGAATTGGAGACCCAAATTGGTCAACTGTCAAAGCAATTAGCTGAGAAGTCCAATGGTAGTTTCCCTGCAAACACTGTGGATAACCCCAAGAATGAGAACTGCAATGCTATCTCGCTGAGAAGTGGTAAAGAGTTGAGACCCGTTGAGGTAGCCAAGCACAAACCTAGTGAGGAATTGAAAAAAGAAAATGAGGTGGTTGAAAAAGAAAAAGAAACAGGAAGTGAGAAAATTGAGGGGGAGGCAAGAGAGAAGGTCCAGGAGATCCCATCATACATGAAATTGCCCTACCCCCCATTACCCAAGAAGAAAGAGAAGGAGGAGAAATTCTCCAAGTTTAGGGAAATTTTCTCGCGTCTCCAGATCAACATTCCTTTCGCAGAGGCATTAGAGCAAATGCCCATGTATGCAAGGTTCATGAAGGAATTGTTGACTAAAAAGAGGAGGTTTAAGGATGATGAAATTGTGGCTTTATCCGAGGATTGTAGTGCCATAATACAAAACAAGCTTCCTCAGAAGTTGAAGGATCCTGGGAGCTTCACCTTCCCGTGCAAAATTGGTGAAGAAAAGGTTGATAAAGCACTTTGCGATTTGGGGGCGAGCATAAACTTAATGCCCCTAGCCATGTGGAGGAAACTGGGCGGAGGAGAAGTGAAACCAACCACCATGACCTTGCGTCTTGCTGACAGGTCCATCAGGAACCCTTATGGGATTGTGGAGGATGTCTTGGTCAAGGTTGGCAAGTTCCTCTTCCCAGTGGACTTTGTAATTTTGCAACTGGATGGGGATACAGATGTCAAAAGCTCCATGAATGGGGACAATGACGTTCCTTTCATTCTGAGAAGACCCTTCCTGGCTACCAGTAGGGCAGTAATTGATGTGGCTGAAGGGACGGTGAAATTAAGGGTCCAAGATGAAGTGGTGACCTTCAATGTGCTTGAGTCCACCGCCCCAATGAAGAAAAAAGAAGAATGCCACTGCATTGAGACCACTAATTCCAAGATGGCTAGAAAAAAATCTACCACCCAACCCGTGAGAAGCCACCTGCTGTTTGGAAGGACCTAAAGGAAACTACAAGTACATCTGGTAAGAACTGTAAGATGGAAGTGGAGTATGCCAAGGGAGTGCTGAAAGAGGCACTGAAAAAACTGAGTGCTCCACCGAAGCCAAACTGAGTCATCTTCTGACAACCGTCAAGCTAGTGACGTTAAAGAAGCGCTTAATGGGAGGCAACCCAATGGTGACCTTCACTATTTTTAGCTTTTATGTCTTTTGCCCTTTTGACTTTATTTTTGCATTTTGGTCTGTAATATATTGTTACATCTTATTCTGTGATATTGAGGCACCATTACCCTAGGCTTTTATAGAAGCAGCTTCAACTCTACGGTATTGTGGTATTCAGTTTAACATGTTTACATTTTTACCTTTTGATTACTAGCATATCACTTTTATCATCAAGTACTATCTGTGGTCAAGACAAAAGCGGAGGAAGATCTGGATCATCTGTGGGCATTCTATCGAGTTCATTTTTTTTAATCCCAGCTGTGAGGTTTGCACCCAAACACTTATTCTATTCATTGTGTGATTATTCCTTGCTTGCATTAGTCTGCAGAACTTGAGCTTGTACTTAACTATCTTGCATGTGATTTATATACACACTGAGGCAAATTTTTGAAAACCTGAGCCTTTCAAGCCAACCCTCTAATTGCTATCCCTTGTTATCCCCTCTAAGCCTAATTGTTTATTTTTGGTAATTTTCCTGCAAATCATAGCCTAATTTTTCTTAACTTGGAGTTAGGTAGATTAAAGCATGAGAGTGGGGAAATATTCTAAGTTTGGGGTTGCTCATGGAATAGCAACATTCTAAGTTTGGGGTGGTATACAAGAGAAAGGAACAGATAAAGGTCAATAAAAAAAATAGTTAAGTTTGTGTGAATAGTTCCTTATCTTGTGGAATTCTTTGGGGAAAATGGGTAAGTGAGCAAGATTGCTGAAATTGACAAAGAGAGAGGTAGGCCTAACTCCGAGTTTTAACCTACTTATCCAAATTTTATCCACCCTCACCTAAGCCCCATTACAACCTTTGAAAGTCCTCAAAAAGTGTGTGTGTATTTCTTGTGTATTGATTTGTATAGTACTTGTGCAAGCCTATGAAACGATGATGCGGGTACTGTGAATTGAGTGAATACCCTAAACACCTCAAAGAGAGAAACACTGGTGAGATGTGTGAAAAAGAGATAACTTGAGAATGCTTGCCTGCTTATGATCTTGTGTCTTACCGATTCAGTTGTCTTGCTACTGCATTAGGTTGATGATGATTTTTCATATACTGTGTAGTTATTGGTTTGTGTAGAATGTGTGAAAGCTAAATAAAAAAAAGTAGTCACAGCCTGAATTGAATGTTTGCTCGAGAACAAGCAAAAGTTTAAGTTTGGGGTTGTGTTGACTCTCTGTCATATGATATAAGTTGTCCATTTTTAAGGCCAAAACTGCTTGAGTTTGATTGTATTTCAGTCATTATCTGGGGAATTAGCATAGGTTTTAGATAATTGTATTAGGAGTTCAATTTGTAAGTTATTCTCCATATTTCTGGTGCTATATTGTAATAGAAGACCTCCAGGTGTTGTGGCATCAACTGGCGAACCAGACACTTGCCCAGTGGTGCAAAACAATTGGAGGATTGGTTTTTGAAGACCATCGCGTCGCGACCAGGAGGGCTCGCGTCGCGATGGAAGCAAGAAAATGGAAGAAAATGTTTCTGTCTGATTTCGCGTCGCGACCCTTCAATTTTCAGCAGCATCGCGTCGCGATGGTATCATGTCGCGTCACGATGGAGCCCAGAAATTAGGGTTTTAATCAAGTTTCAGCGAAAGAACCAGAGGTTGGTCTTTGGAGCGCAGCCAGACGTCTTGGAGCAGCAGGGAAGTGCGATTTTGGAGCTTTTCACCACTTGGGAACGAGGGTTGAAGGTTCCTATGTCTATCTTTACTTGTATTGCTTTCTTTACTCTAGTTATGTCTCTACTCACCAGCACCTCACCATTTGTAACTAATTTTCTAAGTTTAGGGAGAGATGATTCTCCCCGAACCTATGTTATGGATACTTTGTTATGGTTAATACAATTAGTTGTTTGAATTATCATAAGTCTATGCCTCTGATTGTAATGCTTTATAGTTACATATGATAATTATAACGATCTAGGTTATGTGATCGCATAGGGATATGGGTTACATGCTGGATATGGGGTATTAGATCATGTACTTGTGATCACCATAGGAAGATGGGGTTGGATGCATGAATTCTCTATTTCTTAAGTTTATTGCTTTACCGGTTGGCATGATTCACCTAGGGAATTGGGGTAACTCAATTAGGTAAAAGGGGTTCTGAGGCAAGGAATTGTCCTTAACCTACTATAGTGAATTGAATCTGGTAGTTCAAACAATTAATCTGTAATTAGCTGAAGGTTCATAAGATAGGTGAGGGGAGAGGATTCGACCCCTAATCGCTTTCTCTCATTATTTCAACAACAGTTTTTACTTTCGCGTTACTCAATTACAAATCAAACCAATTTTCACAATCTAGAATTAATAAAATTTGCTATTGTTACAACACGCAATCCCTGTGGAATCGACCGGTACTTACCTTAAATTTTTTACTTGCAACGTTTTCAGTACACTTGCTGAAATCCTTAACAAGTTTTTGGTGACGACTTGCAAGGCATGGTCTATGGTTACGACTTGCAAGGCATGGGCGCCAGGGGCGCCAAGGCCCAAGGTGACGGTTTGCATCGAGCAACGTCACGGGTTGTGACTGCTGGGCACCAAGGGCGCCAGAGTGAAGGTCTAGACAAACAGCAACGTCATGATTTGCATGAAGGAACGGGGGAAGAGGACATACACTTACCCAAAAGAAAGAAGAGAGAAACTTGCTCCAAGCTCAAATGTGTGATTCCAAGAAGCCTTATCCAAAATCCAAGCAATGAAGACCCACCTACTTATAGTGGGTGGAAAAACTAATAAAATCATTTTTCTTTTTTCTTCAAAACAAAAACAAAAATGTTATCGTCACTAACAAAGACATTCTGCACGACCCGACGAGGCAAACGAGCCATCACGTCTGGCAAATCGACGGAAATCCTTCAAGCCAAGACCATCGTCCGAAATAATCTCGGCTCGGGGGGAAACTATTCTGGACTGGACCAAGAGGCTCATTCAGCAATTGGATATGGATTGGCCCAATCACTTTGGTCCATATCCACAATATACAAGCCCAATTATGACTATCATACTTGGATGGCTCAGATCAATTCTATCAATCCGATGGCTCACAACGGGCACGATTCCCTATAAATACTGGCATGCATTCCCATTAATAAGTGCATTCTCATTCCTAGAATATTACTACTCTCTCATTACCTATACTGACTTGGGCGTCGCAGTGGCATCGCAGGTGCCCCCACCGGGATTCATTCAACACTCTGCTCGAATTGCAAGACACCTACCAACAGCAGTCACCGCAGCACTGCTAGGTACAGAACACTAAGCATTTGTTCGACTGTGTGTGTTTGGAGCTTAACTTGTTGTTAGGTGTTGATACATGGAGTTCGGAATGATTCTTATTGTTGTTATAGCAATGTTGTGTTGTGGGTTACTATTGTTCAGTTGTGTATGTGTGTGGGGGTGGAGTTGTTGGGTGTTGATGCATGGTTGTGAGAATGATTCTTACTTTCTAGCACCCTCTATGGTTATTTCTGTAGGCTATAACCTCCTCAGGAAGCTGGCAACGTCAGGAACCTTGAAGACAAGAGAAGGCTCTTTTGGATGAAGGATGGCCTTAAGAAAGGAAGCCTGTTTCAAAGAGACGTGGGGATTAACAAACCCCGAAGCTTGGATGAGTTCCTTCAGAAGGAACAAAAGTACATGGATTATGAAGAAGACAACATGGCGTACCAAGAGGAAGCCAAGGTTGGCAGCAAGAAGGACGAGCTGGCCTACAAGGCCGCTGAAGAGCCATGGCAGAAGGGAGCCCAGGATGACAGAACTCCTCGTGAGTCCCGACCTCGACAAGGTCGCTTGTAACACCCATTTTCTACCCGTTAGTTTAATTGTAAAATCAGAGTTTCAAAATTTCTTTTCATCGCAAGGAATGTTACACATACTCAAATCAAAACGTCGCACTTCAAATAAATAGTTCAACATCAAATAATT
The DNA here is from genome assembly GCA_039519185.1 of Astragalus membranaceus. NCBI lineage: Eukaryota > Viridiplantae > Streptophyta > Magnoliopsida > Fabales > Fabaceae > Astragalus > Astragalus membranaceus. The sequence goes on from CM076849.1 coordinate 52,441,802, forward strand.
GTGCAATACGTAGCACGCCCCCAATGGGGAAAAACTCAAACATCAGTCATCGTCACCACAACCGTGACATCAATAAAACCAACTACGCAGCGGAAGATATAAATAAGAGAAAACCATCAAATAACATCTAACAACCAAAATAGTCTTAAAACACCAAGTTCGTTTCCCCCCCTGAGTGCTACGTATCAGAGCATGGCGACCCGACTCAAAATTAGTGAAGATACATAGGTCCTCACTCGTGATCACCTGCACGTTACCGCATAGGGGTAACATTCAAACAGAAGGGTGAGTTCAATTCAATCCATATAATAAATCACATGATAAGCAATAAGTCAAGTCACAGCACTAGGGTAATCACATCACAAATCACCAATTACGTCATTACAACAACTCATCACGATGTCATGTGACTATATGAAATGCAACCCCCTCGCGGGCATATGCATGAGGTACCTTTCATCATCGTCGCTTAGCCTTTATGGCCTCATCGTCGCTGGGTTCATGCACATGGAATACATGAGACACTATGACATGCACCACACACAAACACACAATCACAGTCAACTATGTGACCCGTCACTTACCAATTTGCCCAATAAGAGGCACAGCACCTGTCAGTTTATAATTACATACAACAACGTCGCTATATTTCATCGTCACTTGTTATCATCGTCGCTTAGCCTTTATGGCCTCATCGTCGCTTATCCATAGACGTCATCAACAAACAATAGCCACTAAGGGCAAAACAGTCATTTGCACATCATCATCAATAATATTAGCCACTAAGGGCAAAAACATCATTTAACTAGCCACTAAGGGCATCATCGTCAAAATCACCCATTTTGACACTAAGGCGTTAAAACTGTTGGTTATAGACAAAAAGGATTTTTAAAGAACTCAGCACGGCTTTACAACGTCACTGTAATGACTACCGGGGACAGCCACTTGGGCGCCCGAAAACCACCAGAAAACAATAAGTTTTTATTTTAAAAATGATACACACAGGTAGACAACTGAAAAAGCTTCCCAACACTTTTTGAAACGTTTAAAACGGATGCCCGAGTCAAAAGATATAGCGAAAACAGTTTTTATAAAAATTTGGGAACATTCCAGTATTTTGCGCCTCACTCGCGCTCCCAGCGCCACTTAAGCGCAGATGAGGATGCTACAGTGCAGTTTTCGCGCCTCAGTGGCGCCTCGCGCACAACTGCAGCGCGAATTGGCAGCGCCCAACACACACGACACACACACACACACTCCCACCGAGACAACTCCAAAATGATGCGTGCAAAAATAAAACCACTCGAGCCAAAATGTTTAAAATTGAATTTGGGCACGTAAATACAAAAGATGGCACGGTAAAATATGCCCAGAATTCGAAGTTGCACCCAAAACACCCCATATGCGCACACAAGCAACACCCACCGAGACAACGCCAAAATGACGCGTGCAAAAATAAAACCACTCGAGCCAAAATGTTTAAAATTGAATTTGGGCACGCAAATACAAAAGATGGCACGGTAAAATATGCCCAGAATTTGAAGTTTCACTAAAAGCACCCCATATGCGCACACAACACACATGCAACACAGGCGCACAGCACACACTGGCGCCCTTGGCGCCCAACGCCTGGCGCCCAGCGCCCAGCACAACGCAGCAACAGAAATTCAGCAACAATCCCAGCAACACAAAATCAAACATATGGCGCCCTAGGCGCCCATGCCACAACCAAAAATGGATTTTCAGCCACAATTCATGAAGATCACATATATATCACTAATCAAACATGTAGTTACACACAATTCAAGGACATGAATAGATCTAGGGTAACTCTAACTTACAACCTATCATGAACATCTATTATATAGAAAGATAGAACTCCCTTTACCTCGAATTTGAAGAACGGAAGCCCTAGAGACAGTCACGAACAAAACCACAGCAACAAAATCACGTCCTTCCTCCTCCTTGAGCTTGCGACTTCTTCTCCTCCTTCTCCTCTCCCTACGGCGCTCTCCCTCTCTCTTTCCTCTATTCTCAATTCGCAAATGCCTAGCCAAAACCCTAACCCCAAAAGACTTAGCACTTCGCCTATTACATTGGATCATGGGCTTGGGCTTTTCACTTAAGCCCAAGTTCCTTCAAGTGGCGCCTCCTTTTCCTAATACCACCAACATAAAATTAATATAATTTTAATTAATTAAATTATATCCACTAAATTAAAATAAATTCCTAAATACTTAATTAAATAAATTAATTAAATATTTAGGGTGTTACATCGCTTCCCAGAATACACCCAACTGAACACATCTCAGGCTGAGATCCTTGCCGAGTGTGCCGATGCGGAGTTTCGGGACATCAAACAGCCTGAACCTCTCATGCAAAGGAAAGGCCAAACCTCTAAGAAGTACTGCCGTTATCACAAAAGTTATGGGCACAGTACCAACAAATGCAACACCCTCAGGGATGACATTGAAAAAATGATCCGCGAAGGAAAGCTCGCTCAGTACGTGAATGAGGAAGATGATGAGACTCGTAACTCTGCATAGGGTGCAGGACATCAGTACTAGAAACTAGAACTAGGCCCAGTTAAGAATTTTACTGTTTGGGCGCAAGTGCAGAATGTAAAAACTCGATATAAATGTTAATTTTGCAATCACAGTTTTTGCTTTAGTTCACTAGATTGATGCTTGTTCCAAAGAAAATTCCTTAAGGTCAAGAAAGAAAAAGGGCCCAACTCCATAGTTAGGGGTAGAGAGAGACAAGTTTGAGACCCGACATAGCCTGCAAGGAAGGACTGCCTACCTTGCAGGGGCAACCTCGACATTAACTCTAAGCCAAGACACTTTTTCCAAGACGATGGTTTTGCAAATACATCTAGGGATGCAAGATCGCACGAAAAAGGCAAGCGCTGACGTGCACCTCCAATCCCAGCAAAGGAATCAAGATGCCACGGCACGCCGAAACAAATAAGGCCATCGGTAAAAATACTGGTCAAAAGAAGACACCGTGATCGTTTGCATTTTTCCTAATTACCAAAGCAAGAATCTCATAATTCTTTCCACTAAATGACCTTGGCGGTCACAACCCCTTGGGTGAGTTCTTTCCGGGCCGAGTCCTGGTAAACGGTGCCAAGGGTATACCTCAAGCTGACCTTGGTGGTCACAACCCCTTGGGCGAGTTCTATCCGGGCCGAGTCCTGGTAAACTGTGCCAAGGGTACACTTCAAGCTGACCTTGATGGACACAACCTGTTGGGCGAGTTCTATCCGGGTCGAGTTCTGGTAAACTGTGCCAAGGGTATACTCCAAGATGACCATGGTGGTCACGACCCTTCATAATGAGTCCTATCCAGGTCAAGTCTTGGTAAACTCTATTCAGAGTATACTTCATTACAAATTGTCCCGAGAGGCGTCGACAACTTAACCGCCTAAAGCAAGACAAATTTAGCGATTGTCTAATGGAAAAATCTTAAGTCCAATGAGAAGGCGCACACGCGGAAAATCACCAGTAGGGCGTGAGACCATGAGGTCACGGCTCCATGTTCACAGTTTGCAAGAGCAGGGCGCCAAGATCACTGTTTGAGCTGCTGGGCGCCAAGGTCATGGTGACGGCTTGCAAGGCATGGGCGCCAAGGGCGCCAAGGGTCATGGTGACGGCTGGCAAGGCATGGGCGCCAAGGGTCATGGTGACGGCTTGTAAGGCATGGGCGCCAAGGGCGCCAAGTGCCGTGGTGACGGTTTGGAGGACATGGGCGCCAAGGGCGCCAGGTGCCATGGTGATGGCTTGTGAAGCATGGGCGCCAAGGGCGCCAGGTGTCATGGTGACGGCTTGGGAGGCATGGGCGCCAAGTGCCACGGTGACGGCTTGTGAGGTATGGGCGCCAAGGGCGCCAAGTGCCATGGTGACGGTTTGGAGGACAAGGGCGCCAGGTGCCATGGTGACGGCTTGTGAGGCATGGGCGCCATGTGCCATGGTGACGGCTTGGGAGGCAAGGGCGCCAAGTGCCATGGTGACGGTTTGTGAGGCATGGGCGCCAAGGGGCCAAAGGTCATGGTGACGGTTTTGAGAACATGGGCGCCAAGGGCACCAGGGTCCATGGTGACGACTTGCAAGGCATGGGCGCTAAGGGCGCCATGGTCTATGGTGACAACTTGCAAGGCTTGGGCGCCAAGGGCGCCATGGTCTATGGTGACAACTTGCAAGGCATGGGCGCCAAGGCCCAAGGTGACGGTTTGCATCCAGCAACGTCACGGGTTGTTCCTGCCGGGCACCAAGGGCGCAAGAGTGAAGGTCTAGACAAATAGAAAAGTCATGATTTGCATGAAGGAAAGGGGGAACAGGACATACACTTACCCAAAAGAAAGAAGAGAGAAACTTGCTCCAAGCTCAAATGTGTGATTCCAAGAAGCCTTATCCAAAATCCAAACAATGAAGACCCACCTACTTATAGTGGGCGGAAAAAGTAATAAAATCATTTTTCTTTTTTCTTCAAAACAAAAACAAAAATGTTATCGTCACTAACAAAGACATTCTGCACGACCCGACGAGGCAAACGAGCCATCGCGTCTGGCAAATCGGCGGAAATCCTTCAAGCCAAGACCATCCTCCGGAATAATCTCAGCTCGGGGGGAAACTGTTCTGGCCTGGACCAAGAGGCCCATTCAGCAATTGGATATGGATTGGCCCAATCACTTTGGTCCATATCCACAATATACAAGCTCAATTATGACTATCATACTTGGATGGCTCAGATCAATTCTATCAATCCGACGGCTCACAACTGGCACGCATTCCCATTAATAGGTACATTCTCATTCCTAGAATATTACTACTCTCTCATTCCCTATACTGACTTGGGCGCCGGAGTGGCATCGTAGGTGCCCCCTTCGGGATTCATTCAACACTCCGCTCGGATTGCAAGAGACCTACCAACAGTAGTCACCGCAGCGCTGCTAGGTACAGAACACTAAGCATTTGTTCGACTGTGTGTGTTTGGGGCTTAACTTGTTGTTAGGTGTTGATACATGAAGTTGGGAATGATTCTTATTGTTGTTATAGCAGTGTTGTGTTGTGGGTTATTATTGTTCAATTGTGTATGTGTTTGGGGGTGGACTTGTTGGGTGTTGATGCGTGGTTGTGAGAATGATTCTTACTTTCTAGCACCCTCTGTGGTTATTTCTGCAGGCTATAACCTCCTCATGAGGCTGGCAACGTTAGGAACCTTGAAAACAAGAGAAGGCTCTTTTGGATGAAGGATGGCCTTAAGAAAGGAAGCCTGTTTCAGAGAGACACGGGGATTAACAAACCCCGGAGCTTGGATGAGTTCCTTCAGAAGGCACAAATGTACATGGATTATGAAGAAGACAACATGGCGTACCAAGAGGAAGCCAAGGTTGGCAGCAAGAAGGACGAGATAGCCTACAAGGCCGCTGAAGAGCCATGGCAGAAGCGAGCCCAGGATGACAGAACTCCTCGTGAGTCCCGACCTCGCCAAGGGCGCTTCCCAGAATACACCCTGCTGAACACATCCCAGGCTGAGATCCTTGCCGAGTGCGCCGATGCGGAGTTTCGGGACATCAAACAGCCCGAACCTCTCTTGCAAAGGAAAGGCCAAACCTCGAAGAAGTACTGCCGTTATCACAAAAGTTATGGGCACAGTACCAACAAATGCAACACCCTCATGGATGACATTGAAGAAATGATTCGCGAAGGAAAGCTCGCTCAGTACATGAATGAGGAAGATGATGAGACTCGTGACTCTAAATAGGGAGCAAGACATCAGGACTAGAAACTAGAACTAGGCCCAGTTAAGAATTTTAGTGTTTGGGCACAAATGCAGAATGTAAAAGCTCGATATAAAAGTTCATTTTGCAATTACAATTTTTGCTTTAGTTCACTAGATTGATGCTTGTACCAAAGAAAATTTCTTAAGGTCAAGAAAGAAAAAGGACCCAACTCCATAGTTAGGGGTAGAGCGAGACAAGTTTGAGACCCGACATAGCCGGCAAGGAAGGATTGCCTACCTTGCAGGGGCAACCTCAACATTAACTCTAAGCCAAGACCATCTTTCCAAGACGATGGTTTTGCAAATACATCTCTGGATGCAAGATCGCACGAAGTAGGCAAACGCTGATGTGCACCTCCAATCCTAGCAAAGGAATCAAGAGTGCCACGGCACGCCGAAACAAATAAGGCCATCGGTAAAAATACTGGTCAAAGGAAGACACCATGATCGTTTGCATTTTTCCTAATTACCAAAGCAAGAATCTCATAATTCTTTCCACTAAATGACCTTGGCGGTCACAACCCCTTGGACGAGTTCTATCCGGGCCGAGTCCTGGTAAACTGTGCCAAGGGTATACTTTAAGCTGACCTTGGTGGTGACAACCCCTTGGGCGAGTTCTATCCGGGCCGAGTCCTGGTAAACTGTGCCAAGGGTACACTTCAAGCTGACCTTGGTGGTCACAACTCGTTGGGCGAGTTCTATCCGGGTCGAGTCCGGGTAAACTGTGCCAAGGGTATACTCCAAGATGGCCTTGGTGGTCACGACCCCTCATAATGAGTTCTATCCAGGTCAAGTCTTGGTAAACTCTGTTCAGAGTATACATCATTACAAATTTTCCCGAGAGGCGTCGACAACTTAACCGGCTAAAGCAAGACAAATTTAGCCACTGTCTACAGGAAAAATCCTAAGTCAAACGAGAAGGCGCACACGCGGAAAATCACCAGTAGGGCGTGAGACCATGAGTTCATGGATCCATGATCATGGTTTGCAAAGAGAAGGGCGCCAAGGGCGCCAGGATCCCATATTCACAGTTTCCAAGAGCATGGCGCCAAGATCACGGTTTGAGCTGCTGGGCGCCAAGGGCGCCAAGGTCATGGTGACGGCTGGCAAGGCATGGGCGCCAAGGGCACCGAGGTCATGGTGACGGCTTGAAAGGCATGGGCGCCAAGGGAGCCAAGGGTCATGGTGACGGCTGGCAAGGCATGGGCGCCAAGGGTCATGGGAACGGCTTGTAAGGCATGGGCACCAAGGGCGCCAAGGTCATGGTGACGACTTGTAGGACATGGGCGCCAAGGGCGCCAGGTGCCATGGTGACGGCTTGTGAGGTATGGGCGCCAGGAGCTATGGTGACGGCTTGGGAGGCAAGGGCGCCATGTGCCATGGTGACGACTTGTGAGGCATGGGCGCCAAGTGCCATGGTGACGGTTTGGAGGACATGGGTGCCCAGGGCGCCAGGTGCCATGGTGACGGCTTGGGAGGCATGGGCACTAAGGGCGCCAGGTGCCATGGTGACGGCTTGGGAGGCATGGGAGCCAAGGGCGCCAGGTGCCATGGTGACAGCTTGTGAGGCATGGGCGACAAGGGTGCCAAGTGCCATGGAGACAGTTTGGAGGACATGGGCGACAAGGGTGCCAAGTGCCAGGACATGGGCGCCAAGGGCGCCAGGTGCCATGGTGACGGCTTGGGAGGCATGGGCGCCAAGGGTGCCAAGTGCCATGGTGACGGCTTGTGAGGCATGGGCGCCAAGGGCGCCAGGGGCAATGGTGACGGCTTGGGAGGCCTGGGCGCCAAGTGCCATGGTGACGGTTTGGAGGACATGGGCGCCAAGGGCGCCTGGTGACAGCTTGTGAGGAATGGGCGCCAAGGGCGCCAGGTGCCATTGTGACGGATTGGGAGGCATGGGCGTCAAGTGCCATGGTGACGGTTTGTGAGGCATGGGCGCCAAAGGTCATGGTGACGGTTTTGAGGACATGGGCACCAAGGGCGCCAGGGTCCATGGTGACGACTTGCAAGGCATGGGCGCCAAGGGCGCCATGGTCTATGGTGACGACTTGCAAGGCATGGGCGCCAAGGGCGCCATGGTCTTTGGTGATGACTTGCAAGGCTTGGGCGCCAAGGTCTATGGTGACGACTTGCAAGGCATGGGTGCCACGGGCGCCAAGGCCCAAGGTGACGGTTTGCATCGAGCAACGTCACGGGTTGTGACTGCTGGGCACCAAGGGCGCCAGAGTGAAGGTCTAGACAAACAGCAAAGTCATGATTTGCATGAAGGAAAGGGGGAAGAGGACATACACTTACCCAAAAGAAAGAAGAGAGAAACTTGCTCGAAGCTCAAATGTGTGATTCCAAGAAGCCTTATCCAAAATCCAAGCAATGAAGACCCACCTACTTATAGTGGGCGGAAAAAGTAATAAAATCATTTTTCTTTTTTATTCAAAACAAAAACAAAAATGTTATCGTCACGAACAAAGACATTCTGCACGACCTGACGAGGCAAACGAGCCATCGCGTCTGGCAAATCGACGGAAACCCTTCAAGCCAAGACCATCCTCCGGAATAATCTCGGCTCGGGGGGCAACTGTTCTGAACTAGACCAAGAAGCCCATTCAACAATTGGATATGGATTGGCCCAATCACTTTGGTCCATATCCACAATATACAAGCCCAATTATGACTATCATACTCTGATGGCTCAGATCAATTCTATCAATCCAACGGCTCACAACGGGCACGATTCCCTATAAATACTGGCACGCATTCCCATTAATAGGTACATTCTCATTCCTAGAATATTACTACTCTCTCATTCCCTATACTGACTTGGGCATCAGAGTGGCATCGCAGGTGCCCCCTCCGGGATTCATTCAACACTCCGCTCGGATTACAAGAGACCTACCAACAGTAGTCACCGCAGGGCTGCTAGGTACAGAACACTAAGCATTTGTTCGACTGTGTGTGTTTGGGGCTTAACTTGTTGTTAGGTGTTGATACATGGAGTTGGGAATGATTCTTATTGTTGTTATAGCAATGTTGTGTTGTGGGTTATTATTGTTCAATTGTGTATGTGTTTGGGGGTGAACTTGTTGGGTGTTGATGCATGGTTGTGAGAATGATTCTTACTTTCTGGCACCCTCTGTGGTTATTTCTGCAGGCTATAACCTCCTCAGGGACCAAGAAAGGTGAGCTTTCTGTTGCTGATGTTAACCCCCAGTTGAAGAACAAGAACATCAAGACTGATGTCAAAGTGGACACAAATTCTAACGTAAGTTCACCATTCTTTTTGATTTACTTGTCTTGCTATCATTTTAAACCTCGTTTTGTGGTTGATATGTATGTTTTACTACCAAGTTAGGCGGATTTTCAGCAGATTTCAATATGTTGGTTTGTTTCCATTGTACTGTAGGGTGCAAAATGGTCACCAATTCTAGTTGGCTTGTTATGGGTGCACCTGCTATCGATTTATAATTGTTTTGAATTCACCTGCTCGCAACTTTTTGATTAGCCTATGGAATATGTAATGAATAACTGCTATCAATTTGATGATATTAATTTAAGAATCGACTAAAGAAGTTGAAAGTATATAATTTAAACAACAAATTATTACTTCAAATATCCAATTCAGTGCTTGTGTGTATAGAACATGCTTTTGTTATTACTACTCTTTCTTTGATTTATGTCTTGAATTATTTTTGAGGTTCATATATGATATATCATCTTATATTCTTTTCTCATATTACTTCACTTGTTATTGCTTTAAAAACGTCATATTTTTATCGATCACATATCTTTTGATTCCTAAACGTCATTGTTGATGAGCCTGCTCCTGGACTCAAGACTATTTTTAGCTTCAGAGTTCCTGATCAAAGGTCTGGAAAGGTGAGAGTCATCCATTTTCCACAAGAATATTTGAGTCTCCAGAAATATTTGAGTTCCTGATCAAAGATCAAATTTATCCGAGTTTGATGATGTCCAAGGAGACCCAGGTTTTGACAAACAAGGAATCAAATTTAAGTGCCTCAAGGTTCATCAGAAGGAGCAGTCTGAGCTAGTTGAGAAAGCCCTTCACATTTTTTAAGGCCTTGATTTTTCCTCTGCTGGGTGGTCTATTCACTAGTGGAAAAAGACATTTAGCGTCGGTTAAATTGGACATTTAGCGTCGGTTATCGCCCGACGCTAAATCGCCCGATGCTAAATGTCATACATTTAGCATCGGTTATTTAACCGACGCTAAATGTCACATTTAGCGTCGGCTGTTCAGATAACCGATGCTAAATGTTCATTTCATCACTGTTTTTGCTGTCTAAAAATGACATTTAGCATCGATTATTTGAAACAACCGATGCTAAATGTCCTGAAAAATGACATTTAGCATCGGGTGTTTGAAACAACTGATGCTAAATGTCCTGAGAGTGACATTTAACAACGGTTATTCCAAACAACCGATGCTAAATGTCCTGAAAGTGACATTTAGCATCGGTTGTTCCAAATAACTGATGCTAAAAGTCATTTTTGATAAAAAAAAAAGACATTTAGCATCGGTTGTTTCATCGGTTGTTTCAAACAACCAATGCTAAATGCCATTTTCTTGATAAAAAAAGACATTTAGCATCGCTTGTTTGAAACAAGCGATGCTAAATGTCTAGTTTCTTTTTATACATGCCTCACAAACATCACTTACAACACCAATTCATACAAGAAGAGAATAATATTCAAGAACTATGGTAATTACAATGATTCATTTCCCAAATAACTAAATATAAAATCTTGCACAATTCCAAACAGTAAACTGTGAACAAGTACAACATTCTTTCGGTCAGTATACCAGCCAATCAATATACACCTCACTGATCCAACTATTTCTTCTACTACATCAAAGAGCTTAAAAATTAGTAAATGAGCTGAAATCAGTCAGTATACCAGCCAGTAAATCGATGAGATGTGACAATTGAAACAAAACCAAAATCACTGTGTTGGGCATATTGAAAAATAAATGAATGCCAAAGCAACTGATAAAAAGATAGATATGAATTACTGGGTATGAAGGGTCTTGCACAGCCATTTTTACATTCGGCCCAAAGACAATCTGCCACAAAAAGAAAATAAAAGATATAAGTAGTTACATTCACGAATTATGGAAAACACTCAATAGGCAGAATAAGTGATTAAAGTTATGAAAAATAAATAATAAGTCCTAAAGCAATCAATATCACAAAAAAAGACAATCGATGATGAAATTACAGTTTCATTCACTCATTAGCATTTTATGGTAATTACATTGATTCATTTCCCAAATAACTAAATATAAAATCTTGCACAATTCCAAACAGTAAACGGTGAACAAGTACAACATTCTTTCGGCCAGTATACCAGCCAATCAATATACAACTCCCTGATCCAACTATTTCTTCTACTACATCAGAGAGCTTAAAAACTAATAAATGAACTGAAATCAGTCAGTATACCAGCCAGTAAATCGATGAGATGTGACAATTGAAACAAAACCAAAACCACCGTGTTGGGCATATTGAAAAATAAATGAATGCCAAAACAACTCATAAAAACATAGATATTAATTACTGGGTATGAAGGGTCTTGCACAGCCATTTTTACATTCGGCCCAAAGACAATCTGCCACAAAAAGAAAATAAAAGATATAATTAGTTACATTCACGAATTATGGAAAACACCCAATAGGCAGAATAAGTGATTAAAGTGATGAAAAATAAATAATAAGTCCTAAAGCAATCAATATCACAAAAAAGACAATCGATGATGAAATTACAGTTTCATTCATTCATTAGCATTTTATGGTAATTACATTGATTCATTTCCCAAATAACTAAATATAAAATCTTGCACAATTCCAAACAGTAAACTGTGAACAAGTACAACATTCTTTCGGCCAGTATACCAGCCAATCAATATACAACTCACTGATCCAACTATTTCTTCTACTACATCAAAGAGCTTAAAAACTAGTAAATGAACTGAAATCAGTCAGTATACCAGCCAGTAAATCGATGAGATGTGACAATTGAAACAAAACCAAAACCACCGTGTTGGGCATATTGAAAAATAAATGAATGCCAAAGCAACTGATAAAAAGATAGATATGAATTACTGGGTATGAAGGGTCTTGCACAGCCATTTTTACATTCGGTCCAAAGACAATCTGCCACAAAAAGAAAAGAAAAGATATAATTAGTTACATTCACGAATTATGGAAAGCACCCAATAGGTAGAATAAGTGATTAAAGTGATGAAAAATAAATAATAAGTCCTAAAGCAATCAATATCACAAAAAAAGACAATCGATGATGAAATTACAGTTTCATTCACTCATTAGCATTTTATGAAGGCACTATGCTTATGCATATTAAGAAGTATAATTAAAATACCATATAACCAGGAAAAACCATCCAAGTTTCAAAGCACTTGATGTCTTGCAAAAAAAAAACAAAGAGCATATAAACCTGTATATTGCAATTTCAGTATTACATCCATTAGCAAATTACCCATTTTTGGGGATCCAACACTTAATAAAATTTTACCCTTGTCAACTTGTGTTTCTTGTGAACTCTGAATATCTTGATTTTTGTCAAGCTATAAACCTGTGTTGGCAAACTTGATAGTGACACTAACACCTCTCATAACTGGAGCATTGCTTGGAGCAACAACTTGCCCACCTAGATCATAAACATTTCTTGTATAAACATTTAAATATAGTCAAAATTCATTGCCACTCACTTGAATCGCGTAAAGAGTGCAATTAAGCTATATATACCTTCAATATACATTGATTCACACATGCCACATCAATGGTATGGTGTTTCTCCAAAACTGTGACATTCTTGTGAGCAAGCCTAGCTAGTGCATAATTAAGCAGCTGATAAGCCACTTGGACCAGCACCAACAATTCCAATTATGTTGTTTGCTGACAAGGAAGGATGTAGCTTGGAGAACTGGTCATCTTTTGATCTTTCTGGATCCATCTTTCTGAACTCAGCTCAAAGTCTCCCTTCCAACTCTTCATCCAATTTCTGCTGCCTGCAAATTTATGCCACATATATCAAATTGAATATCAAGAAATTTCTGTGACAAAAACAAGAAATTTGTTATCATGCTTAGTTGTTGATGCCACTGCCTCAAATGCCAGGCAAGAAATGTTACTACTAGACTATCATCTTCTGTGCTTCTTTGAGAAGAACCTGAAGTAGCAGTTTATCAAATCAGTCGGGGCGCAGAAGTGCAGGGTCAATCAAATCTGGTCTATTACTTGAACCTATGAAGACCACCAGATGATTTTCTTTCATGCTCATCCACTACACTCTCGATACCAACACTGAAGGGAAAAATGAAAGACATGGCAATCACTGTGCATTTAATATAATATTTAAGTATCTGACCGAAATTCAAAGGGTAAAAATTGAGCCTTACTTAACACCACGAGTCCCATAAAAAGTGCACAATCCAATTTGGGAACAGATCTTCTTCGGCTGTGCCTAAAGGAGTGAAGTGAAAACCATTAGAAAAGTCATTCTAAAAGATGATCAAACTTTTCTAGCATACTGCGCATGACCACAGATAAGAATCCAATCAACCAAAATATGCCAAGAACAAATTACAAACGAACTCGCTTCAGCCAAAAGCAAGTCCATAATTATTTGTCCATACTCTGCAACGATGGCCTTGCATTCTTTGCTTACAACTCCAGATGCTCCAATTGCATGGTTTATCATGGTAATCACAGTCTACGATAACAAACCATGTAGTCATATAGTCAAAGATGCATTTGTTAAAATTTCTGTTTATTGGTAATATAAACAATGCAATACATATTGTCAATTACTAAAGGCCCCAATATTAATGTTGTGTCTCATGCAGAGAACCAATGAAAGATTTCATATAGTATAACCATGTTTAAAATAGAAAACAATCTAAAGATCAAATTGAATGGAGGCATGCTGATCATTATCATAAGTTGGATGTGTTCAACAATCAGAATTTCAAAATTTCCATAAGCAATTTAGTGGCTCATCATTTTAATTTACATTTGAGTCACCGACCCTTTTCATTTTTCCAGTTCATCCCAAGTGACTGTGCTTTCCAGCAGTGCCAAATCTACCAAACTTTCAAGCTCCACAGTCGTAAAAACAAAAACTAAATATCAATCTATATCTTAAAGCATTTATTCATACTGTTGGACCTGCTTTACCATCAATAAGTACATCACCCATATCAAACTGGAAATGAAAAAAAAATATCAACAAAAAATGTAAAAACAAATCAAAACCATTATTAAGTATAAAGAACTTATATTTGATGATTAACCTGCCAATATCCCTTTCTTGTCACAAGCACATAAGTGTGCTTTCCCTTGTAGGGAGCAGGATCTACACCACCAAAAACAATCTCACCCCCTTCCTCTTCCTCTAGTTTACGGTTCAGCCAAAATGAAAATACTGGTTCCTTAATAAGACATTGTTCGACCATATTGTACCTATGACACGTGAGATCTGATAATGACATTGAAGAAAGCAACAAGTGAATCTAAGGTCATGTAAAATCCAGAAGAAAAAAAAAACGATACAAAACCCAAAAATAGTGAAAGATTGAAAAAACTTACCTGGCTAAGAGAAGATGGCAGTTCGCAGTTCGTAGAAGAAGAGATTTGCGATTAGGGTTTGCAGAAGATTGAGTTTGGTTCGCAGAAAAAGGGAATCTCAGTTTGGTTCGCAGTGGGTGTGAACAGAAGAGAATCAAGAGATGATTTCGCAGTGAGATGATTTTGCCGTGAGATGATTTCACATTTGCGATTCACGATTGTTAGCAATTCTTTTTGCAATCAAGAGAACTAAATGCATAGCTTGCTAACACCTCTCACTTAGAAACACCGCATGACGCAGGGGGTGAGCGCCGATGCTGAGGGACGAACCACACTGATTCTGATATTGGGATTAACTTTAGGGTTTGGTTAGAAAGGGACGAACCACAAGATGTTTTGGTAGATTGACTTTATGGAAACGGAGGTGGGAAGGTGGGAAGGGACGAACCACGAGATGTTTTGGATTCATTGTTTCCTGGCGTTGAAACAACTAGAAAGTTCAGAGAGCGAAAATGTTCACAGAAGAGGGTTGAGAGCGAGAGCGTTCAGAGAGTGAGAGAGTTGAGAACGCGAGAGAGTGTAATGCTATGGAAAGATTGAAAAAAATAAAACAGAACTTTTAGCATCGGGTGTTTTAACAACCGATGCTAAATGTGTCTGAGACACACATTTAACATCGGTTGTTTAAATAACCGATGTTAAATGTCTGACGCAAATACTTTTAACATCGGTTGTTTAAACAACCGATGCTAAATGTAGGCGCGCAAACTGAAAACTTCCATTTAATTGCAAAATTGCCACCGCGCCTACCTTTAGCATCGGTTGTTCAAACAACTGATGCTAAATGGTGCTTTTTAATGTCAAATTTCCACTAGTGATTGGACAGGTTTATATCATGCACCAGAAATATATCACATACAAGAGCTTGGGAGTTGTGGTCCTCGATGTGATGTGATTCTCGGCAGTCTCATATTGCTGTTATGGTGTGTCATTAATGAGCTAATATTGAAAGTTTTATTTTGTCATTTGTGTTGTCTATTATTAGTTGGTAATAGGCTCAAGGAGATTAGTTTCAAATGATCACTTATGTCTGCTCGTTCCTTTTACTTTTATTCTTCTTTGTCCCCTTTTGTATCAGTAGGGGTTGTTTTTTGTGGCTTCATATTGTACAGTGGGGTGGTATTATGTAGTGTTATAGAGCTACTCCCCATTTGGTGTTTTGAACTTGAAATATTGAACTTGGTGTATATTTTGGATTATTGATTTATAATTAAAGAGTTTTGATTATTTAGTTATTCTAGTGTTCCTAAATTATAAACATCAAAAGTATTGTCTATGCATCTTTCTAGAGTTGGCTAATTGTTATTTATATGTTTGGAAAACAAATCCATGATAAAGAAAAAAAATGGATTTAAATAATATTTGCGAGGGATTTGCGACGTATATTTGCGAGGAATTTGCGAGGGATTTTCGACGGAATTTGCGAGGGATTTGCGACGGATATTTGCGACGGAGTTTGCAAGGGATTTGTGACGGAAGCGTTTGCGAGGGAAAATTCCGTCGGAAATCGTTTGCGAGGAGCATTTTTCCAACCGAATTTTGTCCGTCGAAAATTCTGTCAGAAATGCGTATTAGCGCCGATTTTCTTTCTTTTGCGAGGGATTTTTCCCTCGTAAAGCACTGAAATTCTTGTAGTGAGCGTGATTGTATTCGGCTCAAAACAATTTCCATGTTATCTTTGCAAAACATTAGTAGTTCCCATGTTATCTTTTATGTTTCTCGCACTTTCTTTAACCTCCATTTTGAATTTGGATTATTGTTTGTAGTAAAAAGTACAGTGATTTTGTTTGAGTGAAAAAAATCAAGGAATGTGAGACAATTTTAAACGATCGACAAAGCCCTCTCAAATTGACGGAAAGAAAAAGGAATATTACAAAAATTTCATAAAGTTCTTTAAAGAGAAATTTCACTAACAGGTTGCTTAAACCTTTGTGAGCATGACAATTAGTTGATCTTAAGAGATTTGACAACGATTTGACATTGATTGCTCCCCAATAATTTTCAGCTGATTTTCTTTTCAGCATTCACAACGTGTGAAACCATTTGGCTATATCATAGTAGTATTTTATTGTGTGGGCCTATTGAATGCATTATTTTCAAACTAGTTGCATGACACGTGATTGACTCATCGTAATTTTTAACGTCTTAAGAGTGCCACCTCTAATTGAATGGTCACAATCCTTAATTAATCCTTGGTATAGGGATTGTTTTGGCTACACTTGAAATCGACATCCTAATAATTAACATAGAGGGAGGATGATAAGTTTATCAAAAGAAACGAGGGAGGATGATAACCACGAGAACATTCCCATCCTTGTCTCACTTGACTCGTTTTAGAAACTTATAGGCTTAATTACAGGTTTGGTCCCCCTATTATGATCAACTCACGATTTTGGTCCCTAAAATTTTAATTTGACGATTTTGATCCCTCTATTTTCCTAATTTGTAAAATCAAGGTCCCCTCTTAATTTGGTCAAAATTAAAACTGAGTTTGACTTTCAATCCTACGTAGACTGCCACGTAGGCAGCACTGTTCATCTCCCTCTCTCTCACAGCCCTCTCCTCTCTCTCACAGCCCCCTCCCCTCCCCCAACCGTGACCCCCCCTCCCCTCCCCCCACCGTGACCCCCTCCCCACACCGTGACCCCCCCTCGTTTTCCCCTTCCCCTTCGCATCTCCCCCCCTCACCTCCCCTCCTCTTCGCATCTCCCCCCCTCACCCCCCCTCTCCGGTTCGCTCGTCGCTCTCCCTCTCTCGTCGCTCTCTCTCGTCGCTCTCCCTCTCTCGCCGTTCAGATCCAGATCGCAGAGGAGGGGGGAGGGGTTCACGGAGGTCGCAGAGGTGGGTGGTGGCTGTGGGTGGTGACGGTGAGGGGGGAGGGGAGGTGCGAAGGGGAGAACGAGGGGGGGGTCACGGTGGGGGAGGGGGTCACGGTGGGGGGAGGGGGTCACGGTGGGGGGAGGGGAGGGGGCTGCGAGAGAGAGGAGAGGGCTGTGAGAGAGAGGAGAGGGTTGTGAGAGAGAGGGAGATGAACAGTGCTGCCTACGTAGCAGTCTACGTGGACTGCCACATAGGATTGAAAGTCAAACTCAGTTTTAATTTTGACCAAATTAAGAGGGAGACCTTGATTTTACAAATTGGGAAAATAGAGGAATCAAAATCGTCAAATTAAAACTTTAGGGACCAAAATCGTGAGTTGGTCATAATAGAGGGACCAAAACTGTAATTAAGCCAAACTTATATTTGTTGTTCTATAAATAAAATATATCTGTGTTAGTTTAATTAAGCTCTATTTGTTTTAGATTTTGCAAGATCATTAATCTAGTTTAAGAAATTAAACCCGTTGGATTGAAGTAACAAAAATTAGTTTTGGATAAAAAATTTCATTCCAACTTGTTATTAACAATATTTTGCTGTAAAAACAATCCTAATTCCTAACCAAATAGTCATTTGCATTTGGAATTAAAAAAGAAAGTAAAATGCCAAGAGAATACTATCTAACTATTTTGGTTACCATGTTTTTGGTGCGCAGTTTCAATGGCTTTGTCGATGATTAATCTACGCTGGAGAACCTGGTTGGCCACGAGGACCCGGCTTTGTCAGCCCGTGTGGTTCTCTCCTCCCAACAGAGTTTTTCCCATACCCAATATTCGAACCCAAGACCTTGAGGTGGGATCCAAATCCAGTTACCACTTGGACTAACATGGAATACTACGTAACTAGGTAAGTTCCTTTCTTTGCTTTTCAAATAACAAGGGGGAAAAGAAAAAAATGAACCTGTGGACCCCACATTGAAAATCAATCTTCCCAAAATGGCGTAAGTGCCCCTTAATTATTTAAATTAATTGTAATTTTTTTGGGATGTTTATGTAATTTTAGAAAGCTACTTCTTTCTAGAAAAATAAACAAGAATTTATAGGAAGGGCTTTTGGCAATGCTTTTATAGAAAGGCTTAAATATATGTTTGGCCCTGCAAATATGGTCATAATCCATTTAAGCCTCTGTAAAAAAAGTTTTAAAATGGCCCTTGCAAATATTAATCGTTTACAGTTAAGCCTCTCTGTTAACTATTCCAAAAAAGGGAATAATTAACAAATAAAGATTGACACGATTCAAAAACGATAATATTTCTCTATTAATCATTGATAATGTCATGCTGATGTCATCTTTGTTAGCCACGTCAGTTTTTTTGGATGGAAAGCTAACTGAGGGGCTTAACTATAAACGCTTAATATTTGCAAGGGCCATTTTAAAACTTTTTTTACAGGGGCCTAAATGGATTAAGCGTTTATAGTTAAGCCTCTCGGTTAGCTTTCCATCCAAAAAAACTGACGTGGCTAACAGAGATGACATCAGCATGACATCATCAATGATTAACAGAGAAAGATTATCGTTTTTGAATCGTGTCAATCTTTCTTTGTTAATTATTCCCTTTTTTGGAATAGTTAACAGAGGGGATTAACTGTAAACGCTTAATATTTGCAAGAGCCATTTTAAAGATTTTTTTTTACAGGGGCCTAAATGGATTATGGCCATATTTGCAGGGGCCAAACATATATTTAAGCCTTATAGAAAACGCTCCCTTAGGTGAAGGAATGGATTGTAGGAAGCGCTGCTTATTCTTTGATGGGAAAATGATGTATAGAGCCTCCTTTAAGAGTGATACGTAGGGGGTAGAATAATATCCATTGCTGAGAGTATACGAGAAACAGATTGATGAACTTGCATTTCCTATCACAACATCTATGTGTCCACAACTGTCACAACAAAGGATTCACCAAAGAAGCGGAAAGAGTATGATGTTGCACATGACCCTTCCTATTTTAGGCACGTGGACGAGGCAATGAAGATAGCGACCCAAAACTCTGTGTGACAAGTAACACAACTGTCGCATCGGTCATCACAGCAACCCTCACAGCTAATTCATGAAATATCCACACATCATGAGCTATATGGTGCGTTATTTGGTGACTGTCTGCAAGCTATTAGGGATTCATTATATGTTACTTGTTTGGGCTACCAGCCAGTGGACAAGTGGATGACAATGCCTGAGATGGGGTACGTTATAGCAACTAGATATAACGCCGCCCTAGTTACTTTAGTCGCTGAAGGATGCTCATATACTTTCTTCCCATTGGGAGGTTCATATTTAACGCATGGGAGGAGTGTCTGCTTGATTAGTATTGGGTTTGTGAATACAAATCACTGGGTGCAGGTAATTTAGTTATTTTCTATTTTGAACATTATATTTATAATGAAGATGTTGTTATAATATTTATTTTAAATACAGGTTAAATTGATTCTCGACTCTCCATTACCTCCCGTTGCATTGCAGTGGAATCATTTTGCATCAGATGATGCTAGTTCATGGATTCATCCATATTTAGGCCGTCTCCAACTATGGGGGGCTTTAACTCCACTATGCATTCCACACATTGAACCCATTGATACTGTACAGCTAGATAGTGATTGATTTAAATATTATATGCTTTATTTTTTAGTCTTTTAATATAATATTTTTTGTTAATTGTGCACCGCTTCGTAGGCCAAGATTCCACTGACACTTTTCATCAACACATAATTTTGATGGACTCGATCTTACCGACAATTTTAACCAACAACCTACCTTCTGTCAAAGTACTTTAATTTACACATTGATTCTTTTGTCCTTTGCGTCAGAAAAAGGAGTGGATAATACTCATTGTGATAAGTGTGCCTCAATGGACACCACACTAACCGTCCTTCATTGGAAAAATCACAATAAATGAAAATGGTGTTTGGTTTCAATGTCAAAATCCTATTTTTTGAAGGTTCAAGAAGGACATCACCTTCTCGTGGTTAAAGGGTAATGTAGAGAGAAAGGTTGAAGAGGGCGCATTCTATAAAGACGTATGTAGTATCCTTTATCGCAAACCCGGTTGTGGGGATGATAGCCGTATTCTCTGGCTGCCACCTCTCCACAAACGCTGAAATGATGGGGGTGATCGACAATCTTCATAAATGAATATTCCAGACAACATAGACCGAAGGATGGCCATGAGGGATAACCCTTTATTTTGGTGCCATGTGCGGGTACCTTCAATTTTCCACGATCTTATAAATATGTATAAAAATATATTAATAAAAATAAATTATACTATTAAATGATGATTCAAAAACAAATTAATTATTAAAACTGTTACCTCTTATTTGTAGATTTTTGATGCTACATGTTACTCACTTAGGTAGATTTTGGAATAAATGTGAATAAAATTTTTGAGTTGGGAATATTTGTAAGAAATGAAGGGCAAAATAGGAAGTTTATGCTTTTGTAGCGGGGAAGGGGGTGTAAAGGGTCAAGGAGTGGGGGTAAAAAAACAGCCTAATTTGCATGGAAATATGACGAATAAACATCAACCTGGATTACTGGGTTTTCACGTTAGGCCGCTTGGGCTCTTTGCCATTCCTTCTTGGAGAGTTCTAAATCCCATAAGATTTATATCGAGTTTACCTACTTTGAAGGAAGCCATCCTTTGAAAGAGGTTTACCTACTCACACGGTCTCTTTTAATTTAACTTTTTGGTTAAAGCATTTTTTTTTGGTCAAGAAGCATTGTGTCTTGAATTTTGACCAATAACAATCATGCTCACCGTAATGGATGGCTGGTAGATATGTTAACCTCTTTCAAAGGATGGCTTCCTTCAAATCTAGCATGGGGTTTCTATCTAAACCCTCTTTTTTTTAATACACCCCCATTCTGCGTTTTCATTTTCTCCTTAAGTTTTAATACACCTCCTTCATCGTATGCATATCTTTTAAAGGGATTGAAATTTTTATATAAAAAAAGACTTCCTTTCACCCAATAAAAAAACTTTAAATTAACAATTCTCAAGTATTATCTACTATAAGTACTTAAAAAATAACAAATTATACAGATATTTTACACGTCAAATTTTGACTTGAAAGTTGTAACATGTCATGCCTACCTGAAAAGGTTCTTTTCAAACATTACATTTTTTTGAGAATTTTTTTATATGACTTAATCTCAAAACATATAATACTTGTGGTGTTTGTGCCGATTTCTATGCAAAGTTGGGGGCTCATGGCGTGATAAGTTGGTGGTGATAACGTCTCCTCCATTGGAGTTAGATAGTTTCTTGTTAGCGAACGCCATGGGTGTCTCTTTTGAGAGGAAATAGTCTAGTGTGTTGTTTTTTGGTTAGTGTTTTTGCTATTGTAACCAAAAACAAACAAAAACCGTATATTTTTACTTAGGAAACCAAAACAAGAATTTTGCATTCAGAGTCAAAAATAAACAAAAAATTCAAATGCATTATTACAAAATAAAATATCAGAAACCAATAAAATTTAACTCCATAGCTACTTTGTCAGCCAAAACTCACTAATGCATCATGCAGTTGCACAACCTGGGGGCTCTGGTCCTTTTGACCAAAATAATAATAAGAACTGTAATCCAGCACCTCCAGAAAGGAAAAAGTCACTGACATTTTTGAATAATTAAACATATTCCCTCAAGTTCCTAGCTGACAATCCTAACTACTTAATTCCTCATATATATATATATATATATATATATATATATATATATATATATATAAATATACACATTCTAACTACTTAATAACTTGATATGGCAGCTGAGTATCAACTTGGTTCTAGTACATACACCTAGACCTAGGATCTGGCATCAAAAAGACTCCAATCATAAACCTTGAAGCTTGTAACAGCAAGTTTGAAGACTTCATTCATGGGCATCAATCCAGCTTGTGTAGCAGGAACAGCTATACCAGCACCAACTGTGTCCGCACTTTCGCTGATTGGGCTGCAAACATAAATAGAATTAACTGTCTTGCAAACTCAGCTTCCACAATGTGCAATAAAAGGAATCCAGACAATATGTTACTTCTTTTTCTGATTTAACCTCTAATCTGTGTAGGGAACAGACATTGATAGGTTTAAAAGTAATTTGTAACATGTTTATATACTATTTGCAGCTTATATTAATGAGTTTTCTAGAATATCATATAAATATACTTTTACAAACACTTACTTTATAGCAATGGGTTCATATGCAGTGACTAGTACATCAGTATCAACTCCTTTAATGCGCAAATTCGCTAAATAAACCTGAAGAAATAAACAGTTTTTCAATGATTAGGAGGTCGCCAATGTTGGAATAATGTCAAATTAATACTTGCCAAAGTTCAATACATGCCAAGCAAAAAACAGAACATACTTTTACAATATTTTGTGCTTCCCTTCCTTGTCGTCCCTTAGAAATTGCCTGGCAATAAATGTAGATGACTGAATAATGTGGTATATAAAAAAGGCATCCAAGTGGATAATGTGGTATATAAAAAAAAAGAAATAATAGATACGCAGGTAGTCAATTAAATTTCACATTCATAACATTGTGTTTGTACGTCACCAATCTGTGAACAATGAATAATGTGGTATATAAAAAAGGCATCCAAGTGGATTGCGACATCTGGCGAGCCATAAAAGCATAAGAACAATGTATAAACATTAATGCTGAGATGACTGATTTGGATGAATCAAAATAGTATAGTAACATAAAAGTCAAAACAAGTATAAAAACTTTACCATTTGGCCCACTGCAGTCGTTACAACAGCAGGTATATTATTATACATCAAACCAGGTGCGTCAACAACTCCTGACTGCTCAATAACCTGAAATAATTTATTAAAGGGAAGAGATTGTCACAGGCCACTATAAACTTCTGCAACAAATAGAAAGTCTTGTTCCTGGAGTGTTGAGGGACAATACATTCATGCATGCACACACACAGAAATTGCAGTGTTTTATCCCCATTATGCCATATCACTCGACCATCAAAAGTATTGTTGATGTAATGCTTAAATAAATAACTTCTTAAGCTTTTGAAATAATTGGTTCATGACATGGTATTAGAGCCTCCATGACCAAGTAATCTGGATTTTGGTCATTACCATTCTGATTCTTCAAATAAGATGTTTAAAAATCGCACAAGGCAGATAGTCTATGCATTGTGTACTCTTCAAGCTCGGAGGGCTCTTGTGTGAAGAGGTATGTTAGAGATATGATATAAATAACTTCTATTTTCACCTGGCAACTTGAGTATTTGGAACGGTCGGCTCATAACAAAAAAGAGGAAGTTTTACATGCAATGTTATAGTATGCTGAACGAGAAAGGAAATGGAATCTACCAATAATTGATGATGAAAGCAAAATCTCTTGATACAATTAGTAAACATTTACACAGTTGAAGATCATAATGCCCAACCGGTGGTTTTAAAGCCTAACCAGACTGAACAGTTCAACCTGGATCCGGCCTTGTCTATGATTTGGTTATTTGGGCGGTTCAAGCTATTTAAAGTAATTGAACCATGACCTGTAGGTTTCGTTAGTTGCATGTCCGTTTCGGTTTTAAAAACATCATGCCAAATAAGAGGGCAAGGACGGGCAACATTAAGTCAAAGTAAAACGTTTGAATTAGCAATAAGACTACTACAATTACCCGGACTAGAGCAGAGGGCGTGACCTAACCGCCGCCGCTGGGGGGGGGGGGGCTCCCTCCCCGAAGGTTCTCTTCCCCTCTCCACTCAGTGTTCCTCCGCCTCTGCTGCCACAAGCTCTTCTCCACCAATTCGCGTGGGCTGAGTTTTGTTCTTGTCCATCGTGATTTCTCTGCTGGTTTGGATCGCTTCCTGCGATTGTTATCGCTGTCCCGAGGAGGACTGATCTGTTGCATCTGGCCGCGATCTCGCGATTGCTCGTTCTGGCCGCTCGTTCCTTGGTTCGCGATTGCTCTGTTCTTGTTCTGCGTTTTGTCTGCGTTTCGCAACCTGGGTTGATCGGTGGAGTCCACGATCTGGTTTGGTTTCTGGATCTTTCCTGCGGTTGTTCTCTAGTCTGCGTAGGTTTCTCTGAATCTGGGTTGATCATTGGTGCGATTTGGTTTGGTTTCTGGATCTCCCCCGCGATTGTTGTTCTCTGGTCTGCGAAGGTTCGATGGTTCTGGATCTCCGCTGTCCGCTTGCTCAGCATCGTCATCTTGTTCTTTCCTCTGAGCTGTTCACGGTCCCTGCCCCGCGGCGCTGCTGGTTTGGATCTCCCTTTTTGGTGGATCTGCGCGCTTTAGGAGGTCCACGGTGGGCTTCTGTTTCGCGATGGTTTGTTGATTTGAACGGGAAGGGGTCTGTGCTGATCGCGATGGTGGCTGGTAGATCGCTCTTGGATCCGCAATCACGGCAACATCCTCCCTCGATGCCGCTTCTTCGTCTTTCGTCGTCGACATTCGCTGAATGTCGCTGATTTGCGTCTTGCTTGGTTGGGTCACGATGTTGGCCGGTGGCGCAACGCCGCGGTGGTGGTTGGTGATCGACGACCTCGGTCAAGCTCGGTTGTGTCGCGGTGTTGGCCGGTGACACGGCTTCGCGGTGGTGGCTGGTGATTCGACGCCGGAAGACTGGAGGGTTTGTGTATTTATCAGAATGGTTTGGGTGGTTGTTGTCGCAATGCCATTGTTGGGGGCCAGATTGCAGTTTGCAGTTCTCTCTGACGGGCTCCTCCCCTCTGCCTTCAGCTCCTGAACCCCGTCTCTCGCCCGACCTCCACCTCTAACCTCGATCAGATATGAGTGTGCTTAATGTGAGGATAGTGAGGTGAGGCTGGGTGTTGTGGTGTGGCGCTCAATTGACGGTGGGTGGTGGTTGTGTGGGGGCTTTCAGGTGTTGCCCTGCTTCGGAGTTTGGGTCCTTAGATTACAGTTAGCAGTTCTCTTCGCCGGGCTCCTCCCTTTGCCTTCAGCTTCTGACCCCGTCCCAATCGTCTCCTGGCCTCCACCTCTAACCTCGATCTTTGGGAGTGTGCTTAATGTGAGGATAGTGAGGTGGTTCTGGCTGTGGTGGTTTGGAGTGTGCTCAGTAGGCGGTGGGTGGAGGTTGTGGGGGCTTCAGGTGTTGCCCTGCTTACTTTTTCGGGTCGTCCTCGTCACCTTAGATTTTCTTTTATTAGAGCTCTTTGGTTGTTTATTTTAGGGGCCTTTGTTGGGCTTTCTATTATTGTCATCATTACCAAGGGTTTTGGTCTAGTCCCCCCTTGTGCTTTTTATGTCTTCTCTTTATTTTATTAATAAATTCGGGCTGGCTGCCTGGTTGCTTAAAAAAAAAATACTACAATTACCCAATGAACTTTTACACTAAAGCTTTGATACATTTAGTAGAATAAAAACTAAAGCCCGTTCAGTGTTGTCAATGACGGATGGCGATTTATGGCGGCGAGCCAAAAATCCGTCATAAACATATGGCGGACGTCATGACAGACCAATTTTTTTAAAAATTGAAAAATATATATACTAATACACATACAAAAAACACTATAAAAATAAAAAAAATCCAAAAGCCTATCAATAAATGTCAAAACCATAGACTTAATTGGTAGAAAATATCATTAGTCTCCATCAAATTGTCATAAGCAACCAACAACCACTTCAAATTAAGTTTAAGACATCAAAATAACAACAAAATTATAAAAAGCAAATATGCATATGCTTGTATAGAAGCTCACAAATGAAATTTAAGTAGAGAAGAATATGCATATGCTTGTATAGAAGCTCACAAATATATGCATTCATTACAACCAAATGCATAAATAAATTAAAACAAAAACAGATGCACAAACAGAACAGAAAAAAAAAAGTAAAAGTGTTGATATATTTATTTTATATTTAATTGTTATTAGGAATTAAAAAAGTTAATCTGCTGGGAATAAATCAATTTACAATTCAAAAAAAAAATAAGTTTAAAGTGTTGATATATTTTATTTTATATGGACTGAATAAAACCCAACAGTCCAGCCCAAGTACCCAACACAGTTTTCTTTTTGAGCAACACGGTTTTAAAGACACGAGAAAATGACATTTGACCAAAAGAAAAGAAGAAAACGACAAAAATGAAATTTAGAAAATGTGAAGAGGTTAAGTATAGAAGCGGTGCATGTCTTGTAGATGACGGGGACGCAAGAGATAATGCGAGCAGCACAGAGTAGAGGAAGAAGAAGAACACTGATCGTTTATGTGGAGGGGGAAGGGAAGGGAAGCTGCGTGCGGGTAGGGAAGGGAAAGGTAGCCTATTGAAAACAACGCGGAGGGAAGGGAAACAATAAATATTAGGGTAATGAAACGCAGCGTTTGGTATAAAATGCCAGGAAATACCAAAAATACCCTTAATGAAACTCGGCGTTTTGAAAAATTAGGGTTTTTTTTCGTGTGTTACTGCTCCTCTTCAACCAAGAGCGCCGCAAGCACTGCAATTGGGCTACTTTCGGTCAGGTTACATCCCAAACCCGTGTTTTTTTAAAAATGTCTGTTTCATCCGCCATAGCCCGCCGTACCGCCACAACCGCCATGCTCATGGCGCCGCCATTGGCACACCGTTAAAAAACCGTTTTTCTATGGCGGCTACTCCAAATTCCGCCACGCCATAGCGCTATGGCGCCGCCATAACGGATATTTGACATCACTGAGCACGGTTTAATGAAAAACCAACCAAGCCCCCTAAGCAATATTTATCCATTAGGGACAAAGGTATGGCAAATCGATCAAAGCTTCAAACGGTGTTAACAAATAGTGACCATGGCGGACTGCAAAGGCGAATTTTTTGCCAACTGCTATGACCAATTTGTGAAGGAAGGCAGCACCATGGCGTTTTACGGCGGAAATAACGGCTTAAAATAGAAAAAATTTGACACAACGCCATGGACCACCATCCACAATCAATAACAAGGGCTTCGAAACACACGTCTATTCTTAGTTTCACCCACATTCTGTGACCATTCACCGCGGCATAAGATTGACAAATCAGAAACCACTTTCTATATACCAATTACAATGCAACACTCCATTTGTAACATGAAGAAACAAAAATAAAATGAAGACATACCACAGTTCCTTCAGCATCCTGCTCCCTAGCAAGGTCTTGAAGAAACCATGCAGCACTTCCATGATCAGCAACATCAGGCTTAAACTCTAAAAGCTCAAAAATCAAGCTTTCATCGCGACTTGGGTCCGCAAACACCTCCTACATAAATCACCAAGACCAAAAAATTATGTTAGCAAAAATATCATAAAGAACATACAGTATAACCCAAGTGAAAAAACCAAAAACCTGATGATCAGGGACTTGTCGAATATCACTGACATCCTACAAGGAAAACAAAAACAAAACCTTAATTTCAGCAAATCAAAAGTTGAATTGTCTCCCAAATGGTTTGCACAAAGAAATTCAAAAAAACTAACAAATTTGGAAAATGCAAAAAAAAAAAAGAATGATCTATGACCTGAAACCTGTTGTGGAATGTGCTTAATATTGTTTCCCCAAACAAAGGATGCTGATAAGCTATATCTTCTGGCATTTTTGCGCTGAGAAAAAATACAGGGAAAAACACCACCACCTTGGTTCACATCAGAAATGTAAAATCACCAACCATGTTAGCAATTCATGCGAAGCAAAGTAAAAAAAGAACCAAAAAATCGATGCTTTTTTTCTAGATTATTGTTTTCGTGAATCACAATAACCCAAAAAGGAACATAAGCATAGTATCGGCTATACTACGCTTTAAAAACAAAAATTGAAGTAACAAACAATACCTTGAGTGGAAGGAACGAAAAAACAAAATAAGGAACCATGTTTCATATAAAATAAATTAAAACAATGTTAACAATATATATCTAATATATAATCACTTGTAACCTTCAAATACTCAATATGTGGGCTACAGGACTCACCTTAGATTCAACATCAAGAACTTAGAATTCGCTTATTAAGATGGAATATTTAAGAAAATAAATTTGAAATGTGAACCCATATTCAACCATTTGGTATGAGGGGTAAGTGTTGCTTAAATGAAAACTACCATGGATGGACAATCTTATTATACTAATACATTATATTAAGTAGATGGAATTGATTTTCAACAAATTGGAATGGAAAAACATAAAAGAAGGAATGATGTCTGCTCATTCGAAAATGTTAGAGGTTTCCTTCCTAACTCCAAAACAATTTGTCAACCAAGTATTTTAGCAATTTCCATATTGAAACATTTACATAAAAAACGCCCTAACGATAGCAATGTTGATTATGAGAACCTTAAAAAAACATCTACTTAAAGAAATCAACTTAGAAAATCCTTCAATTTAGCTTCTTTTTTAAAAAAAACTGCTTAATTTTAGAGTTTTTTAAAGAAACAAACCGTAGTTTGTGTTCTTTCTGTTAAGTAACATTCTATTTGATTAGAAGGCTTGATCTGAGATCAATATAGCTTAATTCGGAAATATCATGTAGTACAGTATGTTTGATCAGCTGAAAAATCGAGTACTGAAGAATAATCAAAATAAAGATGCAGAAGGGGTATCTCCAGCTTCTCTGTCAGCATTTATTGCCTTTGTTTTAGGTGCAATTTGGAAGAGTATTGCAAGTAAATTATGAACAATCTGAAAATTTTAACAAGAAGAAAAAAGAGGCATCGGTTTCAAAAGAAGAATACCTGGTTTAGTGTTTACGACTGGAAGGGTCACGGCGGTGACGGTGGAATGGCTTTGAAGCCTCACAAGCTCGCGGCGACGGAGGTAGCGTTCTCAATGGGAGGGAGAGAGGAATATGTGTGAGTGGTGCACTGTAGCATACTGGAAGGGCACTTAAGCGTGGAATTTAAGCTGAAAACTAGTATTTTTACCCAACACTGTATTGGTAATATATATTGATATCAAGTCGTAATAGTATTGAACTTATAATAAGTTTTCCGCTAAATAGCATTTTTTGTCCTTTATCTTTGCTCCAGATTTCACTTTGGTCCTTTATTTTTTTTGTCCGTTTTGGTCCTTTATCTTTCATTTTTGTTTCACTTTGGTCCTTTATCTTTTTTTGGGTCCGTTTTGGTCCTTTATCTTTCATTTTCGTTTCATTTTGGTCCCTCACGTTATTATTTAATTTAATTAAAACATTAAAACAATTAAAACAATTAAATTAATTCAATTAATTCAATTAAAACAATTAAAAAAATAAAACATAAACCCCCCCCCCCCACACCGTCCACCACCACCCCCTTCAGTGTCAATCTTCTTCTTCTTCTCCCCACCACCACCCACCACCGTCAACCACCACCCCCTTGCTGCACATTCTTCTCATTCTTGTTGGGTTTCATTTTTGTTTCTCCAACAAATCTGTCTCTGTCTCTCTCTCCTTCAACGAGAACGATTCCAGATTCGAAATGATTATGGATTTGAAACGATTCTGGGTTTGGATCCAGATCTGAACGAATTGCGTAGAGGTTCACGTTCTGGATTTTGGATTTTGATTTGTGATTGCGTAGATCTGAACGAATTGGGATTCTGGGTTTGGATCCAGATCTGAACAAATTTGGTTTGGATCCAAATGAAGATGCGCAGAGAGAGAGAGAGAACAGCGAGGGGGTGGGAGGGGTTCACGGTGGTGGTGGAGGGGCGAACCAGAGAGAGAGAACAACAAATTTGGGTTTTACAGAATGGTGGGTGGTGGTGGGAGGTGGTGGTGGTGGGTGGTGGTGGTGGGTGGTGGTGGGTGGTGGTGGTGGACGGTGGTGGGGGGTTTATGTTTTATTTATTTATTTGTTTTAATTGAATTAATTGTTTTAATTGTTTTGATGTTTTAATTGAATTAAATAATAACGTGAGGGATCAAAATGAAACGAAAATGAAAGATAAAGGACCAAAACGGACCAAAAAAAAGATAAAGGACCAAAGTGAAACGAAAATGAAAGATAAAGGACCAAAACGGACCAAAAAAATGATAAAGGACCAAAGTGAAATTTGGAGCAAAGATAAAGGACCAAAAGTGCTATTTAGCCTA
The DNA here is from genome assembly GCA_039519185.1 of Astragalus membranaceus. NCBI lineage: Eukaryota > Viridiplantae > Streptophyta > Magnoliopsida > Fabales > Fabaceae > Astragalus > Astragalus membranaceus. The sequence continues at coordinate 52,472,136 of CM076849.1, forward strand.
AGTTTTCTAATCTATACACACTTGAATGACATTTTGACATGTCCCTTAGTCTACATAAAGATAAATAGTTAGTAATTTGTAAGCTATTTATAAGATTTTTTGGTTTTATCCGGGGTATCCATTGCCGACTGCAGTGACAGGTGTTAGTAGTTAAATTGATTGATTTTAATAGTTTAAGTAGATTATAGTAAATAGTAAAATAAATTATTTTTATCATTCTAGATTTTTTAATATTAAATTAATAATTTTAGGCGTCTATAATAAAATTATTTTGTCGCTCCCCATTGTGGCATTGCCGCTCTCCGTTGCAGCTCTCTGTTGCCTCTCTCGTTGCTAGTCTCTCGTTGCCGCTCTCGTTGTCAGTCCCTCGTTGCCACTCCCGTTGGGCTTGTTCACATTTTTTATTTTAAATCATTTAATATTAATTTAATCAATTTAATTGAATTATAAAATTATTGAAAAAAGTTATTTTGAAATTTTTGATAGTAGTTAATTTTTTTTTGTCAATTATATGTAGTTAAATTGATTGGTTTTAGTAGTTTTATTAGATTAGATTATAGTAAATAGTGAATTCTAGTGGTTAAATTATTTTTTGACCAAAGTTGAATAATAAAAAATAAAATAAGTGTAGAAAAAGGAGAAAGAAAAGGAAGAGTAAAAGAGTGAGTAATAAAAAAAAAGAGTAAAAGAGTGAGGGTGAGAAAAGAGAGGGTTACGTGAGAGAAAGAGAGAGAAATAGAGAGAAAAACTGAAAAGGCTGCGGTATTTTAAAAGTAAAAAACTGCAACTATTTTGGCATTTAGTGTCTACTTTACAAAATTGCCCTTTTTGTGTCGAAATGGCAAAATTGTAAGATGTCTAATATTGACAATTTCCTAACACTTCATTTGATTATAGTAGAGTAGATAAATTATGCGTAAAATTAAAGTTTTCCCCTTCCTCTTCATAATACTATTTAAAAAAAAACTTCATATTTTTGTTACTATGTCATTGGTGCTAGTTTCCACTTCGGACGATTCGAACCCGAGACCTTGAGGTGGAATTCAAGTCCAGTTACCACTTGAACCAACCCATGTTGATAAAAAAAACTTCATAATACTAGTTTTTAAATTACTTGTGTTTGTAGCGCTTTTTTTTGGAAGCAGAAGGGCAAAAGGCCCTTTTGTTTGTAGCGCTAAGAGAGAGACGGTGTCAAAAACATCGAGAGATTCTATGTCTTAAAATGGAAAATAAATTATGTCTTTTGTTTATTTTATGTTTATCTCTTTATTTATAAACAATTTAAATAATATCAATGCATTTAGTAAGGGGGGGCTCCCAAATATGTGCTCATTATATATATATATATATATATATTTGTCATCCTCAAAAAGGAAAAGAATGTTAGAACCGGTTAATCCAGAAGCAATAAATCATAAGAAATTTTGAAGATAACAAATAATATAATAAGAAAAATAATTTTACCCTAATGTGTTTGATTTAGTGTACATGATATATTTAAAAAACATACCAAAGAAATATATGTGTATATACTCATTGTCAACACAAGAGAAGCAATTTTGAGTTCAGCCGAAGCATCAGCTCAAGGAAAACATCACGGTAAATCACCTTGTACACCAAAGATAGTGGAGTAAGAAGAACCAAAGAAGCTATGTAAATGCTAAAGAAGTTACAAAGCAATCAATCAAGATTAAATTGTAAATCAGTCAAGATGTCTAGAACACACTTGAACTGGTATAGGATTAACGATGTAATATCCTCCTAATGAGAGTTAGATCCTATGTAAAACTTTTTATCCTTCGGATACAAATTCACTTTCTTGTAATCCTGCCCAGTAGTGGCATTTCCTTTTGGAAAACAGTCTGGAAAGACACGTAAACACTTGATTCCTCAACGGCAGTTGCTAGGATGTTGAGAAGTTTAGAAAGGTCTCTAATGGAGGCTACAAGACTCGGGGTGCCTGGAGAGGCTACAAATACTTGGGGTGCCTGAAGAGGCTACAATATTCGGTTGCTTGGAGAGGCTAGAATACTCTAGAGCTTGATGAGGCTTGAAGAAATATTACATGGGCAGAGCCTGGTGAGGCTTGAAGAGAGAATACACTTTAAAAGGAGCTTGGAAAGGGAGTGATTAATACTTTTTTGAGTAAAGGCCCAAATTCATCCCTGACAATTTTTTCATGGGACGAATTCGTCCCTGACAATTTTTTGGGGACACATTGGTCCCTGACAATTCCAAAACGGGACACGTTAGTCCCTCCATCCATTTTGACGTTACCAGCACATCCAACGTCTCCTACGTGGCACGTTAAGTGCCACGTGTCACGTTAACTGCCACTAAAGTGTTTATTTTGGGACAAATAAGTCCCTGACTTTACAAATTTGAAAAGGGGACAAATCAGTCCCTGACTTTTTTGGAAAGGGGACAAATTAGTCCCTGAAACCATTCTCAGAACCATCATCATCACCATCATCAATTTTTCTCTCAGAACCATTCTCAGAACCATCATCAATTTTCCTTACACCTCCTTCGACTTTCATTCTTTCCTTTCCTTTCCTTTTTCTTTACACCACAAATCCCCAAATTGAAACCCTATCCCACAAATACCCCATTCTTCTCTCTCTCTCTCTCGAACATATCTTCTTCGTTTCCAGATCTGGGTTCTTCTTCTCTGTTCGTCGTTCTTTCCCCAAATTGCAGCAATCTTTCTTCTTCTTGGTTCTACAGATCTGGAACGAAACCCAGATGATGAAGGAAACCCAGGAACGAAGAAGAAGAACGATGGGTTTCTCAGATTCGTAAATGAAAACATCAGGAACGAAGAAGAAGAACGAACGAAGAAGAACGATGAGATGAAAAACGAAGAAGAACGAACGAACGAAGAAGAACGATGAGATGAACACCACTGTTATTGGATAATATGGGTTTCCTCAAAACCACTGTTAGGGTTCGAAGACGATGGGTGGAACCTTCGTTGATTGGGGATTTGGAGGTAGAAGACGATGAATAGTAATAGAGGACTGATTCGTCTCTTTTTTAAATTGTCAGGGACCGATTCGTCCCTTTTTTAAATCTAACGTGACAACGTGGCATTTAACGTGCCACGTAGGACACGTTTACTGTGCTAGTAACGGTTAAATGGATGGAGGGACTAACGTGTCTCATTTTGGAATTGTCAGGGACCGATGTGTCTCAAAAAAATTGTCAGGGACGAATTCGTCCCACGAAAAAATTGTTAGGGACGAATTTGGGCTTTTACTCTACTTTTTTTGTATAGCCTATTGAAGAATCACCCCAAAATACTCTTCTTAGTGGAGTAAGTCCTTAAAGGTTTAAGGTAAAATCACCCCTAAATTGGTGGACTAGATGTAACAACATTTGTTGTGAACTATAATTGTGTATTTCTCCTAACTCTCTCCTTGCTCTACTTCACTTGCCTATCACTTGACTTTATTCAAGCAATGATAGTGAGACGCACTTAGTCAATGGTCAATAGCATTGGAAATATGATACACAAATCTAATGTGTGAAAATTATATATTTATTTACACTTCTAGAGATTTAAGCATATCAACCTACATAAAGGACTTGAGTAAACAAGATAGTTTCAATTTTATAAGACTTATCCCAGCCAAGTCTATTCCAATTTTTTGTTTGATACCTTTGGATAGAATTAATTTAGTTTTTCTATAATTTATAGTTTACCATGCATTAGTTTTGTCCTTGTTAGCTATTAAGTAGTCCCTTAACTTATACAGATATAAGTTGGATGACAAGCTTTTAAATAATAGGCCAAATTGAGCTTTCGAATAGGCTAGATCAGGACTTTAAAAATGCCTAGAACAAGTAACAGGCTAGGCTTTGGTCTTGAAATTTTGGAACACACTAGGCCTATTTAAGCAAAGACTAACTCGATCCAGTTTATTTCCACCCCTAAATATGCATGGGAGCACATCATGGTATCGGCTTGAAACTTTAGGTTTACAACGAGCTTGGAGTTGCAACCCAGATCTAACGATTGTTAATCGAAAACGTCGATGGTCAATGAAAGCCACATGCAGACAATGGCTGTAGGATAAATGTAAAATTGCTAAAAAAAAAAAGTTAGAAGCCATAAAGAAACATGATTTACCAAAAGGAACTTTCACTGTTGAGCAATTTGTTCACACAAATACCTATTAGGAGTGTCTCTCGTTGGACTCTAAATATCATGTTAGAAAGGAAGTGAATGGAGGAAGACAAAAACTACATTACATCGTGGAACTTTATTACATTATAAAGCCTGAAAACAACAAAAACTTAGGATTTCCTTGATCCCCATAGTCATATTACTTTACAGCTTAAGATTATTCTCTTTACATTCCTACAACGGTCTTAGTTTGTTTTCATGTACATTTTTTATAGACAAATGTTAGTGTATTAGTTGTTATATTAGTAGTTTCTCATTCACTAGAGTTTGAAACCCGATCCTTTAACTCCTTCAACCTTTAGCTCACACCAGTTGAGCCACGCCTAACCAGTTGAGCTACTCAATCCATTGGGAACATTGAGAACGAACATGGTCGAAAATGACAATACAAAATTAGACATAATTTACACAGACAATTCAAAATTATTTTTACAAGGTACGATTAAATGTCCTAAATATTCACAAATTAACCCAGATAATCCCACTGAAGTTTATTCGGCGTTTGCATGCATAAAGCATTGTAAAAATTACATTAGATTAGCTCAAATATAATATACAAAATCGATTGAAACATTTGATAACTTTTGCAAATAATTAGTTCAAGGAGGACCAAATTGCAAGTCAAATCCACAAAGCTAACGAATACTCTAGCTTCACCAAAACTTTTCACAGAATCTCCATAGAGTAGCAAAACAAGAATTTTGCATCCAAAGTCAAAAATAAACAAAAAATTCAAATGCACTATTACAAAATAAAATATCAGAAATCAATAAAAATTAACTCAATAGCTACTTTGACAGCCAAAACTGAATAATGTATCATGCACAACCTGGTAGCTCTGGTCCTTTTGACCAGAATAGTAACTGTTATCCAGCACCTCCCGAAGGGAAAAAGTCACTGACATTTTTGAATTCTTCTAAAAAAAATATGGCACCTACTATCAAACTTTCACTTGAATGGCAATGTTAAAAAAACATAACTCCATATAGTCTAGCATCAACTTGGTTCTAGTACACCTAGGATCTGGCATCAAAAAGACTCCAGTCATAAACCTTGAAGCTTGTAACAGCAAGTTTGAAGACTTCATTCATGGGCATCAATCCAGCTTGTGTAGCAGGAACAGCTATACCGGCACCAACTGTGTCCGCGCTTTCGCTGAAAGGGCTGCAAACATATATAGAATTAAATGTCTTGCAAACTCAGCTTCCACAATGTGCAAGAAAAGGAATCCGGACAATATTTTACTTCTTTTTCTGATTTAAACCTGTAGTCTGTGTAGACCACTAACACTGGTAGATTTGAAAAAGCACTTGGGAAAAGCCTATTTAGAACTAATTTGAACTTATAAAATGATATAAACACTTCTATTAGTTTCGTAAACACTTCTATTAGTTTCGTAAACACTTTCAAAAGTAATTTGTAACATGTTTATATACTATTTGCAGCTTATATTAATGAATTCTCTAGAATAGCATATAAATATACTACACTTAATTATTCTCTCTAGAATAGCTAATTGAGTAAACATTCAATTAAACTGATGATCCAAAGATGTCCTTAAAATTATCAATTTTAACATTTACATGGGAAGGGAAATTATTTAAAATTCGAGACAAGAGTCTGAATCAAACCAGATTACCCCATCTAAAAGTCAGCTGAAACAGTCCTATTGCAAGACAATTTTCCAAAGAGTTAATGGACGCGATAAACATATTCCAAACACTTACTTTATAGCAATGGGTTCATATGCAGTGACTAGTACATCAGTATCAACTCCTTTAATGCGCAAATTCGCCAAATAAACCTGAAGAAATAAACAGTTTCGGAATGATTAGAAGACCAGACAATGTTGGAATAACGTCAAATTAGCATTTGCAAAAGTTCAAAACATGCCAAGCAAAACAGAACATACTTTAACAATATTTTGTGCTTCCCTTCCTTGTCGTCCCTTAGAAATTGCCTGGCAATGAATGTAGACAACAGAGTAAGTAAAGGGTAAAAAGAGTGCTGGCATAAACAACTTACAAAAGGTCATACACAATAATACAATATATAATAAAGAATAATCTTACAGAAGGGCCAGATGAAAAAAACCAATTTTCTCTTGCAAAAGTAAACAAAAGGATAGCTACTGAGCTACATTGAAAAGTATCTGAAAGTATATATTGTAATATTCCTATCATTTAAGTGAGTTGAGGTTAACGTTAGATATGTAAACGGCTAAAAAATATAGTAATTAACCAGTAGAAAAATTCTGTTATTAGATAAGGAGGTCCAGGCCCGAAAATTTTGTGGTGTCCTATCTTTGTAATTGGTGTTTATCCCTGTTTCTGTTTAACAAACATATCAGTTTCTATGAACTGGATATAAGCTCCCGCCAGTTACTATCAATTGGTACCAAAGCTCCTAGATCTAGGAAGCATCACACTGTGGGCACAATAATGGAGGCACTCATGGAGATCATAGAAGGAGGTTTTGAAGATTTGAGGCAACAGAGAATTATTTAAAAAAGGCAGCTAAACAATGGTTGCTAATGGAAGCCTGTGTCATGAATAGAAAGGTTTTGGCACAAGAGATCCTACGCAGGATGTACCAAATTCTTGGCACATCCAATGGAAATAGGGGAGTGAGTGTTGGACACAACATAAATGAAGAAGAACCGAGATTGGCTAATAAGCCAAGAAAAGAATCATTAGGAGGTGGAAACACTGACTTCTCAAGATGAGAGCCAAGAATCATTGGCTTGGAAGTAAGACACCTATAAAGAAAAGTAATGAGAATTGGGAGAACAAGGAACCTTGGAACTGAATTCTGAACTAGAAATCAGAAGCAAAGATGAAGCTTTGCAGCTCGAGAACTAGAGCCATGATGATGAAGGAGATATTGATAATGGTGAAGCAAGAATAGTGAATGAAACAAAGTTGACAATAAATACGAGGAGGAACCTGATCATAGTGAAGAAGAGACGACAACTCCATATTGTTCATAATAGAAGTCGTGTTAATCATTTGAGTTATCACGGAGTCATCAAGGCAGAACTTCAAGTTCTCCCCATAAAATCACAAGACTGAGAAAGAAAAGCATGAGAATAGAGAGAAAAATGTGGGTTTCGAAGGCCATCATCTGACTAACAAAATGAAGACAAAATTAAAAAGGGGAAGTGGTTCTTGAAGGAGGGATGCCATCATCTGACTAACCAAATGGAGACAAAATTTAAAAGGGGAAGTGGTTCTTGAAGGAGGAACGATGAGGGAGAGGAACGGGTAGCTGACAAGAATGGAGGTTAGGGTTTAGGATTTTAACTTGTGTGACTAAACCGCGGTTGCCATTGGAAGTTGGAACTGTTAGACTCACATTTTGTCATGGTGGGGGATGGATATGATAATCTCATATTCAAATAGACATAGACATAGCCAAACCAATTGACAGACACCCTATTAAGTTACACATTTACTTGTAACTTATCTTACTGTAAGCCAGTTAACTAGATAAATTAGTTAGCCTTAGTTACAAGTTGTTAGAGAATTAGTTGCCAACAGAGTCAGTTTCTGTTATAGCTGTTATAGCAATACCCTCATGTATATAACATAACCAGAGAATGCATAGAAGCATCTCAGAACGTCTTATCCTGTACATTCAGTAAATTCAGAAAATGAGAATTCTTCTCAAATCTCTTTCTTCTATGTGCTGTATTTCACAATCATAATACGCCCAAATTCTGGACAATACAAGAATAACCTATAAAACCGATGAACTTGAAGAGTAGATTGGGAATTTTAGAAGCACCAAGTAGACAATAAGGTGATCAATATATATTTGGATATCTAAGTAAAGTCATAGAACAGGCTAAAAAGCTATGCTTCAGCTGTAAACTAGTCCTCCTAGTATCACTAAACAGGGAAAATTCATATGACATCTCAGACCAACTCTAATAATAGGCAGGAAAAATGCTCATACGTATTACGAAATTACAAAAGGTTAGGTAGTTATCAATTTATCAGTATGGAGGAATAGATGGCCACCAAAATGTCCAAATTAAAATTAAAGATACAGTACTCTAAAAAATGGGAAAAAGATAGATGTTACAATAGAACTACAAAAGTAATCATCTGATAAATATGTCATCATTTAAAATCAAGTTAATAATTAAAAATAATAGATACGTATTGTCAAAAAAAAAGAAATAATAGATACGCAGGTAGTCAATTAAATTTCACATTCATAACATTGTGTTTGTACGTCACCAATCTGTGAACAATGAATAATGTGGTATATAAAAAAGGCATCCAAGTGGATTGCGACATCTGGCGAGCCATAAAAGCATAAGAACAATGTATAAACATTAATGCTGAGATGACTGATTTGGATGAATCAAAATAGTATAGTAACATAAAAGTCAAAACAAGTATAAAAACTTTACCATTTGGCCCACTGCAGTCGTTACAACAGCAGGTATATTATTATACATCAAACCAGGTGCGTCAACAACTCCTGACTGCTCAATAACCTGAAGTAATTTAAAGGGAAGAGATTCTCACAAGCCATTATAAACTTCCGGAACAAATAGAAAGCCTTGTTCCTTGTGTGTTGAGAGACAATACATGCATGCAGACAGAAATTGCATGCATGTGATGTATTGTCTCTCAACAGAAGTGTTTATATAAGCACACAGAAATTGCAGTGTTTTATCCCCATTATGTCATATCACTCCACCATCAGAAGTGTTGTTGATGTAATGCTTATATAAATAACTGCTTAACTTTTGGAATAATTGGTTCATGACATGGTATTAGAGCCTCTATGACCAAGTAATCTGGATTTTAATCATTACCATTCTGATTCTTCAAATAAGATGTTTAAAAACTGCACAAGGCCAATATGTCCATGCATTGTATACTCTTCAAGCTAAGAGGGCTCTTGCATGAAGAGGCATGTTAGAGATATAGTATAAATAACTTCTATATCTTCACCTGGCAACTTGAGTATTTGGAATGGTTGGTTCATAATAAAAAGGAGGAAGTTTTACATGCAATGTTATAGTATGCTGAACGGTAAATGGACTCTATCAATAATCAATAATTGATGATGATAGCTAAATCTCTTGATATGATTAGTAAACACTGACACAGTTGAAGATCATAATGCCCAACCAGTGTTTTAAAAGCCTAACTAGACGGAACAGTTCAACCTGGAACCGGCCCTGTCTACAATTCTGTTATTTGGGTTGTTCTGCTATTTAAAGTAATTCAACCATGACATGTATCAAAGCTAGTTCAATGTCCGGTTCGGATTTAAAAACATCGTGCCTAACAAGAGGGCAAGGACAGACAATATTAAGTCGAAGTTATACGTTTAAATTAATGAGACTACTACCATTACCCAACAAACTTTTATACGGAAGCTTTGATACATTAAATAGAATAAAAGCTATAGCACACTTTAATGGAAAACCAACCAAGCCCCCTAGGCACCGCACAATTTTTCCATTAGGGACAAAGGTATGGCAAATCGATCAAAGCTTCAAACAGTGTTATCAAATTGCAGCGTGGATTGCAATGGCGAATTCTTAGTTTTTCCCATGTTCTTTGACCCTTCATTGCCGCAACATAAGATTAACAAATCAGAAACCAACTTCTATATACCAATTACAATGCAATACTCCATTTGTAATGTGAAGAAACAAAAATGAAATGAAGACATACCAGAGTTCCTTCAGCATCCTGCTCCCTAGCAAGGTCTTGAAGAAACCATGCAGCACTTCCATGATCAGCAACATCAGGCTTAAACTCTAAAACCTCAAAAATCAAGCTTTCATCACGGCTTGGGTCTGCAAACACCTCCTATATAAACCACCAAGACAGAAAATTAAGTTAGCATAAATATCAAACAGAACATAATACAATATACCCAAAGCGAAAGCACCAAAAACCTGATGATCAGGGACTTGTCGAATATCACTGACATCCTACAAGGAAAAAAAACATAATTTCAGCAAATCCATAATTTAATTATCTTCCAAATGGATTGTGCAAAGAAATTCAAAATAATTAACAAATTTGCAAAATGAAAAGGAAAAAGAAATAATCTATGACCTGAAACCTGTTGGGGAACGTGCTTAATATTGTTCCCCCAAACAAAGGATGCTGATAAGCTATATCTGCTGCCATTTTTGCGCTAATGAAAAACAGGGGAAAGCACCACCACATATGTTAGCAATTTATATGAAGCAAACTAAAAAAAACCCAAAAATCGATGCATTTTTCTTCAAGACTATTGTTTTCGTGAACGACAATCAACCCAAAAGGAACATAGCCAAGCTTAATCACAGAATCGGCTATGGTATTCTTCATTCTAAAAAAAACGAAGCAACACTTGAAAAAATACAGTTCGGGATACAAAAATAATCAAAATCAAAGTAAGATACAATACCTGGTAGTGGTAGGAACGAAGTGCGAGAGACTGTGTGAGAGCAACCAAGGAAGCAGAAGGCTATATTATATATAGTCTTTTGTAATGCGTAGAATTTAAGCTTTCTAGTCTCTTCTCTTTCTTCTGCGTAAAATTTAAAAATGCTTTACGGCCTGTTTGGTACGCAAGAGATGGTGAGAGAGAGTTAGGGGTGTTCGCGGTGCGGGTTGGTTCGGTTTTGAGCAAAAAAATGAGCCGAACCGCAAGATAAATATAGATGCAGTTTGGTTTGGTTCGGTTGGATTCTAAAAAACAAACCGAACCAAACCAAACCAAACCAATTCAACAAAGTAACAAACATATGGTTCAAGTGCCAACAATTAAATTAAATCAAATACATTCAACAAATTGAATACTATACTACCAGTGTTTTTAATGGCGGATGGCGGTTTATGGCGGAGACCCAAAAAACCGCCATAAACATATGGCGGATGGCGTAACGGCATATGGCGGACGCCATGGCGGACCAATTTTTATAAAAAATTTAAAAATATACATACTAATACACATACAAAAAACACTAAAAATTAAAAAAATAATCCAAAAGCTTATCAATAAATGTTCAAATTGTCATAAGCAACTAAGAACCACTTCAAATTAGTCTCCATCAAATTGTCATAAGCAACTAAGAACCACTTCAAATTAAGTTTAAGACATCAAAATAACAACAAAATTATAAAAAGCAATGAAAACACAATAAATTTCCTCTAATCCTCTTCCCCAACCCCAACATAGTCATTTTCCAAGTCATTCACAAGTGGAGCATCTCCCTCCCATTCCTCTTCTTCGGATTCCACAAAATTAAGCAACTCATTTTGAAGTTGAGGAATTTGGTTGAGACATATTCTACAAACTAAGATTAAAACAGGACAGGAAAAAAATTAAAACAGATGCACAAAGCCACAAACAGAAAATAAAAACAGATGCATTAAAACAAAAACAAAATTAAAAATTAAAACAAAAACAGAAAAAAAAAAAGATTAAAACAGGAAAAAAAAATTAAAACTGATGCATTAAAACAAAACAGAATAAAAATGAAAACAAAAACAAAAAAAAATTAAAACAAAAACAAAAAAAAAATGTGATTTGCGAAGAGAAAGAAAGAACGAAAGAAAAAAATGTAACCTGCGAAGAGAGAAGAGAAAGCGAACCTGCGAAGAGAAAGCGAACCTGCGAAGAGAGAAGAGAGGATCGCCGTCGCCGTCGCTGCTGGCGGCCGTCGCTGCTGGCGGCCGTCGCCGTCGCCGTCGCCGTCGCTGCTCGTGGAGAGGGAAAAACCAGCGAAGGGAGAAGAAGAAGAACAGGGAAGGAAAACAGAGGTAGAGGGAGAGAGAAGCGTGTGAGAGACTGGGAGTTAGTAGGAAATGAAATTGAGAGGTAGCGTTTTGTATAAAATGCTAGGAAATACCAAAAATACCCTTAATGAAACTCAGCGTTTTGAAAAATTAGGGTTTTTTTCTGTGTGTTATTGTTTCTCTTCAACCAAGAGCGCCGCAAGCTGCAATTGGTACCCAAACACAGCTTTTCTGACCCGAAACCACTGCGATTTTGTCACGGATTGACTAAGTACTGAATACTGAATATTACTATGTTTCAATTTTAGCTAAGTTTAAATGCTTGTTGATAAGTTTTACTTGAGAATTTTACCATTTTAGCTAAGTTTACCATTTACTACTTGAAAGCATGCTGAGCACATGCTAGGACACGTATTGTAACTGTAACCCACTACTTGAATGAATGAATCAGTGTGATTTGGTATCATTGCAAATCACAACAGAATTGTTTCTTCTCTCTCTCATTTCTATTCTCTCTGTTTCCTGCTAGCCTATTCGAGCATTGTTCTTCCCTTGTCAAAGCTCCATAGCTAGTAGCTGGGCTCTACCGGAGGCCTCTATCTCCCTAGAATCCAAATACGGTTTCAACTGGTATCAAAGCACCCCTCCTGGTTGCTTTGCTCCGCTAAATCTCTGATGGCCACTGGAACTAGATCGGCGACCACCATAGCAGAGCTCGATAAGAAACATGATGACAAACACGCAGAACTCAGCGCGAGAATGGAACAGCTGTTCACCGGAATGGAAGAGGTGCGAACGCTGCTGCGAGATCGAGCTACAGAAGAAATCTCCGTTCGCTCTGCTAACAACGGAACTCCGCGACGAGACGGCGGGGGATCTACGAATCTCTACGCTACGAGGATCTCCAAAGTCGATTTCCCCAAATTCGACGGTAGAAACGTAAAGGAGTGGCTGTACCGTTGTGAACAGTTCTTTCGCCTTGATGAGACTCCACCGGAGAACAAGGTTCGCCTAGCGTCGATCCACTTGGATGGCTTAGCTCTACAGTGGCACCTGAACTACATCAGGCGCAAATTCGACATCTACCCTCCATGGACACAGTATGTGACTGATGTTGTTGCTCGCTTCGGAGACGTCTATGAAGATCCTCTCTCTTCGCTGATTCAGGTCAAGCAAACAGGTAAGGTCCAAGAATACGTTGATGCTTTTGAGTTGGCGCAAACCCAGGTATCTCTCCTCCCTGAACATGCACTTAGTATATTCTTGTCTGGATTGGAACATAGTACTCAGATGCAAGTGCGTATGTTCAATCCCACTGATATTGCTAGTGCTGCTAATCTAGCTCGTTTGTATGAGTCCTCTAAATCACCAATTATTCGCCCTAACCAGAAATATGCCTCAAGCTCTAATTCATACTCTCCCTTCACCAAAAACCAGACCAACCTCACCAGACACCCAAACACTATCCAAAATACTAACCCAAATGCGCCCCACAACCAGAAACTTAACCTTAGCCAGGGCTAAATAGCCAACCAGAACACAAAGCCTACAATCCCTAGATCCATTGGTCCTTTCACTCAGGCTCAGATGGATGAAAGGAAAGCCAAGGGGCTATGTATGTACTGTGAGGAACCCTTTACCCCAGGTCATCAGTTAAAACATAGGAGAGCCCAGATTTTTTTCCTTGAAATGGATGGTGATAGTGATGAAGTTGAAGAGTGTGATAATTCAAACTCCAGTGAAGCTAGTGCTGAACTGTCACAGCCAGATAGCCCCCAACTATCCCTAAATGCCCTGTCAGGTACCCCTAGCCATCAAACCATGAGAGTTACTGGGATGTACAATAACAAACCAATACAGATCCTCATTGACAGTGGTAGTACACACAATTTCCTTGACCTTGGTGCTGCTATGAGACTAGGTTGCAAACTTGAGCCAATTAATTCTATGTCTGTCACTGCTGGGGGAGGCAGCAAGATTGAAGCTCTATATATATGTAGACAGTTCACTTGGAAACTGCAGCAGTGTACCTTCACAAGTGATGTTTATGTACTTCCTATTGTTTGTTGTGATCTAATTCTTGGTGTGCAGTGGCTAAAGTCCTTAGGGCAAATTATTTGGGATTTTGCCAAATTACAAATGGAGTTCAATGTTAATGGCAAGCGGTGCTTGCTGAGAAGTGCTAAGGCTCCCTCCAACAAGCTGATTAATAGCAAGAAGTTCTCCCAATCACTCCAAGGCGATGCTGAGATTTGTTTTTTATACCTCAATCAAGAAGAGCCAACACTAGCAGTACCTAAGCTTCAGTTACTCTCCTTAGAAGCAGATTCTGTTGATCTTCCAGAATTGTTGCAGGATGTGTTATCTGAGTTTGAAGATATCTTTGAAGCACCTGCAGAGTTACCTCCTAAGAGGCCTGGGTTTGACCACAAAATCCCTCTTAAGGAAGACTCGGCTCCATTCAATCTTCGCCCTTACAGGTACTCCATTGTCCAGAAGGATGTAGTTGATAAATTGGTAGCTGAAATGCTGGATCAGGGCATTATCAGGCACAGCAACAGCCCCTATGCTTCTCCAGCAGTTTTGGTGCGTAAGAAGGACGGCTCATGGCGGTTATGTGTTGACTATAGACGGCTAAACCAACACACCATAAAGGACAGGTATCCCATTCCACTTATTGAAGATTTGATGGATGAACTAGGAACTGCTACACTGTTTTCTAAGCTAGATCTCAGGTCCGGATTTAATCAGCTGAGAATTGAAGAAGGAGATGAGTTCAAAACAGCTTTTAAGACCCATAGTGGGCATTTTGAATACCTAGTAATGCCTTTTGGTCTTACAAACGCCCCGGCATCATTTCAAGCTTTGATGAATCACATCTTCAGCCCCTTTCTTAGAAGATTTGTGATCGTATTTTTTGACGACATATTGGTGTACAGTCCTACTCTAGAAGATCATGTGGAACACCTGAGACAAGTGTTTGCTACTGTCAGAGCACACCAACTGTCCCTCAAGAGACAGAAATGCCATTTTGCTACTACTAAGGTGGAGTATTTGGGCCACTTCATTTCACATGGAGAAGTCTTCACCGATCCCACCAAAATACAGGCTGTGCAAGACTGGCCTGTACCTGTTAATCTCAAGCAGTTGAGAGGGTTCCTTGGTTTATCCGGTTACTATAGAAGATTCGTGAAGGATTATGGCAAAATTGCCAAACCTCTTACAGATCTATTGAAGAAGGACAGCTTTGTATGGAATGAGCAAGCTACACATTCCTTTAATCAGTTGAAGAATTCCCTTATTTCCTCACCAGTGCTAGCTTTACCTGACTTCAGCAAAACATTTGTAGTTGAAACAGATGCGTCTGGAAGAGGTATTGGAGCTGTGCTTATGCAAGACAAGCATCCAATAGCCTACATCAGCAAGTCCTTGGGGCCACGGCAGCAGGCTTTGTCTGTTTATGAAAGGGAATTATTAGCTATTGTGTATGCTGTGCAGAAATGGGGAGCCTATCTATCACACAAATCTTTTATTATCAAAACTGATCAAAGGAGTATTAAATACCTCTTGGATCAGAAGCTCAATACTCCTTTCCAACAAATGTGGATGTCAAAATTAATGGGCTTTGATTTCGAGATCCAGTACAAAACAGGAAGCACAAATGTTGCAGCAGATGCCTTATCAAGGCAAAGTGGAGCTGAACTACTTCCTATGATGCTGAACAATGCTCATGAAGATCTACTTGACTTAATCAAGGACTCTTGGCAAGCAGATTCTGACCTACAGCAGCTTATTACAGATCTGCAGAATAGTGCTTCTTCACATCCCAAGTTCTCTTGGTACAATAATGAGTTGAGGAGAAAGGGAAAACTGGTGATAGGAAATGATCCTAAACTGAAGCTGATAATATTCAAATGGCTACATGACTCATTTGTTGGTGGACATTCTGGTCGTGACATAACCACAGCTAGGATCAAATCCCTTTTCTTTTGGAAAGGAATGAACAAGGAGATCCAGAATTATGTTAGGCATTGCGACACTTGCCAAAGGAGTAAACCAGAATGTATGAATCCTCCAGGCCTACTGCAGCCCCTTCCAATTCCCCATAGAGTTTGGGATGAAATTAGCATGGATTTCATAGAAGGCCTGCCCTCCTCTCATGGCAAACAAGTGATTCTAGTAGTGGTGGACAGATTGAGCAAATACGCTCACTTCCTCACTCTCTCTCATCCATACACTGCCATAGATGTCGCAAACTTATTCCTAGATAACATCTTCAAGCTCCACGGGATGCCCAGCATTGTTGTAAGTGACAGGGACCCAATCTTTCTGAGCACGGTTTGGACTGAGCTATTCAAACTCCAGGGGGTTCTGCTGCATCACTCTACTGCCTATCATCCTCAAAGTGACGGTCAATCAGAGGTGGTCAACAAATGCCTAGAAACATACCTTCGTTGCATGTGTTCTGATAAGCCTTCAAGCTGGTCTAAATGGCTCCCTCTTGCTGAATGGTGGTACAACACACACCACCACTCCTCCATTCAAACCAGCCCTTATGAAGTTGTCTATGGCCAAAGCCCTCCCATTCATTTACCCTATCTTCCAGGGGAATCCCCTAATCAAGAAGTGGACCGTACGCTCACTGCTAGGGAGTCTATGATTAAGATGCTGCAGTTTCACTTACTACGCGCACAGAATAGAATGGCCCAGCAGGCTAATAAAAAGAGGTCTGAGAGGCATTTTGATATTGGTGACTATGTCTTCTTGAAGCTGCAGCCATATAGGCAGGTAACTGCTCGGCAACAATCACGTCACAAACTCAACCCCAAGTACTTTGGTCCCTTTAAAGTGCTTGATAGGATTGGGGAGGTTGCCTATAAGCTAGAACTGCCACCCACAACTGAAATACATGATGTCTTCCATGTTTCTCTGCTCAAGAAGTGTCTGAACCCTTCCAATGCTACTGCTATTCCACTGCCTACAGCTCTAACAACTTCCAAAACACCACTTGCTATCCTTGACAGAAAAATGGTGAAGAGGGGTCGTGTTCCTGCTACTAAAGTACTGGTTCAGTGGCTAGGCGAGCCAAAGGAGGATGCTACTTGGGAGTACTACTATGAGCTGCTCAAACAATTCCCTTCTTTCCATCCTTGAGGACAAGGATTCCTTTTAGAGGGGGGTATTGTCACGGATTGACTAAGTACTGAATACTGAATATTACTATGTTTCAATTTTAGCTAAGTTTAAATGCTTGTTGATAAGTTTTACTTGAGAATTTTACCATTTTAGCTAAGTTTACCATTTACTACTTGAAAGCATGCTGAGCACATGCTAGGACACGTATTGTAACTGTAACCCACTACTTGAATGAATGAATCAGTGTGATTTGGTATCATTGCAAATCACAACAGAATTGTTTCTTCTCTCTCTCATTTCTATTCTCTCTGTTTCCTGCTAGCCTATTCGAGCATTGTTCTTCCCTTGTCAAAGCTCCATAGCTAGTAGCTGGGCTCTACCGGAGGCCTCTATCTCCCTAGAATCCAAATACGGTTTCAGATTTCGCCCGGTTTTGAAAAAAAATCTGTTTTGTCCGCCATCCGCCGCTACGCCGCCACAACCGCCATGCTTATAGCGCCCGCCATGGCACCGCCATTTGGATTCCGTTATAAAACCGTTTTTTGAAGGCGACGTCTCCATTTTCCGCCACGCCATAGCGCTATGGCGCGCCGCCATAACCGCCATTTGACAACACTGTATACTACTCAAAGAACAAGTCTAAGAATTTAAATTGCATATCCGGATGTACATATATAAAGGATTAAAAACTAATATGCTGGCATTAAACAACAGGAGAATGAAGGATAAGAGGCACAATATAATTACAAAAATCCTGCAACATGGACAAAGAAAGTCCAGTGTCGGTGTCATTATTTACAAGAGGTTATTATCAAGCAAAGTTTATCACAACAAAACTCTTCTCTTACTTTCCCCGTCAGTAGTTATCAGAAAAGGCCATTAAAATCAAGGTTAAGATAATCAAAATTGCATTGATAATTAAAAAACACCACCAGCCATTTGCTGCGCAGTGATAGCATCTTACCTCTTCCAGGTATTTTTTATTGAGCGAATTGATTGAGTTCTCTAGGTATCACAGTTGAATGATTTTGGTTCCTTTGCTCAAATTTTACTCAATGCATAATAAAAAAAATGTAACTATCAAGTCTTTGACTTCCTAAACATTAGGCACGCACACCACCTTCTTCGCCCTAATCTCTTATATTTAATTAAAAGTTTCTAAATTCACATCTTGACATTTTTTATGTTGGTCATGATAAATTGAAGTTACTTTATCTGGATTTTTATCTAGATTGATAAATTGATCAAAGCCCTTGAAAACGATAAAGCAGTTGAAGGATATGAAATAGAGAAAGAAAGAGATTCGAGGATACCAAAGGAATAAAGTTGGGAAGAGAGGATGGAAGAGAAGAAATGTAGAAGGGCAAGGCAGATGTTAACTTCAATCTTGATTGTTTGGGGGTTGAAATTAAGATGCTGGGAATGTTTGCATTCTAACATTAGTATGTGCAAAGTGAGTACTTCTTAATGTTGGCAATGTTTGCATTCTAACATTAATGTTTGGGGGTTGAAATTAAGTTGTAGGTACTTTTGTCCAAAGTTTTTTTCCTCTTTTAATGATCTCGCATCATTAATATGTGCTTCAAAATTACTTCTTCATATAGTCAATTGTCGTTGCATTCTAACATTTTCCTCCCTAGGTCACGACTTTAAAAAGCCTACGACAAGTAACATTCTAGGCTTTGACCTTGAAATTTTGGAACACATTAGGCCTGTTGAAGCAATGCTTAACTCAACCCAACCTATTCCCACCCCTAAATGTACATGGGAGCACATCACAAAATCGACTTGAAACTCTAGATTTACATCGGGTTTGGAGTTGCAACCCATATCTAACGGTTGTCAATCAAAAATGTCGATGGTTTACGAAAGTCACATGCAGACAATGGTTCTAGGATAAATAAAAAATTGCTAAAAGAAAGTTAGAAGCCACAAGGAAACATGATTCACACGTATGTACGTATTAGGAGTGTCTCTCTCATTGGACTCTAAATATCATGTTGAAAGGAAGTGAATGGAGGAAGACAAAAATGAATTTCATGTCTACACTCACTACACCACATCGTGGAACTTTATTATATTATTATATTATATAGCCTGAAAACAATAAATACAAAATCTTACGATTACCTTGGTGATCATAATTCATAATCACATTATTTTACATCTTAAGATTATCCGCTTTACATTCCTACGGTGGTCTTAGTTGCTTTCATTTCATTCACTAAAGTTTATTCGTCATATTGGATTACCTCAAATATACAAAATCAATTAAAACATTTGATACCTTTGGCAAAATAATTGGTTCAAAGGGGACCAAATTACAAGTCAAGTCCACAAAGCTAACTAGTACTATTTTATATACACAAAATGAGTTGACTCAACTGGATGAAAGGATCTAAATATGGCATTTTCAATACCCGTGAGATAGAATTCCTTTTATGTTTCTCAATGTGCCATAACCGTTTCTAAAATGCTTAATGAAAGCTAGTTACAAGCTCCAACAAAACTTTTCACAGAACCTTCATAGTGTAGCAAAACAAGGATCATGGTTTTCACATAGCAAATGCGATAAAACACTTTGCAGTTTGTTAGAACAACATCGACCATATGGAACTTTAGAGTAGACATTGTTTGAGGAAAATGTACTGCAAAACTAATGCAAAAGTTAATTACAAATATGGAACTAATGAGTCAATATGGATCAAGTTTTTTACAAGCACTGGTAGAAGAATGTTGAAATGATCTAGCAATTACTATGTCCATTCTAATTAATAGTTTTTAACATTAGGAAAATTTGGGCTTAGGGCTTAACACTAACTCATCCTACAAAACCGGCCGGCTTGTAAGGCAAGAATTGCCTAAATCTTATAAAGATTACTTAGGTCATATCTCTAGTCAATGTGTGATTTCAATACACTCCCTCACACTCAGACTAGACACAAGATCTCAACAAACTCGCTCACACCCAGGGCTAGACATTTGGAGCGTGGACAAATGGGTGGAATAGTAAAGATTTTGGTCCAATTAGATAGGCTCTATTACCATCTTAAATTTGAGCTAAGAAGAGCCTAACTCATCCCCACAAAACTGATTTGTAAGGTAATAATTGCCCAAGACTTATAAGATTTACTTAGGTCATATCTCTAGTCGATGAAGAACTTCAAACATACTTTCCCTCATAAGGTGAAATCAACTTCTGCAGCTCAACTGTTTTGAAGTTCTTTCAGATAACTTCTTCATAAAGACATAAAAACTCGTAATGGTGATTTTATGACTTAGCAAAAAAGCTCCTAGAAGCTAAAAGATAACCCAAAGTAGACTACTTTATAATCATAAACAACAAGAATAAGAAGAATGCGGCAAATACAAAAAAACAAAATAGTAAAAACTCTACACCGCTAAAGATCTCTTTAGCCCTTTTCCATATTTAGTAGACAAAGTCCCTTCAATAGAAGACATGGAACTAAAGATTCTAAAAATATCAAATAAGAAAATTAGGAACGTAACAATAATTTTATTGATGTGAAACTTTGTGACTACATAAAAGAGAGTGCTTATTTATAAAGCCCCTAAGCTAATCTTAACTGACATCCTTCTGATCTAGGATTTCCGCAATATACCAAAGAACCAACTATAAACAAATTTAAATAATGACATACATTATTTAGTATATGAAATATCACAAATCAAAATTCAAAATGCATTTATTTTAAAGACTAGATCAATAAGCCACGGGCATAGGACCAATAAGAAGCCACGAAAGCAACCTCATCTCATCTCCGAAGAAAAGGATTCCATTAAAATGCACACATTGCACTCCAACCAAATCCATTATCCATAATGGATTGAAGCTTCCTCCTCCAATATCTACTATACTTGAACTTACAAGTTTTTAACCCTACCTCTAGGGAGTAATAAGTACCTTTTAATTGCAAGTATTAGAACCCAAGTAGTAGCAGAGATCTTTTCCTTGATCATCAAGAGTAGTGCTGAGCTCAAAACTGTTTTCAATATCTGAGCATGTAATCCTTTAAAATATCCCAGTATGCCCTCCCTTTTCCATATTCCATAGATCACTTCAGGCACAGTTTTGGGTGATTTTATATGTGTTTTGGAAGATTCTTCATCCGAGTCTGCAGCTTGAATGATGACTTTGCACCTATATGCAGAAAAAAGATATCAGAAGTGTCCTAGAAACGAAGTTCACAGGTAAAAATAAGTCGGAAGGAACAAGTATACACCTGATAGCGGGATATGTTAGACAGGTAGCAATACTCTTCGAAATTGCACCTAAAAGAAAGGCCATAAATGCCGACAGGGATGTTGGAGATACTCCTTTCTCGCCTTTATTTTGATTATTCTTCAATACTCGATTTTTCAGCTGATCAAACACTGTATACTGTAGTACATGATATTTCCGAATTAAGCTATATTGATCGCAGATCAAGCCTTCTAATCAAATAGAATGTAGCTTAACAGAAAGAACACAAACAACAATTCAAGTTCATACAAGTTAGCTTGGCCTACCTGAATTGCAGGGTTTGAGGTCAGCAGCAAGGAAATGCTAAGACCATCAAATGCATCTTTCCATGTGCCTTCTGTAAGGGTATTCAATAGTCCTTTAGCCTTTCCAAAGGCACTTGTCTGCATCCTTGAAGAGGCTGTATCCAGGGGCTACATAGTCATCAATAAGATACTCTTGTATTAAACTTGGAAAATTTGATAAGATACATTGTTTCTCAGACACAACATAACAAAGAACAAACAGAACATATGTTTATAGATAGTAACAAGTAATAGACTCACAGGATTTATTGTATCTAATTCTTCCTTAACATCTGTGATTGACCAAAGCAGATAGTAAACTAAGTATTAGAAACTTTTTTTTAGTGTAAAATGGTTGCATGTGTTTCATTCCAGAGATGAATCGGATCCTCTCCTTTCGGTTCCACATTCCAATTATGAATCACCAAATATAGCATCATACCTTAAAGCGTAACCATAAAAGACTTGAATCACAATTTTGTGCTACCCATCACAGCAACACCAATATATGATTATTGGGTATGCTCAACTCAAATTATCAAGAAATGTTTTAAATGCACTGCTAAAACTTGTAAAGGTTAAAGCCACCACACCTGAGTCGTAATGGCTGTGCAAGCGCCAGCAGCAGCAGCAATTGCCAAGTTTGCTGTTGTTCCAATGAATTTATATCCACTTTTTTCCAGATAAAGTCTCTTAAAGTAGCTGTAGCCATAGAAGTAGATAAACTGTGAAACAAAGGATTGGAGATTCTTTGTTCCAAGGCCCTGGTAGAGGGAAAACACCTGACGAGTAGATATTGCCTCCCATAACACATCAGAGAGATTCCTGAAAAAGAAAAACAAGTACAATGAAATCAATTATATACAACCAAGAGATACAATCTCTTAGCTAATTTTGTAACACAGTTGCCAACGAGTAAGATCAATCAGCCAACATACTCCGCCCAGTACAGAATGATATCTTTTATACAATTTGGCACACCACAAGAAGAGCAAGTTAAACATTTGAAAAATTTGAATGCATCATGCTTCACTCCAGTGTTTAACATAAAAAAGCGATAGTCATCAAAGGAAAAATCAACTATTAAGTCGACGAAATATCGAAACCACTATATTGGTCCTTATAAGACATGGTTTTCCTGATTTCCTCAACTTGGTTCCTCTACTTCCAGTTTTTAAAATTAAATGCTTAAATGTTTTGATTTCATTCTTGAAGCTTTAAATCTAAAATGAATATTGGTCAAACAACCAAAAGGTCTTTTTAGTCATATATTAAGAAACACCCCAGGAATGTAGATAGAGGTTTTTGTTTTTCCTCTTTCGAGAATGAAGAAAGGCAATTCAAATGATTTAAGGATTTGCTTATGAAAATGAGAAGTGGAATAAAACCAAGCTAATAATTTGACGGTCCATGACAATATGACTCAAACTAAAGACTCTTCGGAAATGTGGCATGACAAAATGAGATACTTGTTCTACAAACAATGTTTTAAAAATCAGATTGGACATCGAACCAGTGAGATTTCCGGGCCATGGTTCAATCGCTTTAAACCACTCAAACCTCGATGATACCACGATTGAACTTGAACCGCCCAAATAACCAAAACGTAGACGCTGTCGGTTTTTAAAACACCGTACGAAGTAGATATTTGAAACTTGCAAGGCAGGGCAATCATGCAGGTGTTGGGTCACCACTCATAACCATGTCCTCACTGGAAAATTATAATACAATGACTTAATTCAAACGAAACTCTTCTGTTTGAAGGTAAATATATAGAAAACCGCGGGAATAAAAGTCCTTTCCCACCACCACAAACGAAATTATGCACTTGTATACTAGAAATCAAATACTTGATGAAATAAATTTCCACAACAGAAAAATCCAATTCAAAAGAAACGCTTTTTTTCAAAAGAGGAATAAAACGGCACTAGTTTTAACCATAAACAATCAAATGATCACAAACCGACCAATCCAAACAACAGAACTACACAAGCGATATTAACGAGGCAACACGCGAAGAACGAATTGAAAATCAAGGATCAAATGAAGAATAACAAGTGAATTCAGAATAAATGGTAAAGGGATCAAAGAAAGAAAAAGAGATGGAAATTGACCTACTTGTACTTTTGATTACCGTGAGAACGTGCCTCGGCTTGGTACTTGGTTTTGCAGGTATCAAGTGGGTAAAGAATTGTTGTGCTAAGGAGTGATCCTATTGCTCCTGAAGTTGCCTCTGCCAACGATTCCAGATCCACGTTCATCTCCTCGTTCTTCTTCTTTCTCTCGGAATCGAATTCGAAGGTGTCAAGGTGGTGGGTTGGTGAGATATAATAAACTCGGGTCAATACTCAATATAGTGATCCCTAAGATTAGATTGATATATATATATATATATATATATATATATATATATATATATATATATATATATATATATATATATATATATATATATATATATATATATATATATATTTGAAAAAAGTTTAATTTTTATACACATATTGTGGATGAGTTTTTACGACCATCACCGATCAGAATATTTGGAGTGATGCGTTACCAATTGACTAATGGTGAATACTAATTGATCAATTCTTTTTTGATGATGTGTCGGTCTCTAATTCGTAGATAGTGTAAAAGAACTTATACACATATTGTGTATATAAATTAAATCCATTTGAAAAATAATCCCTAAATTAAAATATAAGTATGTATTATGAATTTAATTTATATACACAATAGGTAAATTAGTAACCACCAATAAGTTAATTGGTAACCAACCACTCCATGAACTGTGATTGATGGTGGTCGTAAAAGTCTATACACAATATGTGTATATAAATTATAAACTCATGTATTATTACAAAAAAAAAGATTTAATTTATATACACAATATGTGTATGCATGTTGTACACTATCTACTAATCACATGGTGACACATAATTAAAGAGAAATTGGTCAAGTGATAACTATGCATACCAACTAAACTCGTTTATTTATGAATTTAATTTAATTAGTATGGATAACATAACCAATCAAAAATTGACACATCAAGAAAATGATAGATTTTTATGTTTTTTTATTACAAGACAAGATAGACTATTATGTTAGTCATATTAAAATTACACATATCATGTATGTATTCTTACCGGCTTAACCATGTAAGACAAAGTACTACTTTTTTTTGTTGACAAAAAACAAAGTACTAGAACTATAAAAATTGGTGAAAAGATGTGTATTCATATGTAGCACTAGAAAACAGAAAGACAAAGAATTAAAATTGGGTATAGTAGTTTGGGAAGGAAAGGAGAAGAGGAATTGTGAGTGCGGAAAATTTGAGATACACGCCAAAGGACAAAAGAAGGGTCGCATCGTATCAGAAAAACACGGAACGGGCGCCTCGTAACGTCTAAGCTGCCACGATAGATCCCAATGAAGAAAACGTGAGTGGCGTGCTAAGCTGCTCAATCTCAAGTGAAAGTCTGCGTAGCGTCTTAACGCGTCCGCGTGTGCCTCCCGCTCCGACGAAAAATAGTCATGATTCTACACATTCTTTTTCTTAATTTTGTTCCTATGATAGTATACGAAGTTGAGTATTTCATTTGCCCTTTTTCTGTAAGATCATTTTTTTAAATTGTTTGTGATATGGTTATGTTTTGTGTCCACCAAAATAAAACATATGGTTATGTTTTTGTTAAAAAAATTAATTACTTTATCAACCGTCTTTTAGGAGCATTATAAAGAGAAAAAATGGAATGACGAGTCTGGATACAAATTAATTATGTGGGAAACTAATTTCCATCGGAACATTGAGTGATTAGTCTAAAAAATTTTAAGAACAACTTCATATTCTGTTTGGTAAAAATTAGTAGATGAGCTAATGGATAAACTAGAGAGTTGAATTTAGAGTGTTTTGTAAAATTAGTGGTTGAAATAACTTATAAATATAAAATGACACAAATAAACATTTGTAATTAACGCTTAAAAGTGAGCGAGAATATATTTGTTTAATGGAGGATAAATGAAAAATTTATAAAACCTGTTCCGGATTGGACCCGAGTTATCGGACCTGTTTTGGGCCGCAGTATTGAGGCCCAACGCCATTAAGACCCGTTACATATCCAACGACCACGATTTGACAGTTACAAATTGGATGGTGCCGCGTTGGGGAGATAACACCATCCTGACATCTATAAATTGGCATTAACACCGTACACTAGGCGTTAACACCGTACACTAGGTACGCACATTCCAATACAAAACTTGCAATTGACTTCACTCTACTGACTTGAGCGTCGGAGTGTCTTTGCAGGTACCATCCCCTTGATTGGAGCTCCGAGGTACGAGTTGGTCAAGAACAAACTACCGACTATCTTTGATCAGATACCAATCTTGAGATAATGTACAGAACATTGACGACCACAGTAGGAGCACTCACCTTTCACTCATTGACTGACAATGGCTCCTCGAGGACGATCTAGAATTATTCCTCAGCCTCGGAGCGCTGGCCAGGGTTCATCGCAACCACAACCTACTCCGGAAGGAGTGGCTGTAACCCTTCTCCTTACCTCGGGACAAATTCATCTCCCTCCTCCATCAGCCAACTCGGGACAGAATCGTCTCCCCCCTCCTGAAGCCGTTCCGGTTCCAGTGGATGCTATCTGACAGCTCGTATGTTTGCTGAATCAGCAAGCTCTGACCGACAATCAGCGGGAGATTCACATCTCTCAAATGGAGGCAAAGATTGCTGCAGTCCGAGCTCGTGCCATCCCAGATCGGCAATCTCCTCACCATCATTCCCCTCGTCGTTGCAGGAGGGGTCGAGGTTCCCGAACTCCACCAAGTCCTCGTCGACGTTCTAGAAGCCGGGTTAGATCACCGAAGCATGAACGTCGGCGATCACATTCTCGAAGATCATCGAGGCCCCTTCACCAGCCGAATTGTCAGTTGCCCGATTCCGCGACACCTAGAGAAATCGCCAGAGCTGAAGATGTACGATGGTATTGGTGATCCTGATAATCACCTTGACTATTTCGAGCTAATGATGCAATATCGTAATGCTCGAGAAGAGATTAAATGCAGGATTTTCCCTCTGACCTTAGAAAAGTCGGCCTTGGGATGGTTTAGGGGGATCAAATCAAACTCTATATCGTCATGGGATCAACTGGGGAGAATGTTTTCCGCCCACTTTGCTCACTCCAAGATGAAGCCAAAATCCACTTAAGTACTTAAAGCAATCCGCCAAGGCGAGAATGAGTCTCTCCAAGACTGTATTGAAAGGTTTAACAAAGAAGCTTCAGTGGTCCGAAATTTGGAGGATAAGTTCTGACTTTACTTCATGAAGGATGGTCTGCGGAATGGAAGCCTTTTTCAAGTCAGTATCGGGGTTCATAAACCTCGGAACCTCGTGGAGTTCCTCTGGAGGTCTCAAAGGTACATTGACTATGAAGAAGAAGATGTGGCCAGCAAATTCCATGTTAAACCAAATTCAAGCAAACCTAGAAACGAGAAAGACCTTCACCAGAATAACAATAAGGAGTTTAAGCCTAGAACTCAGAATCCCAAGCATACTGAGCTTAGTTGTTCCTGTGCCAAGATTTTGGTCGAGTGTGCCAACACTGAATTCAAAGAGGTGAAATTTCCCAACCCTCTCCCACAAAGGCCGGGTCAAAGATCCAACAAATACTGTCGGTATCACCGAAGTAATGGACATGACACAAACCATTGCAATGCCTTAAATGACGACATCGAGGATCTGATCTGTAGGGGAAAACTCAATCAGTATGTTAAGAAACCTATTCAAGAGGAGCCAAAGGCCAAATCCGATGATAAATAGAAGAGCGACAAAGCACCAAAGGAAGACTCACCGAAAGAAGAAGATACCCGGAAGTCCAAGGGGCTGACGGTGGTAAATGTGATTTCTGGAGGATATCCAGATGAAGGTACTGGCAAAACCATGAAGCGCAAATGGAAAGAGATCCTTAACGTCGCTTCTACATCGGCGACCCCAGAAGCATCTTTGCAACCTCCACTTGCTTTTGGAGATCAGGATCTGCTTGATGGAAAGCCTAACAAACACATCCCGCTCTTAATCTCGGCTGTAATGGCTAATGCCCAGATTAGAAAGATGTTGGTGGATCAGGGAAGCTCGGCAGATATCCTTTTTATTGACCTCTTGAGGAAGCTTAAAATCTCAGAAGAAGACCTAACTCCATACCGGGGAACAGACCTGTCCGGATTCAATGGGTCAAGAACCAAACCGATGGGCTATTTAGAGTTAATGGTGACATTCGGAGAAGAACCTTTGGTTAGAACTGTCAAAACCAAGTTCTTGGTTTTATCCTGTGAGTCTATCTACAATGGCATCATCGGGAGGCTGACTAGGCTCGGAGCGGTTGCTTCCACGATCCATTTGAAAATGAGGTTTTATTCTTTATGCAACAAGATCATCACCATTAACGCTGATCTAGAGTCAGCAGAAAGATGCTACTACATGCATATTAAAGCAGATCGGAAAGCAAAAGAAGAGGCCGAGCCCCCCCAAAGATGTTCAGAAACCGGCCAAAGGAAAGGGAAAAATGAAAGCTGCTGATGTCAACCTAGCCGATCTGGACGCAATGTATGACCCTGATAGTTTCGAGGATGAGGATGATGATGTCGTCACTCGGGAACTGAAGAAGAGAATCAAGCTCCCGGAACCTGATGGAGAGTTCATTGAGATTCAGTTGGGAGACGACCCTGCAAAAACTGTCAAGATCGGTGCCGATCTGCTCGAGCAAGTGAAGTCTGAGCTTGCACAATGTCTTAGAGACCACGCTGACGTTTTCGCATGGAGCGCCGAGGACATGCCCGGAATTCCTCCTGAAGTCGCTCGCAATCAGTTAGCAGTAGACTCGGAGGCGAAATGGGTCGCCCAGCGAAGAAGGATGCAGAGTGAAGAGAAAGCGGCTCCCGCTGCAAAAGCTATTGATGATTTACTTAAAGCAAATTTTGTAACCGATATCAAGTATACAACTTGGCTCTCAAATCCTATATTGGTTAAGAAATGTAGTGGAAAGTGGCGTATGTGCGTTGATTATACCGATCTTAATAAGGCTTGTCCAAAGGACGCCTTCCCCGTCCCCAGCGTAGATCGCCTAGTGGATAACGCTTCTGGTTTTCGCTTACAATCGTTCATGGATGCATATTCCGGTTATAACCAAATACCAATGTATCCCCCTGATCAAGAGAAAACCGCCTTTATGACTGACCGAGTCAACTTTCGCTACCAAGTCATGCCTTCGGCCTAAAGAATGTCGGGGCAACATATCAGAGAATGATGAAAAAAGTCTTCCGAAATCAAATTGGCCGTGTTGTTGAGGTCTATCTTGACGACATGATAGCAAAAAGTAAAGAAGATCATCTTCATGTTGCCGATCTCATAGAAATATTCGTTGAAATTCAAAAAAAATAACATGAGATTAAACCCGAAAAAATGTACATTCGGCGTTCGAGCCGGGAAGTTTCTCGGATTTTATCTTACTGAGTGGGGCATTGAGGCTAACCCAGATAAATGTCGGACAGTCACCGAAATGCGTACACCAACTACAAAAAGGGAGGTGCAAAAATTAAACGGCATGATCGCCGTCTTGTCCCGTTTCATCTCTAACGCCGCCTTCAATTCTCTACCCCTATTTAAGATAATAAAGAAAGAGGTCAAATTTGAATAGACGACGGAACGAGAAGAAGCTCTTGTTCAACTCAAAAATGTCCTATCCCAACCGCCGATCCTAACCCGGTCACTTGAAGGAGAAACCTTATATTTGTATTTGGCAATTTCGGAAGAAGCTTTGGGCGCCGTACTGATTCGAGAAACTGAAGCTGGGCAGAGTCCCGTGTATTTTGTAAGTAAGGCATTGCAAGGCTCGGAGGTTCGATATCAAAAAATAGAAAAGATCGCTCTTGCTTTGGTGATAGCAGCTCGCCGCCTCCGACCTTACTTTGTTGCTCATCAGGTTGTGGTACAGACGAATCATCCGATTCGTCAGATTCTACACCGAACTGACTTAGTAGGAAGAATGATCAAATGGGCAGTCAAACTTTCCGAGGTTCGGAATAAAGTATGAGCCAAGAACGACAATGAAAGCTCAAGTACTTGTCGATTTTGTAGCCGAGATGACTCCGGCAAGTGATGCCAACGAGCTATGGACTCTACACGTCGATGGTTCTTCAAATCCCAAGGGGAATGGAGCCGGTCTTATTTTAGAAAACTCTACAGGGGTAATGATTGAGGTCTCATTTACTTTCCGATTTCCGACGTCCAATAATCAGGCGGAATACGAAGCCTGCATTGCCGGTCTCTTGCTCGCGTGAGATCTCCGAGTAACTCGGGTTGAGCTTCTCTCAGATTCACTCCTAATGGTTTCCCAGATCGGAAATCAATATGAAGCTAAGGATCCAACGCTGGAGAAGTACCTTGCCCGAGTTCGAGAGCTCTTGAGCCGTTTTGAGCACGTAGAGGTTAAACATGTCCCAAGAGCAGAAAATACCAGGGCTGGAATTTTGTCTAAACTGGCTAGCACCAAGGTTCCGAAAAACCATCGTTTGGTAATTCAGGAAACACTGGATCGGCCAAGCATAGATCCCAAGCTAAACTTAACCACGTCAATCTGCGTAGTGGAGGAAAGTAAGAGCTGGATCGCGCCCATCATTAAATATATTGAGTCGGGGGACGAGAGCCCTCGGATCCTCGAGAAGAAAAGTTGATCAGAAAAGGGCATCATCCTATTCAATGTTAGATGGGATTCTGTACAAGAGAGGTCTCTCTTCGCCATTGTTAAAATGTATAGAGGGGGATGAGGAGGACTACGTGCTTGCCGAGATTCATGAAGGAATCTGCAGACAGCATCTTGGGGGACGATCCTTGGCTAGGAAAGTCCTCAGAGCCGGATACTACTGGCTGACCTTGGCAGCTGATGCCAAGAATTATGTGAAGAAATGCCAGAAATGATAAGTCCATGCCGACGTTCATTTGGCACCACCCACCGAGCTTTGCAGTCTTTCCTCCCCATGGTCCTTTGCTTGGTGGGGAATTGATCTCCTTGGACCATTTCCGAGGACCCCTGGTCAGTTCAAATATCTGATAGTAGCAGTCGACTACTTCATGAAGTGGATTGAGGCCGAACCATTGAGGACCATCCGCGCCAAGAACTGCATAAAATTCTTTAAAAGCAATATTATGACCAGGTTCGGCATTCTCGAAGTTGTGGTTACTGATAATGGAACTCAGTTTGCTGATAAGGGCTTCAGAAAGCTCATGGCCGATCTAAAAATCAAACATCACTTCACCTCAGTAGAACACCCACAAACTAATGGGCAAGCAGAGGCGGCTAATAAGGTGATATTAAAAGGTCTCAGAAGATGACTTGATGATGCCAAAGGTAATTGGGTTGAAGAATTGCCTTATGTTTTATGGGCATACCGAACTACCCCCCAGAGCTCTACAGGGGAAACACCTTTCCGACTCTTCTATGGTAGTGAAGCTGTCATCCCTGTTGAAATCGATGAATTAAGTTGGAGGACCATTCACCCAAAGTCTCCTAAAGACAATGAGAAGGCCCTGCGAGAAGAACTCGATCTTGTGGATGAAATCCGAGATCAAGCCTCCTTCCAGGAACTGATAATCAAACAAAGAATTGCATCCCGGTACAACGCTAAGGTAGTGCCAAGGGAT
This sequence comes from Astragalus membranaceus, assembly GCA_039519185.1. Lineage (NCBI taxonomy): Eukaryota > Viridiplantae > Streptophyta > Magnoliopsida > Fabales > Fabaceae > Astragalus > Astragalus membranaceus. The sequence continues at coordinate 52,503,484 of CM076849.1, forward strand.
TTTGATATCGAAGATTTAGTGCTTCGACGAGTAGATGTCGGCTTGAAGAACTCCGCTCAAGGCAAACTGGCACCTAATTGGGAAGGGCCATACCGGGTCACGTCAAAGACCGGTAATGGTGCCTTTGAATTAGAGACCATGGACAATAAACTGATTCCCAGGACTTGGAATGCCACGAAGTTACGCAATTACTATAGCTAATTGACAAAATGCTAAGTGGATTAATGTACTCCGATTCTTGTAAAGAATCTCCTTTTAATAAACCGGCTAAGTTGTCGCCGATGTTCTCAAATTTCTGTCTATTTCCATTTAAACTTTTCGTATAATGTTGCAAAGTCCGACGGTAAAAAGGGCGGCATGAGACCGATGCCACGGTCGTTTGCGTTTCCCTATAAACCGAGACACGAGTTCATAAAGCTCGCCACCAGTGGCCGAGGATTGCCACAACCCTTTGGTGCGAGTTAAATCCGGGTCGAGTCCCGGTAAACTATTTCAAAGGTGAAAATATAAATTGCACAACGAAAAGCGCACAAAGTTATAAATGTAATAACCGAGGTAATATAAACCGGATCAAATTAGCAGAAAAAAAGCTTCAAAGGTTTAGAACCTCCCGGATACGGTCGGGCCCTCAAGTTACACCAAATAATGGTCCTGGAATGAATCCAAAACCTTCATTAAATAAAAAGAAAATTACACATTCGAGGGACGAGTAGCGACGACTTCGAACTCTTTGGTTCCATCCACGAGCTTCATTATTTTCCCATCTCGAACCACATGATCGGGCTTGAGGACCTCAGCATCCAAAGTGATTGTCGGATAAAGGACGGCGACCTGTGCAAGGGCGTCCTAGAAGGCAGTCTCGGCCAGAGTACAAGCTTGGTCGACAATCTCCCCGATCTTTGCGTCGGCAGCCTCCTTTCCTTCCTAAGCTTCCTTGAGATCCCCCTCAAGCTCGGTCACCCGGACTTGAAGATTTGAAGTTGACTTCAACACATCCTTTGCATCAGGTCCCTCTCCTTCTTCAAATCGGCAATGGCTTTTGACATTTGGTCAATGCAGTCAAGGTTGGTTCCATAGCCTTTTTTTTCCTCCTCCATCCGATTAAGAGTTTCATCTCACTCCTTCTGTGCATCTGCGTGTAATAAGAAGAATTAGATTCGTCTTATTCAGAATGATGAAACAATAAATGAAGGCTAGGATGTTACCTTTAACTCGGTCTTCAGCATCTTGCCTCCACTACTTGCATAGATCGGATCCGAACTTCAAAACTTGAGATAAGGCACCCAGAGGATCTTTACAATACTCCTCATAGTTCACCTTGAGAAACCCGTTAAGGGAAAAAGCAGGCGATCTTGGTTTCTTGTTGGCCTCCTTTCCATGCTTACTTTTCTTCTGAACCCGAGGAGACTCACTTGCCTAAAGGTCCACAGATGACCTCTTATCACCTCTGAGTTGATCGTAAGGGTTCCCCTTCTCAAGTTGAGTGTGCTTGGGGTTCCGATGTTCAAGACCGTGGACGGGAGACGAATCACCCACATCAACAATTTTGAAACTCGGAATCTCAATATTGGTATCAGCAGCAGAAACATCTCTTCTGGGCGTGGATTGAACCCCGGACCCACTTTCACGATTACGTTTGGACAAGGCTTTCATCTCTAGGAAAGAAGTGGAACCTGACATATTATCTGCAATTCGGAACAAACAAAACGGGTTAGTAGACATTGCAGACATTGAAAAAAATTAAAGACAAATATAATGAAAGATCGGCAATATTCGGTCCTACCAAGAGCTTCCTAGACCTCAGATTTGGTCCGACAAGGAACTAAGGCTTGTGTATCAAAACCCATGTTTTTGGGATTGTCAAAAGGAATAAGTTCGGTACATCACAATAAGATTCTTAAGGTCTCCTTATCTTCATCATCCAAGGATTTCTCACTCAGGTTATAAGAACCAAAAGATCGGTTGAAATGCGCTTTGGACCAACTAATGGGGAACTTGGTTGACACCAGGTCCCCCTGCTAATCATATTTCCCCACGTATTCCACAACATCAGCACTTACTGGGGCGACGAAAAAGTAATGTTGTTTCCATTTCTCTTTGAGTGAGCCGGTATAAAGTCGGAATATTTTTAACTTTCTCTTAGACCGAATGCTCACATGTTCATAACGAGTGATAAATCCATATTACATGCTTGTTTTGAATGTTAAAAACTGTGTTTTCCATGAAGGTTTTAATGAAAATCAGTAAAGTTTGAGCAGATTTTGTGAATTTGTAAATCTAGTTTTCGTGCAGTGGTTATGCCGGTTTTTCTCGTATTTTTGCGCACAGGAACTAGATCAAGTGGAAGAACAAGTTGTGCAGGCTAGAGGTGAAGTTTGGAGCGAATTAAGCCAGACTATACTACAACAAAATTAGACTGTCTGGTATTGCCAGAATTTTGTTGTAGTATAGTCTGCCTTAATTCGCTCCAAACTTCACCTCTAGCCTGCACAACTTGTTCTTCCACTTGATCTAGTTCCTGTGCGCAAAAATACGAGAAAAATCGGCATAACCACTGCACGAAAACTAGATTTACAAATTCACAAAATCTGCTCAAACTTTACTGATTTTCATTAAAACCTTCATGGAAAACACAGTTTTTAACATTCAAAACAAGCATGTGATATGGATTTATTACAACCCCAAACTTAAATATTTGCTTGTCCTCAAGCAAACTCAATCCAAAACAAGGGTTGGAATAAGATTACTAGATGAGACTCCAGTGTCCACAATCATAACTAGCTCAAAATCAATTAGCTTTTCACAGTTGTCAATGAGGGACCTAACATGCATTCTTGTGTCCTAAAATAAGCAATTCAAACTCCCCAAATTAGAATCTCAAGCAACACATCATACAATCATCAATTGTGCTCAATTTCACTCAAGTTCCTCACCTATAAATGTTTCTCTCTCTCTCTCTCTCTCTCTCTCTCTCTCTCACACACACACACACACACACACACACACACACACACACACACACACACACACAAGTGTTTCTCTCTCACACAAGTGTTTGCAGGGTAATACACTCAATCACATCACAAGCAACACACTACCATAGGCTTGACATAATTCTACAACAAGCAATCACACACAAATACCACACACATCATGAAGACTTATTAAAGGTTGTAATGGGGGTTGGGTAAGGAAGGACAAATTTTTGAATCTAGGCTTTCTTGATTGGAATTGAGAGATGCCATTTTCACTTATGAACATTTCCTATGCTTACCAACTTCACCAAAGAATTTCCCACAAAACAAAATTGAGCTTGTTATTTCTTCTATATGGTTTGACTTTGACTTGATTTGATTTGATTTTTTTTTCTCTTTTTTTGTTTGCTTTTCTTTTTTTTTCTTCTTTTTTTTTGACTGTAATATACTACTTTTGGTATACCACCCCAAACTTGAACAATTGCTTGTCCTCAAGCAACCCTAAACTTAATTTGCAACCCAAACTTAATTTTGAGCTTCAAGTTCAATAGTGACTATATAACCTTCAATTCCAAACAAGCGGGCACTTGATTTTTCAGATAATGGCTTGTAATGAGGGTAAGACTCAAAAAAAAGGTCTAAGGCTCAAATGGGATATGCAAAGGTCAATAATAAAGGGTAGGCCTTTTAAACCTCTAGCTGCCAAAAAAACAGAAAGCCCTCAATCACGTGTGTGTGTGTGTGTGTGTGTGTGTGTGTGTGTGTGGGTGTGTGTGTGTGTGTGTGTGTGTGTGTGTGTGTGTGTGTGTGTGTGTGTGTGTGTGAGTATAAGCAATGCAAAAGTAGTCAAGAACTAAGTCAAGTTCTGAAGAGTATCACAAGCAATGGAAGTACTCAAGAATAAAATTAACTGTTTGGCTCAAACACTCACAGGTTATTCATGATAGAGCATTGAGCACAATGAATCATGTATTCAAATGTCACAAAACATTCCTCTAAGGGTTTTCATCCAAAGGATTTAGAACAACAAGATGCATGATGCACTACAAGAATTACTTGATTTACTGGCGGTTCCTTTCCGGCGGAATTAATCCGCTTGTACTGTTCCGGCGGATTTAAAGTAGTTAGTGGCGACATTTTTCCCACGAAAGCTTTCCGGCGGAATATTGGGAGTTTCCGGCGTAATATTCCGTCGCAACGGTGTTTCAGAAAAACGAAAATCAAAACCGACGGTAAAGCATATTACCGGCGGTTTTTTGGAGGAGAGGGAAATTCAAATTTTGACAATTCCGCCGGAAAGTTTGATAAAACCGCCGGAAATAATGGACTAAATAAACCGCCGGAACTGTAAACTTACCGGCGGTTTTTGGGAGGAGAGGGAAATTCGAAATTTAAAATTTCTGCCGGAAATGTTGACAAAACCGCCGCAAATGAAAAACCAAATAAACCGCCGGAACTGTGCAATTACCGGCGGTTTAGTGGAGGAGAGGGAAATTCGAAAATTTGAATGAAACCGCCGGAAACTGTTACAAAACCGCCGGATACATATAGCCGTTGGTCAAATCCGCCGGAAATGGCTATTTCCGCCGGTAATGGTTATCCGTTGGTGGGAAAATATTCGAATTTCAAACCAGTTCCGCCGGTAATGGTTTTAGCGGCGGTTTTTTGTAAATAGCCGTTGGTAAATTCCGAATATATAAATAGGCTAACTCCATTTCCCATTCCTTCATCTTCCCCATTCAATCATCTTCCCCATTCCAAATTTCTTCAACTCTATTCCCTCATCTTTCATCTTCTCCATTCATTCATCTTCCCCTATTCCGAATTTCTTCATTTTATTCACTCATCATTCATCGTCCCCAATTCCGAATTTCTTCATTTCATTCACTCATCTTTCATTCTCCCCATTCCTTCATCTTACCCATTCCAAATTTCTTAATCCCCATTCACCCATTCTATTTCATACACTTATTAACTCTCATATTCTATTGTTCCATTCCAAATTTTGGCTCATTTTGACTTGTTCCGGCGGTTTTTCACGGTATGTTTTTAAACAAATATTAGTTATAAGTTTTATTTTATATTAATATCATATATGTACTTAATTTAACGTTACTAACTTTATTTGTTTAGGATTCGGTTGGAGGAGCTTGAAGATATTTTTGTTGGAGGGACTTTGGTTGGAGGGACACTGAGAATATAATTTGGATCAATCAGAGACTCATCTTCAGTTCTGGTTAGTTATTAAGTTGTTTGTTATTAGATATTGTAGTGACATGTTAATAATATATATGTTTGGATAGTAAAAAATTACGTTTATTTAGTAAAACATGTTAATAAATAGATATTGTAATGAGATATATATTTAGATAGTGATAAATTAAGTTTATTTAGTAAAACATGTTAAAAAAATTATGTTTATTTAATAAAACATGTTAAAAATAATATTTATTTTTTACATATATATTGTACTAAGATACATGTTAATATTTATGTTGTAATTTTATATGAGTGCATTTATTATACAAGATAAAAAATATATCACATTATAAAAAAATATTTGTTATTAGATATAAAAAAATATGTTGGTTATTAATGTTTTACATATATATTGTAGTAGTACATAGATCCCCAAAAAATGGATCGTAGTTGGATGTACGATCGAATGTTTCCTGGAAGAGCTGGTTTAAAGCGACGTTTTGTACTGGGAGTCGAAGAGTTTGTTTTTTCTGCTAAGAGTCGAGAAGAATTTGGGCGACAAGGCGAAATTCGATGTCCGTGCTCGAACCGTAGATTTCGTTTTATAAAAAATGAAGAAGAAGTGAAACTTGATTTGTACAATAATGGGTTTAGGCCAAATTATTGGATATGGAGTCGTCACGGCGAAGTAGCACCTGGGGTACCTGCTCCGGCGGTTAATGTTCATGCAGTTAATGTTTCGGTTGAAGTACAAGCTCCCACATCAAGTAGCCATCAATCGTCTACGAGATCAGTCTCAGCGGCAGCAGCTTCCTTTCCAACAACATCAGTCTCAGCAGCTTCCTTTCCAGCAGGAGCAGTCTCATCAGCTTCCTCTCCAGCAGCAGCCACAACAGCCGCCACAACAGCAACTACAGCAACAGTCCTCACAGGCTCCTTTTCAGCAGCAGCCAAGGCAGCAGTCCCCGCAGCCTCCTTTCCAACCGCAACCACAGCAGCAATCCCAACAGCAGCCTCTACTAGACACGAATATTGATCTCAATGACAATGAGTTTAATAATATTTGGTTCATAGACCAGACCAGAGGAGGCTACTATGATCATGACGCACAGTAGATTTAAATTTGTACTTTAATTTGTACTTTGTCGGATTTCTACGATTATCGCTTTAATTTGTACTTTGTCGGATTTCTATAACGCTTTAAATTATCTGAACTATTCTCGTTAGCTAATATAATTATAATTTGTATTATTGCCTTTTATTTAATAATTTAAATATTTAATTTTTAGTGTTTTTAAAAAAAAAACATTTTTCGGTTTTGAAATATTTATTTTTTTCAGTATTTATTTAATATTATTGTTTAAATATTTATTTAATATTTTTCGGTTTTAAATATTTATTTAATATTAAAATTTGCAGTGTTTTTAAAAAAATTTCAGAAAACTTTTCCGGCGGTTTTGGGCATTACCGGCGGTTCTGTTAATAAAAAACTAATATTATTTCCGGCGGAATATCTTAGTTACCGGCGGTTTTTTAAAAAATTCGATTAAACGTTTCCGGCGGTTTTGACGTTTTACCGGCGGATTTTAATAAAAAATAAAAAAAAATCGAAATCTGTTTCCGGCGGTTTTGGCGTTTTACCGGCGGTTTTGAATAAAAAATATTAAAATGTTGAAATCTGTTTCCGGCGGTTTTTGGTGTGTTCCGGCGGTTTTTCCGTCCTTAAATTCCGGCGGAATTTCTGCCGGAAAATATTACCTACGGGCGTTTTTCCGACGGATTTCCGGCGAATTTTTTCCGTCAGTACTATGACATTACCTACGGATTTTGTCCGTTTCCGGCGGAAAATATCCGTCGGTAAATCCTGTTATTCTTGTAGTGATGAGTCTCATTTAAACTGGTTCATAAAATATTAGAGCATAGTATCATAGGGTCATTGAAAATCACAATCCAATAAAAATCATCCATGAAAACTACATTCCTCCATCAGATAGAAACATGAGCAAAACATTTTTAGGAATGCAGCTTTTACACCACATGCTATGAACAGAGTTTGTATCAGAACCAGAACAAGTGCCAGTGCAAAAACAATTCAACAAAATGATGACAAAGATAAAGACAAAATAGGTAAAGAAAAGAGAAGAGATAGAACACTCCCTCGCATGGGTTGCCTCCCATGAAGCGCTTTTTTAATGTCATTAGTTTGACGGTTGATGAGATTTTAAGGATCACTCAAAATAAGAGCCATCTTTGCTCTTTCCACCACTCCACCAAGGTATGCCTTCAATCTGTGCCCATTAACCTTGAAAGATCTTTTTGGTTCAGGTTCCTCCACTTCAATTGCTCCATTGGGTGACACCTCTTTGACAATGAATGGTCCAGACCACTTAGATTTCAGCTTTCCGGGAAACAACTTTAATCTTGAATTGAAAAGCAATACTTGTTGTCCCGGATAGAAGCCCTTTGGAGAAATGTGCTTGTCATGATAGGCCTTCATCTTCTGCTTGTAAATGCCCATATTTTCATAAGCTTGCAAACGCATCTCCTCAAGCTCATGCAGCTGAAGGATTCTCTTCTCTCCACATGAAGATGAGTCAAAATTCAAGAACTTCAACGCCCAATAGGCTTTATGCTCAAGCTCCACTGGTAAATGACAAGATTTTCCATAAACCAGCTGATATGGTGATAAGCCGAAGGGTGTTTTGTAAGCTGTCCTATATGCCCAAAGCGTATCATCAACTTTGGTTGCCCAGTCCTTCTTAGAATTCTCCACTGTCTTCTCCAGAATTTTCTTTATTTCCCGGTTGGATTCCTCAGCTTGCCCATTGCATTGTGGATGATAAGGAGTTGCCACCTTGTGCTTAACACCATATTTAGAGAGAACATTTTGCAATAGAGCATTGCAGAAATGGCTGCCTCCATCACTAATTAACACTCTAGGCACTCCAAATCTGGAAAAGATATTCTTCTTGACAAACTTTATGACAGTCAGAGAATCACTCTTTTGAGTTGCAATGGCTTCAACCCACTTTGAGACATAATCAACTGCCACCAAAATATACAGATTTGAATAAGATGGTGGAAATGGGCCCATGAAGTCAATGCCCCAACAATCAAACAATTCCACTTCGAGAATAGGCTTCAAGGGCATTTCACTTCTCCTTGAGATATTTCCGGTTCTTTGGCATTTGTCACAACTCTTCACATAATTATAAGCATATTTGGAAAGAGTTGGCCAAAAGAATCCTGATTGAAGCACTTTTGCAGCTGTGCGTTCACAATTGTAGTAACCTCCACAAGGAGAATCATGGCAATGCCAAAGAATTTTCTGCCCTTCATCTTGAGGTACACACCTTCTTAGAAGTCCATCAGGTCCAATTTTTAACAGGAAGGGGTCATCCCAAATATAGTGTTTAGAATCCCCGAAAAATCTTTTTCTCTACTGCCATGTTAAATCTTTAGGAATCATTCCAGCAGCCTTGAAATTGGCCATGTCAACAAACCATGGTCTCTCCTTTATAGCAAAAAGTTTTTCAACTGGGAACTCTTCAAGGATTTCATTCTCTCGAGCAGTCACTTCCTTGTTATCCAGTCTAGGCAAATGATCTGCTACCACATTCTCACTCCCCCTTTTGTCTTTGATCTCCAAGCAAATTCCTGCAAAAGCAAAATCCATCTAAGGAGTCGATACTTAGACTCGTCCTTGGTTAGCAGATATTTTATTGCAGCATGGTCAATTACTTTTGAACCAACCAAATATGAACGAAATTTTTCCAATGCAAATACTATGGCTAGCAATTCTTTTTCATTTGTTGCATAATTCACTTGGTTCTCATTCAAAACCTTGCTAGCATAGTAAATAGCATGAAAAAATTTCTTTGATCTCTACCCCAATCCAGCACCCACTGCATAGTCACTAGCATCGCACATAAGCTCAAAGGGAATATCCCAATTGGGAGCCACAATTACTGGAGCAGAGATGAGTTTTTCCTTCAGCACATTAAAAGTACAAAGACAATCATTATCAAAACCAAATTTAGCCTCCTTAAATAACAGATTGCACAGAGGTTTTGCAATTTTTTAGAAATCTTTTATGAAACGTCTGTAAAACCCGGCGTGTCCTAAAAAACTTCTCACTCCTTTTACATTCAGAGGAGGAGGCAACTTTTCTATCACTTCAATTTTTGCTTGATCAACCTCAATGCCTTTTGAGGAGATTTTATGGCCAGACACAATAACCTCTTGAACCATAAAGTGACACTTTTCCCAATTCAAAACTAAATTGGTTTCAGTGCATCTCTTCAAAACTGCATCAAGATTAGACAAACAAGAATCATAGGTAGGTCCAAATACAGAAAAGTCATCCATAAATATCTCAATAGCATTTTCCATCATATTAGATAATATAGAAAGCATGCACCTTTGAAAAATTGCAGGAGCATTGCATAAACCAAAGGGCATCCTCCGATATGCAAACACACCAAAGGGACATGTAAAAGCAGTTTTCTCTTGATCTTTGGGATCAACTGCTATTTGATTGTACCCAGAATGTCCAGCCAACCTCGCGAGCATTTGTTCCATAAATGGTAATGGAATGTGGTCTTTCCGGGTGGCTTGGTTTAGCCTCCGGTAGTCAATGCACATCCTCCAGCCTGTGACCGTGTGAGTAGGAATTAGCTCATTCCTTTCATTTTTGAAAAACTGTCATACCCCCCTGTTGCACCCCGAAAAATCCCCGTTTGGGTTTCTCAATGTACAACGTGGAAAATTTTTTGAAGCCGCCACCAATATTTTAATTTTAAGACCAAAACATTGAAAAAAGGTCTTTTGAACAAGGCGGATGGTCTTTTGAAAACTAGAGATATAGGTTCGGGGGTCGATTACGTGCGAGGAAGGTGTTAGCACCGCGTGTAACACCCCCTTTCTACCCCTTTATTTTAATTTAGAAAATCAGAGTTAAAAATTCATTTTTGATTTCACCACGAGGGTGTCACACATACGTCAAAGTAAAAACTCAAATTTCAAATAATAATAGTACGTCGTCAAAGGTGCAACACATAGCACTCCACAATAGGGGGAAACTCAAAACATCGAAAACTACGTCATAAAATCCAACGACAACGCAGCGGAAGATAAATCAGCTCATCAACGGTATAAAAATCTAAAATACATCAGTAAAACATCAAATACATCCCCCCAGGTGCTACGTATCAGAGCATGACGACTCGACTCAAGAAGTGAAGCTAAGACCTTCACTGGGGATCACCTGCACGTTACCAACACGGGGGTAACATTCAAACAGGAAAGGGTGAGCATCATTTCAATCCATATAATAGAAAATATGATAAGTACTAATCGTAGGCTACGCACTAGAGCAATCTGCATCCAAAACACTAAATATTCACATCACTTACAATAACTCATTTCATGTCATGTAGGCATATGAAATGCAACCCACTCGCGGGCATATGCATGAGGTACCTTTTCACAAACGTTGCTTAGCCCTTAAGGCCTCATCGTCACTTAGCCACTCAGGCCTCAAAAACGTCACTGGGTTTATGCATATGGGCATGAGACACTATGACATGCACCACTCACAACACACACAATTACACAAATACCCAAATCATAGTCAACTATGTGACTCGTCACTTACCCGTTGCTCACAAGGAGCGCAGCACCTGTCAAATCCACAATCAATCACACAACGTCACTTGGCCATTTAGACCTTAACATCACTTAGCCTTTCGGCCTCAAACGTCACTGGGTTTTCATCGTCACTTATACAATAAATATCATCAGCTCAAACAATAGCCACTGAGGGCAAAAACGTCATTTACTAGCCACCAAGGGCATCATCGTCATTTACACGTCATTATAATTAATATTAGCCACCAAGGGCAAAACAGTCATTTAACTAGCCACTAAGGGCATCATCGTCATTTACACCTCATTATCAATAATATTGGCCACTAAGGGCAAAACCGTCATTTACTCGTCATTAGAAAGAATATCAGCCATTCAGGGCAAAATAGTCATTTACACGTCACTATAAATAATTTTTAGCCACCAGGGGCAAAACAGTCATTTAACTAGCCACTAGGGCATCATCGTCAAAATCATCATTTTTGACATTACTTCGATAAAACCACCGGTCGTACGCAGAAGAGAATTTTTAAAGACACCCAAAACATCTTTTCATTGTCACAGCAACGGTCACCGGGAACAGCCACTTGGGGCGCCCCAGCAACCTTCTGAAATTATAAATTTTTATTTGTAAAAAGGGAACACACAGATAGGCAACGGAAAATACTTCACAACGCTTTTTGAATCGTTCAAAACGGATGTCTGAGTCAAAAGTTATGTTAAAAATAAGTTTGGGAAAAATTAGACAACATTCTGAAATTGGCGCCTTAGGCGCCCAGGCAACCAGGCAACACGCGCACTGGCGCCCAGCGCCCAGGCGCGTAACACACGCACACACGCAACACGCCACAGGCGCCCAGCGCCCAGGCGCGCAACACACGCACACACGCACGCACAACGGGCGCCCAGGCGCTGGCACCCAGCGCCCAGCAACGCGCACAGACACACGCACAGCGCCCTTGGCGCCCAGCACAGGGCGCCTGGCGCCCAGAAACAGCAGCAACACAACCCAGAATTTTTCCAACAACTTTTCAACACTAAAATTGATTCCTAACAATTTAAAAGTGTAAAAATTCATATTTTCCAGCAACCAAAAATGCCCTTATTTTAATCAATTTCTCAAAATTCAATTGGGCACTATCATCACCATCACCTTGGCGCCCTAGGCGCCTATGCACACACTCACCCAATTTGTGAAAACTCAAACACTCCAACATACCAAATCATAATTTCATGAATACACAAGTGCCAAAATCATCAAAACACACACATAGGTCGTATCACCTCAAGGTTCGAATACTAAAATCAATTCGCATATGGCATACACATGTATATATAAATATATAAAAATCATCATCATGGGCAAACCAAGAACATCAAGAAACATCAAAGAACATCAAGAAACAACATGGATCTAGTATAAACCCTAGATCTAGGACCTATCATGAGATCTATTAGATGGAAGGATAGAGCTCCCCTAACCTTTTCAAGAAGAAGAATTCGATGCCCTAGGAGTACTCACCTACAGAGCCACAGCAACAACGGAGATCCCCTTCCTCTTGATCTTCGAATCCTCCCTTTCTTGGCCGCCCCTTCTCTCTCTTTCTCACGCTCCTCTCTTCCTCTTCTCTCTTTCTCAAACTTTCGCAAATGATAGCAAGGAAACCCTAACCCCTTGTGCCTTGCTACTTCGCATATGACTAGCTTCATGGGCTTGGGCTTCTCACTTAAGCCCAAGTCCATCTACTTTGGTGCCTCCATCCTCTAATACCACCTACACACATTAATATAATTTCTAATAATTAAATTATATTCAATCAATTAATTTAAATTCCTAAATACTTAATTAAATAAATTAATTAAATATTTAGGGTGTTACACCGCGCACGTCCTTTCTACCGAAAGGGAACCTCTAATTAAATGTGTGGTTTTAACGTTTGATTTGAAAAATACTTAGATTTGCCTATTTATTTCTTGTTTGAAGATGAATGGGAAAACTTAATGAAAATTTTTATTTTTGGCGAAAAAAGGGGGGGGGGGGGGAAAGGGTTTTTAGAAAAAAGTGCTTGACGGGACATGGCCCGCTCCTACGTATCTCCCGGTGCGATGGAGAATTCAAAGCTACGTAGTTCTTGGTGTTTTGGTTTTGAAAATGTTTGAAAAGGGGAAGAGCTTTCGTGATGATCAAGCAAGCAAAAGCTTTGAGTGATCATTACTAATGACTCTGGATAGTGTTCATGACAATCAAACAAGCCAAGGCTTTGAGTGATAGTCACTAATAACAATGGGTTTGAAAATGACTTTTTGGTTTGTTTTGTGAAAATGATTGGTTTAGGGTTGCGAAAAGGATTTTTATTTGTTGCGCTTGACGAGAACGAGACTCGCTCCTACGTATCCCAAATGGGAATCAAAGCGACGTAGTTCTAATGAAAATGTTTTTTTGAAAAGGGTTTGAAGGGGAAGAGCTTTCATAATGATCAAGCAAGCAAAGGCTTTGAGTGATCATTACTAATAACCCTTGATGGCGTTCATGACAATCAAACAAGCCAAGGCTTTGAGTGATAGTCACTAATAACTCACATTAAATGGAAAAGAGTTTGAAAGATTTTTGGAAAAAGGGTGAAGTTATTATCAACGATTGGTTACAAAGTTCAAGCATATTCAATAATCACGGAATCATGCATATGTTGAACATTAATTAAGACTAAACATGCCAATATGATCAAAAGATCCACTTATCAAGGATGCAAGATAGAGTTCCCAAAGCAAATGTGCGTGTGTAGGAAGGGGTGTATTTACCCTAATGACTCTATGCTACAACATGCATGTAGACTTACGTCTTCATTAGGAGGTCATACACATGGATGGAATGGCATATAATTGAATCAAGACATTTAAAATGCATCAAAAACAAGCAAGCAATTGATCATAGGCATAGAATTGTCTTAATTAAACTAAGGAACATATGAGCAACGATTTCTCGATAATATGAACAAAAGGAGAAATTGCATCAAGGCTAAGGTAGGCCTATCCTTTGCATTCATGAATAAGTGCACAAAGGCTAATAACACAATCAAAGAGGAGGGAGCATCAAGGTTTTGGGTAACCTATCCTTTGCAATACCCCATGGACTTTAAACCATAAACCTAACTATCTCATCTTTTATTCATTAAGAAATTGAAAGGAGAAGGTTGAATCATCTAAAACCATCCTCACCACTTAGAATATGATGCACTAGGCATAAGTGGGAATCATATGATTTATCATCAACAATGGACAATAATAGAATTAGAATACAAGAGCAAGTAAATAAACACTAAAGCTAAGTTGAATCATATAGGGCAATCCTCTCACTTTGAGAAAAGTGCACTAGGCACTAGTGAGAATCAACTTGCCTATCATCAACAATGAACAATAAGCAAATTAAAAATACCAAGATTAAATAAACACATAACTAGGTTGAATCACATAGAGCAATCCTCTCACTTTGAGAAAAAGTGCACTAGGCACTAGTGAGAATCAACTTGCCTATCATCAACCACTAACAAAAAGCAAATAAAAATACAAAGATTAAATAAACACATAACTAAGTTGAATCACATAGAGCAATCCTCTCACTTTGAGAAAAGTGCACTAGGCACTAGTGAGAATCAACTTGCCTATCATCAACCACTAACAATAAGCAAATAAAAATACAAATATTAAATACACACATAACTAAATTGAATCACATAGAGCAATCCTCTCACTTTGAGAAAAGTGCACCAGGCACTAGTGAGAATCAACTTGCCTATCATCAACCACCAACAATAAGCAAATAAGACACAAGAATGAATGGACACATAAACTAAATTGAATCATTTCTAGCAATCTTCACCACTTAGGTCAAGGTGCACTAGGCACTAGTGGGAATCATATTGCTAAATCATCAAACAACAAAAGTAACATTTAACACTAAAATGAAATACTAATAACAAGATTAAACATTACTAAACAAAGAACAACAACAAAATCAACTTGGAAATATTTTTAGATCTATAAGTATGTGAACCAAAGGAAACATAGATCTACATTTTATTTAATAAAGAAAACAACGAAATTAACACAAAGCAACATAGATCTATTTTTTACAAGGATTCCTATGATTAAGCAAGGAAATGCAACAAAATCATATCAACCCTAATTTTTTTCATGATATGCGAAAATGCTAGAGCCCATAGGCAACAATTTATTTATGAAATTTAGTGCATAATATGTAAAGATGCAAGGGAAACTATTCAAGTAGAAGAATAACTCCTTCAAGGCCAAGGACCCATCTCAAACACCCAAAGCTCCCTAAGTCTTTGTCAAAATGTTTGAAATGGATCCTTAAAGCAAACAACAATCAAGAAGGAGTTTGGAGTAGAGGAGAAATTATGCAAGAAAAACTAAATATGAGATGCAAAGTTTCAAGGCTTACCTCAAACTCACAAAGAAAAGAGGAAGGAGATGATATAAGCTCAAAATGAACTTGAATCTACCATTGAACACACAAAAATTGCTAGCTCTTAGTAATTTGATGATGCAACCTTGAAGAGAATGGAAGGAATTATGTTGATCCAACAAGAAGTGGAAGATTTGATGATTGATTTTGAAGAAAAAAATGGATGAGAATGGAGGGGGGAGCTCACGGTTTTGAGAGGAGGAGGAGGAGAGGAGGTGCTTTTGGTGTGCTAGGGTTTTTGTGTAGGAGAATGAGAGGCAAATGAGAAGCAAAAAAGATGAATCCTAGGTGTGGGAATGAGGGAGGTATTTATAGGATGAAACTAGGTTTAAGGGCACTTTGGTCTCTTATTTTTTAGGTGCTCTAAGATTGCATCTAAATTTGGAACCAAGGGTCAAGATCAAATGTCACATGGATTAGGGGCAATTAGAAAGCACAAAGTGAGGAGAGAGAGGGCTGAGGGGTGTAGCTTAAGGAGGTGAGTGAAGGATAAGTTTAATTACAAAAATGTATTTTCTCATGAAACATATTACAAGAGTGCCATTTTAATTCAAATGAAGGGTGAGGATTGCATTTAACACTTGAATGGAAGGCCATGATTTAAAAACAATTTGCAATCAATAAAATAAACCAAAAATGGGGGAAAAAGGGCTGGAATTCGCAGCCAAAGGATAAGAGAGAGAGAGTAATTGCAAGTTGTCATTGTACTATTTGTCTCCCACTACCTCTCTAATTATCCTTTCTTTTTCTTGATTTTTTTTCTAGATAATTCTTCATCAATCTTACCATTTTGGGCCATGTCCCATGATTCAATGATTGGGCTCTGAATTTTATGATCTCACCAATCCCAAAATTGATTTGTTGACTCCACTCCAAAGGAAATGACCATTTTACCCTTTTGTTCAAAAACCGAATTTCATGCCAAAAATATTCCCATGATGCACAAAAAATACACAACTCCACTCACTTGGACTCACATAAGTTCCTCAAGAGATGCATAATGGTTTTTACCGAGAAATTATTTATTTTAGTGAAATGACCAAAATGCCCTTTTGGTCCCAAAAACCCTAATTTTGCTCCAAACTTCATTTCCACTCTAACAATGATCCTGAGACCCTTTGAATGACTCTAAAACTCTAGAAATGCATGCATGATGAGAAAATAAGTCTTTTTGGCGAAATTACCAAAATACCCTTTGAACTAGGAAAAACCCTAGAAACCCTAGAAATGCTCTAAAGTGCTCTAAAATGCCATGCAATGCTTTTCTAACCCTAAAATGCATTCTGAAACTTCTAAGATGCAAGCATGATGCTCTTCCTAACCTCTAGGATGAATGCTAAGACTTGATTTATTTTTGATTGAAAATTAGGGTTTTGACCTAAGCCGGACAAAATTAGGGTATGACAGCTGCCCCTCTTTATCTGAATTTTAACGAGGAATATGAATTGGCCGAAACTTATTCCGAGGCAAAATGAAGATAAAGAATTCAGAAATTATACCGATTTTGTCAACTTAGGGAAACCCGGATTTTCCTCTTTTTCTTTTTCTATTTTTTTTGAAAAGATGGGCTTGAGAACAAACGGGGAACGGTTAACACTTGGCGCATTAACCGAGAGAGAAAATGACGGAACACTCGGGATCTGAAGGAGCACTAAGGCTCTGAAGGACCACTCAGGGTCTGAAGGAGCACTAAGGCTCTGAAGGACCACTCAGGGTCTGAAGGAGCACTAAGGCTCTGAAGGACCGCTCAGGGTCTGAAGGAGCACTAAGGCTCTGAAGGACCGCTCAGGGTCTGAAGGAGCACTAAGGCTCTGAAGGACCGCTCAGGGTCTGAAGGAGCACTAAGGCTCTGAAGGACCGCTCAGGGTCTGAAGGAGCACTAAGGCTCTGAAGGACCGCTCAGGGTCTGAAGGAGCACTAAGGCTCTGAAGGACCGCTCAGGGTCTGAAGGAGCACTAAGGCTCTGAAGGACCGCTCAGGGTCTGAAGGAGCACTAAGGCTCTGAAGGACCGCTCAGGGTCTGAAGGAGCACTAAGGCTCTGAAGGACCGCTCAGGGTCTGAAGGAGCACTAAGGCTCTGAAGGACCACTCAGGGTCTGAAGGAGCACTAAGGCTCTGAAGGTCTAATTCGCAGTCGATGCTTGGCGCATTGATTGGAGTTAAACTGAAGGACCGACGAGGTTTGAAGGGCATGCCTAAGCCTGATGGACCAATGGGTCTAATGGAGCGCAAACTAGCAACGGTACTAGTAAAACGGTCTGCTTGGGGGGTGGCCTTTTCCGAGCGGCCATGATGGGTCAAGATCAGATCCGGAACTGATATGTTGACCATGAAGGACGTCCGCTGTGTCTTAGGCTGACACAACTAGTCTGAAGGACCACTTGGGGTCTGAAGGACTTACCCGCAGCTCGAATACGAGGTGAAGTCTGCTTTTGAAGGGACACTTGGGTCCTGAAGGGATTCACGAATCCTGTTGATTGATTGATTGAAATGTTCAATGCTGCCGCACTGAATTGATGTACCTGCATACGTCAGTTGATGCAAGGAATAGTGCATGGAGTATGGGTGCATGCTATGCAAAGGCCGTTATGCGAATGCATGTCATGTGAGTGCATGCGATGTGATGATTTAGTGGAATGATGAATGCAATGGGATGCTATTCTTGATTCTTCGTTTCTTTTGTCAGTTTTTTTTTCTGACTGTTTGTTTTTTTCTTTGTTTTTTTTCTTTCTTTGATCAGCTTTCTTTTTTCTGATCGTTTGTTTTTTCTTTTGCTCTTTTTGCTATGTGAGGATGCAAATGCAATACTTTGATGCATGATATGAAATAGTTGATTGGGAAACATAGGCATTTTGGATGAATGCATGAAATGCGAATGCAAATGAAATGTTTGGATGCTAATGTTATGATGCATAGTGTAATGATATGAAATGGTTGATTGGGAAACACAGGCATTTTGGATGACATGCAATGAAAACATGAAATGCGAATGTGAATATGATGTGAATGAAATGCTTGGATGCAAATGTTATGACACGGGATGACGTGTTTTTGCTTTTATGATGCAATGCTTTGATGCTTGATGGAATGAAATGGAAGATTTTTGCTTTTATCCGTTGCTTCTTTTTGTTGTCTTTCATGAAATGATGATGTTGGCACGATGCAAATGGGATACCATGATAAACAAAATGGAACGCCTAATGAATGATTGGGGTAATTGAACATTTTTGTGATGATGAGATGCAAGACTTTGAATGCAAGGAATTTGATTTAACCTCCGGTGTTCTCAAGGTTTTTATTTACAAACAAGCTCACTTGTTTTCTCTTCCTTCCAATGACGACTGAATCTTAAATATCGCATGACTAACTTATGTTCTCTCTCTTTGAAGCATTGTCTAGTAAGCATGCATAGGAGTGCAAATGTGAATGAGTGAGTCCGTTAACTTGAGATTGGTTTAGAACATGTATGACAAGTGAAGGGATGACAGACAAGATTATTGCCGACGCTCATGAGAGACCAAGGGATGCAAGACTGCCCCGGTTCGGGCTTTTGATGAGTGAATAGCTTGCCCCTGTCTAGTGGTGACAACAACTAGGGGTGTAGAAGATGATGAATTGGGAATGAAAAATGGAGCAAAAGAGATTTTGTCTCAACCCATAAAGTTTGATGTTGCCCCAGTCATAACAAGGACAAAGCTGCCGCAATTAGGATGACAAGGCCTTGTTTAGGATAGTGAGTTGAGAGATTGCCCCGGTGAGGTTTTGTAGGAATGAATGAGGTGAAGGAATGGGAACGCACTTGTCCCACTTTCGAATGACATCACAAATGGTTTCTTTGAGTGAGGTTGTGAAAGGCGATGGATTTTGCCAGACTGCTCCAATCCAGGCTTGGTGACTATGAATGAAAGGCTTGCCCCTGTTTGGTGATATTGACGATTGGAGTGAAAGGGCAGATATGCGGGAACTGGCGTCATGGATAACACCTGGTGAAAGGATGAATGACATAGGATGGACGCTGAACAGGCTTTCCCAAGACTAGGGTGGGTGGGTGGTGAAGAGAATGCCCCAACTTTTAGATCTGAGTGGTGTTCTCAGTGTAAATCTTTGGTTCTCTGTGAATGCCTTGACTTTTGGTAATGAAGAGAAGCCTCACTTGGTGGTCACTAAACCTTGTTTTAAGGCAATCTTGAATGCCTATTTGGGAGTGCAAGTCTTTTTTTGTTTCGTCAGCTTTCTTTTTTCTGACTGTTTGTTTTTGTCTCCTCAGTTCTCTTTTTTCTGAGGGTTTGTTTTTGTCTCCTCAGTTCTCTTTTTTCTGAGGGTTTATTTTTCTTGATCAACTTTCTTTTTTCTGATCGTTTGTTTTTCTTTTTAAGCAAACACATTGTAAACAGATAAACTTATTTGTCCTAAGATTAAAATTTGAGAAAACGAAAGCAACCGGTCATTGATCGGAATGGACTTTTTAGGGTTGTGATGTGGAGAAGGGGATGATTGAGCTTAATGAAGTGTTTGGGGTTGATGGGCTGTTGGGTCTTATTCGGCATCGGCCAATGGTCAATGATTTATGAAGGAAAAGGTTATTAGGTTTGATGAGGTGCTTGGGGTTTTATTAGGACGAGTTTGTGTTTCATAGTAGAATGGCTGAGGGTTTACGGAGGGTTAGATGTTGAGGCCAAAGGAAATGTTTGTGGGTTTTATGAGAGGAAAGATGATGAAGTGTTTGAGGATTTGGGGAAGAAGGGATGATTTATCAAGACAATGACCTCTTATGTCTTATGGCAAAATGCACCAGCTCACAATTTATACTTCTTTTGTATCTCTTTTTTCTTGGTCTTTCTTTTTTCTTTTTTTTTTGGATTTTTCATTTTTTTTTTGAATCTTTTTGTTTGGTTGCATTCTTTTCCTTTGGACTTGGGTGAGCTGATAACGATGATATACCATTCTCGAGGTGGAATTGATCCTTGTCTAGAGTGATGGAGATATCCTGGGGCTTTCTTGACTTAAGGTGGGTAGAAAATGGGACTTCTGGATTTTGGATTTTCTTGAGGTTGTGGGGAGACGGCCAAACTTCATTTCAAATTCCGATTGCTTATTTTCTCGTAAAACCTGACAACAATTTATCTATCTATATGTGTTTGCTTTTTTCTTTGCATTTTTTTTATATGCCCTAATTTTTGCCTGGACCGCTCTTTGTGAGTTTTCAATCCATCGGGCGCTCCTTTTTGCCTAGGCTGCCCTTTGCGGGTTTTCAACCTAGCGAGCTTGTTTTCTTGTTATATTATTATTATTATTATTATTTTTTGAGAGACTTGCACTGAAGGGATATTAATCAAGGGGAATTAATGATCACAGACTTGCCCCAGCATGGGGGACTTGAACCAAAAGTCAAATACTCACTGATAGGGAGAATATCAACTTTATGGGTGGACGGGGCGGGACTAGACTTGGACGGGAAACTGTGGTAAGGGAGGAAAACCAACGGACTCAAACAAGAGAATGTACTCATAGCATGCACGCTCATTAGAAGAATGCTTCACAGAGAGTTAACATCAGTTAAAAATTTGTTTTTTTCTTTGATACACTATTTCAGTCTTTTGTCATAGAATGGATGGGATGCAATGCTTTTGAAAGAAATGCAAATGAACTATTGATTTGAAAAACTGAGTGCCTTGGAACACCTTGAGTTTGCAACCAAGTAAGGATAAACGTTTTCAAAAAGGATGATTGTTTCGCAAGAACGTCTCGCTTCTCATCACAACTCTTATTTTATGCAATAAATGAATGAACAAATTATGATATGCAATTATGATGCAAATGCGTGGAGAATGACCACTCGAAGAGTGTGGCTTATTCTAAATAATTTTGTTATTTTTAATGCAAGACAAAATATGGAATGCCAATGCGAATGATGCAAGAATGATGCCCCCTTTTCAAAATGATTTTTGATTTTGATTTTTTTTATTTTTTTAGAGGTGAGACAAGGTACGAAATACCAATGCCCCCTTTTTCTTTTGAATGATGAAAGATGCAGGAATGATGCTTCTTTTTTTTTTTTCTAAATGATGATTTTTTTATGGCAAGGCAAGGTATGAAATGCCAACGCCCCTTCCTTTTTTGAAAGATGCATGTATGGAGGAATGATGTATTTGAACCAAAGTGATGAGGTTAATGAAATGGTGCATGAATGCTACATTTTGAATAAATTTGATGATGATTTTTATTCATGATTATGAATGAGATGCTTTCTTGTTTTCATTTTTTTTTGTGCAATGAAATGCATGATACACACAATGATTTTTTGTTTTTTTAGTTTTGGAACATGATTTTGAAAATTATTTGGAGATGCAAATGATCTAAAAAGGTTTTAGAAAGGATGTGCTTGACGGGGTATGACCCGTTCCTACGTATCCCCATTGTAATGAGGAATCAAAGCTTACGTAGTTCTACTGTGTCTTTTTTGAAGTAATGCATGAATGTCTCATCTTGGATGAACTTGACGAGGATTTTTTTTGCATGATTATAAATGAAATGCTTATGCTATGCAGATGATAATTGTTTTTGTTTTATCTTTATGTGATGAAAGGGAATGCAAGATGAATGGTTTTTTTCAAAATTGGAATTTTATGCAATGCAAACGATGCAATGAGGCAGTGATGCAATGATGCGATGATGCAAGGATGCTTTTTTTGTGTTTTTGTAGAAAGAGGATATTTACAGGTGGTGATTTGAAAATTTTCACACTATATGCCACCTCATATAGGCGTTTATGAAAGAGAAGGAAAAACATATTCTATTTTTGATTTTGTTGTTTTTTTTAAAAAAAACGTTGGCGGAAAAGAACTAAACTAGATGTAATAATGCAACACACAATTTGGAAAGCCCTTGTGACCTAAAATGGGGTAGAACCTATGATCTAAGCCACTTTAGGGATAATCTTCTCATGTAGCTCTATTCACACCCTCACAAAGGTCATCAGAGCCACAGTCTCTTTCACGAAATTCCTTGTAAATGCAGCAAACTGCTAGGTACAAGGTATCATGGAAGAGCACAACTCTGATTGAAACTTTCGCGAGTAGCCAAACGGACAAAGGTCCTGATGGGCTCCCACTACTCGAATCCACTTATCCTAAGATACCCTAACAGACCTGGGTTATGGTCCCTTTCTCTATTCATAAAATCTCGGGGTACAAGTGGTGTGTGCGAAGGGCATTTCCTCAAAACTACCCCACCTGCAGATGAAAATCCAGACAGTCCAGATAATAGCTCGTCGTCTACCCTAGGGTTCAATATCATTCAAATACAACTAGCCTAGGGTACCAACAACAAACACATTATTTATTTCAGAAAGGGAGCTGAGAAGAAGGGAACATGGAGATTGGAAGAATGCATGGGCATAAGCGATAAAAGAAAGGGAATAAAAGACGAGACAGGGAATCATAGAAGAACACAAATGCATACGCCTACAATCAATGATAAGAAAAGAAAGGCAAATAAGGTTTTAATCAAATCAACAATACATTACACCACACATTTAAATTAGTTAGGCTTGACCCTCGTCTTTTAAAAAAGTCCCCAGTGAAGTCGCCAGCTGTTGTACCCCGAAAAATCCCCGTTTGGGTTTCTCAATGTACAACGTGGAAAAATTTTTGAAGCCGCCACCAATATTTTAATTTTAAGACCAAAACAATGAAAAAAGGTCTTTTGAACAAGGCGGATGGTCTTTTGAAAACTAGAGATATAGGTTCGGGGGTCGATTACGTGCGAGGAAGGTGTTAGCACCGCGCACGTCCTTTCTACCGAAAGGGAACCTCTAATTAAATGTGTGGTTTTAACGTTTGATTTGAAAAATACTTAGATTTGCCTATTTATTTCTTGTTTGAAAAACTTAATGAAAATTTTTATTTTTGGCGAAAAAAGGGGGGGGGGGGGGGGGAAAGGGTTTTTAGAAAAAAGTGCTTGACGGGACATGGCCCGCTCCTACGTATCTCCCGGTGCGATGGAGAATTCAAAGCTACGTAGTTCTTGGTGTTTTGGTTTTGAAAATGTTTGAAAAGGGGAAGAGCTTTCGTGATGATCAAGCAAGCAAAAGCTTTGAGTGATCATTACTAATGACTCTGGATAGTGTTCATGACAATCAAACAAGCCAAGGCTTTGAGTGATAGTCACTAATAACAATGGGTTTGAAAATGACTTTTTGGTTTGTTTTGTGAAAATGATTGGTTTAGGGTTGCGAAAAGGATTTTTATTTGTTGCGCTTGACGAGAACGAGACTCGCTCCTACGTATCCCAAATGGGAATCAAAGCGACGTAGTTCTAATGAAAATGTTTTTTTGAAAAGGGTTTGAAGGGGAAGAGCTTTCATAATGATCAAGCAAGCAAAGGCTTTGAGTGATCATTACTAATAACCCTTGATGGCGTTCATGACAATCAAACAAGCCAAGGCTTTGAGTGATAGTCACTAATAACTCACATTAAATGGAAAAGAGTTTGAAAGATTTTTGGAAAAAGGGTGAAGTTATTATCAACGATTGGTTACAAAGTTCAAGCATATTCAATAATCACGGAATCATGCATATGTTGAACATTAATTAAGACTAAACATGCCAATATGATCAAAAGATCCACTTATCAAGGATGCAAGATAGAGTTCCCAAAGCAAATGTGCGTGTGTAGGAAGGGGTGTATTTACCCTAATGACTCTATGCTACAACATGCATGTAGACTTACGTCTTCATTAGGAGGTCATACACATGGATGGAATGGCATATAATTGAATCAAGACATTTAAAATGCATCAAAAACAAGCAAGCAATTGATCATAGGCATAGAATTGTCTTAATTAAACTAAGGAACATATGAGCAACGATTTCTCGATAACATGAACAAAAGGAGAAATTGCATCAAGGCTAAGGTAGGCCTATCCTTTGCATTCATGAATAAGTGCGCAAAGGCTAATAACACAATCAAAGAGGAGGGAGCATCAAGGTTTTGGGTAACCTATCCTTTGCAATACCCCATGGACTTTAAACCATAAACCTAACTATCTCATCTTTTATTCATTAAGAAATTGAAAGGAGAAGGTTGAATCATCTAAAACCATCCTCACCACTTAGAATATGATGCACTAGGCATAAGTGGGAATCATATGATTTATCATCAACAATGGACAATAATAGAATTAGAATACAAGAGCAAGTAAATAAACACTAAAGCTAAGTTGAATCATATAGGGCAATCCTCTCACTTTGAGAAAAGTGCACTAGGCACTAGTGAGAATCAACTTGCCTATCATCAACAATGAACAATAAGCAAATTAAAAATACCAAGATTAAATAAACACATAACTAGGTTGAATCACATAGAGCAATCCTCTCACTTTGAGAAAAAGTGCACTAGGCACTAGTGAGAATCAACTTGCCTATCATCAACCACTAACAAAAAGCAAATAAAAATACAAAGATTAAATAAACACATAACTAAGTTGAATCACATAGAGCAATCCTCTCACTTTGAGAAAAGTGCACTAGGCACTAGTGAGAATCAACTTGCCTATCATCAACCACTAACAATAAGCAAATAAAAATACAAATATTAAATACACACATAACTAAATTGAATCACATAGAGCAATCCTCTCACTTTGAGAAAAGTGCACTAGGCACTAGTGAGAATCAACTTGCCTATCATCAACCACTAACAATAAGCAAATAAGACACAAGAATGAATGGACACATAAACTAAATTGAGTCATTTCTAGCAATCTTCACCACTTAGGTCAAGGTGCACTAGGCACTAGTGGGAATCATATTGCTAAATCATCAAACAACAAAAGTAACATTTAACACTAAAATGAAATACTAATAACAAGATTAAACATTACTAAACAAAGAACAACAACAAAATCAACTTGGAAATATTTTTAGATCTATAAGTATGTGAACCAAAGGAAACATAGATCTACATTTTATTTAATAAAGAAAACAACGAAATTAACACAAAGCAACATAGATCTATTTTTTACAAGGATTCCTATGATTAAGCAAGGAAATGCAACAAAATCATATCAACCCTAATTTTTTTCATGATATGCGAAAATGCTAGAGCCCATAGGCAACAATTTATTTATGAAATTTAGTGCATAATATGTAAAGATGCAAGGGAAACTATTCAAGTAGAAGAATAACTCCTTCAAGGCCAATGACCCATCTCAAACACCCAAAGCTCCCTAAGTCTTTGTCAAAATGTTTGAAATGGATCCTTAAAGCAAACAACAATCAAGAAGGAGTTTGGAGTAGAGGAGAAATTATGCAAGAAAAACTAAATATGAGATGCAAAGTTTCAAGGCTTACCTCAAACTCACAAAGAAAAGAGGAAGGAGATGATATAAGCTCAAAATGAACTTGAATCTACCATTGAACACACAAAAATTGCTAGCTCTTAGTAATTTGATGATGCAACCTTGAAGAGAATGGAAGGAATGATGTTGATCCAACAAGAAGTGGAAGATTTGATGATTGATTTTGAAGAAAAAAATGGATGAGAATGGAGGGGGGAGCTCACGGTTTTGAGAGGAGGAGGAGGAGAGGAGGTGCTTTTGGTGTGCTAGGGTTTTTGTGTAGGAGAATGAGAGGCAAATGAGAAGCAAAAAAGATGAATCCTAGGTGTGGGAATGAGGGAGGTATTTATAGGATGAAACTAGGTTTAAGGGCACTTTGGTCTCTTATTTTTTAGGTGCTCTAGGATTGCATCTAAATTTGGAACCAAGGGTCAAGATCAAATGTCACATGGATTAGGGGAAATTAGAAAGCACAAAGTGAGGAGAGAGAGGGCTGAGGGGTGTAGCTTAAGGAGGTGAGTGAAGGATAAGTTTAATTACAAAAATGTATTTTCTCATGAAACATATTACAAGAGTGCCATTTTAATTCAAATGAAGGGTGAGGATTGCATTTAACACTTGAATGGAAGGCCATGATTTAAACACAATTTGCAATCAATAAAATAAACCAAAAATGGGGAAAAAGGGCTGGAATTCGCAGCCAACGGATAAGAGAGAGAGAGTAATTGCAAGTTGTCATTGTACTATTTGTCTCCCACTACCTCTCTAATTATCCTTTCTTTTTCTTGATTTTTTTTTCTAGATAATTCTTCATTAATCTTACCATTTTGGGCCATGTCCCATGATTCAATGATTGGGCTCTGAATTTTATGATCTCACCAATCCCAAAATTGATTTGTTGACCCCACTCCAAAGGAAATGACCATTTTACCCTTTTGTTCAAAAACCGAATTTCATGCCAAAAATATTCCCATGATGCACAAAAAATACACAACTCCACTCACTTGGACTCACATAAGTTCCTCAAGAGATGCATAATGGTTTTTACCGAGAAATTATTTATTTTAGTGAAATGACCAAAATGCCCTTTTGGTCCCAAAAACCCTAATTTTGCTCCAAACTTCATTTCCACTCTAACAATGATCCTGAGACCCTTTGAATGACTCTAAAACTCTAGAAATGCATGCATGATGAGAAAATAAGTCTTTTTGGCGAAATTACCAAAATACCCTTTGAACTAGGAAAAACCCTAGAAACCCTAGAAATGCTCTAAAGTGCTCTAAAATGCCATGCAATGCTTTTCTAACCCTAAAATGCATTCTGAAACTTCTAAGATGCAAGCATGATGCTCTTCCTAACCTCTAGGATGAATGCTAAGACTTGATTTATTTTTGATTGAAAATTAGGGTTTTGACCTAAGCCGGACAAAATTAGGGTATGACACCCCCTTCTTGGGAACCACATGAACTGGACTCACCCAAGAGCTATCTGAAATCAGATAAATCATCCCAGCATCTAAGAGCTTTAAGACTTCCTTCCTCACCACCTCCTTCATGGTAGTATTTAATCTTCGTTGCGGTTGAATCACTAGTTTGAATTCTTCCTCTAGTTTGATCTTTTGCATGCACAATGCTGGACTAATCCCCTTAACGCCAGAGATAGTCCAACCTAAAGCAGTTTTGTTACTTCTTAACACCCTCATCAGTTTTTCCTCTTCCAACTTGGTCAAGGAACTACTAATGATAGATGGATAAATATCATCATTCCCAAGGAAGACATACTTCAAATGAGAGGGGAGTTGTTTCAATTCTGGAGTTCCTTTCTCTGGACTCTCCCCCTATTCAACTCTTCTTTTTTCTTGAAAACTTTCTCTACTTAGGAAGCTTCGAATTGTAAAATACAGTATTCTATTCCACTTCCCAAGTTCTCATCTAATTCCTCAATTGAGTTCACAATTACCTTCTCTAATGGAGGAGAGGGTAGATCATGTCTAAAGGTTTCCTGCACTGAGTTTTCAATCACATCCACCCTAAAACATTGTCCTTTGTCATCTGGGTGGCGCATAGCTTCAAAAACATTAAAAGTCACCTTCTCATCATAGAACCTTAAAATTAGCTTACTTTGTTGCACATCTATCAAGGCTCGCCTAGTGGCTAAAAATGGTCTACCAAGGAGAAGTTGTACCTCTGCATCTTCCTCCATGTCAAGAATCACAAAATCTATGGGAAATAGAAATTTGTCAACTCTTACCAGAACATCTTCTAACACTCCATAAGGATGCTTTATAGATCTATCAGCAAGTTTCAATGACATCCTAGTTGGTTTCACCTCACCCCCTCCAAGTCTCTACAACATAGACAAGGGCATCAAATTAATACTTGCTCCCAAATCACAAAGAGCTTTGCCAATAGTTAAGTTACCAATTGTGCAAGGTATGGTGAAACTCCCGGGATCCTTCAACTTTGGAGGAAGCTTTCTTTGAATAATGGAACTAAACTCTTCTGTTAAAGCTACTGTTTCATCTTCCTTGAACTTCCTTTTCTTTGTCAACAACTCCTTCATGAACTTGGCATAAGCGAACATTTGCTCAAGAGCTTCTGCAAAAGGTATGTTGATTTGAGGGCGTTTGAAAATATCCATGAATTTTGTAAACTGCTCACCTTTCTGATTCTTCTTACTCAAATGAGGGTATGGCAATTTTATGTATGAGGGAATTGCCTTGGGCTTCTCTTCTACCTGCAATTTTTCATTCAACAATAAATTGTTTTCTTTTGAGTTAGACTTCACAACTCCCTCATTGTTTTTTCACTCAACTCATTTTCAACTTCTTTCTTCATTTTTTTCATTCAACTCATCACACGACACCTCCTTCTCACAATTTATTTTCTCTCTAGGATTGGGTGTCTCCACCACAGAAGATTTCAACTCCTTACCACTTCTTAGTGAGATAGCCTTACAACTTTCATTCTTGGGGTTATCGATTGTATTAGCAGGGAAACCGCTACTTGGTGTTTCGGCAAGCTACTTTGATAATTGCCCAATTTGAATTTCCAAGTTTTTCATAGAAGCTTCGTGATTCTTCTCCATGTTCTTCATGGTTTTCTCTTGGGATTCGAAGGTGGTCTTGGTCATTTGCATTAATTAAGTCAAAGCATCCTCCAATTGGGAGGGTGGCCTTTGTTGTTGAGGAGGTTGTTGAGACTGCTGTTGTTGGCTTGACCCTGCCACATCATTATTCTTCCATGAAAAGTTGGGACGATTCTTCCACCTAGGATTATAGGTGTTAGAATATGGATTTCCCCTTGTTTCTGAAAGTTCCCCATATAATTAACCTGCTCATTGGAATCTCGATGAGTTGCACAGTCACCTTCGTGGGCTTCTCGACCACAATAGTTACACCTACCAACATGCACTGCTTGAACAGTTGCTGGAACTTGAGATCCACCTGGCAAGGAAGCAGCTAACTTTTTGGTAAGAGCTTCAATTTGAAGTGACATTACCTTTTGTTGAGCTAACACAGCACTATTAGCATCCAACTCCAGCATCCCTTTCTTCATTGTAGCCCCTCTGTAATTTTGAATTCTGTACTCATTAGAAGCCATATGCTCCACTAACTGTCTTGCTTCCTCTGAGGTTTTAGTACTTAAAGATCCTCCTGCTGAGGCATTTAACATCATTCTTGTTTGAGGCCGCAAGCTATGACAGAAAGTTTGCAATTGGACAAAGTCATCAATACCATGCCTAGGACATTTTTTTAACAACAATTTGAATCTTTCCCAAGCATCATACAGAGATTCAGCATCCCCTTGCTCAAAGTTTGAAATTTCAGCTCGTTTCTTGATGAACTTTGAAATCGGGAAAAACCTTTCCAAGAATTTGCTTTCTAGGTCACCCCAATTATTAATAGTTCCTGATGGGATAGGGTTGAGCCAATCCTTGGCCCTACAAATTAAGGTATATGGAAATAGGCGCAACTTCTTGGCATCCTCCCTGGCTCCCTCAGGATTTGTGGTTCCACAAATTTCATAGAATTGAAACAAATGTTGGTTGGTGTTTTCAGCATCTGACCCCGAAAATTTGCTCTAATTTCAAGGGACTAAGAATAGAAGACTTGATCTCAAATGCTACAGCTCCCACAGGTTGGAAGGTGTAAGCTTGGACGCCTTGTTTTCTCCTCCCAAAGTCGATTAGAGTGCGCCTTGGGGGTGGTGGTGGATTGTCTCCCATGACTTATATTATTTTTAAATATAGTTCACTCTTATAGTTTGATTTTATACTTTTTTGTTTGATTGGCAGCAATTTCTCTGATATATTCGATGAAGAGTTCTTTGTTACTTCTCTGGCCAATGATGTAAAAATCATTAAGAAGCTTCCTGAGGAACTGGTTAATGCAAATAGAATAGTCAAGCAATTCAAGTGTACTTTAGCTAAATGTTGCATCTGTTCTAAATTGTTCATATAGTTTATCATTTATGAATTCATTGAGTTGATAGTTATACAGATATTGCTTCCAGATTACTAGCACCATGATAATGGATACTGCTTCCTCAAGTAATAAGCTGTGAACTGTGGTTTTGTTATTTGTATGTTGTTCAGATTTCAGCTGGTAGAAACAAACTCTGCATAACAGTCCCTAACTTTGCTTCATCTCAACAAAGGTAACACACTATCTCAGTTTCCATTGCAATGGTCATGTTGAAAACACCTATTTCAGAAATTTTGTTGAGGTAAAACAAAGTAAATTCAACATGAACTGAATCACTATATTATCTCACAATTATTGCTAACAATCACTTGCAAACATTGTTGTAGAAAGAATAAAACTAAAAGGTGTATATGTCATTTTTCTTTGTTTGTGCTTCCTTCCTACTTAGTGCACTGACATTTGGTGAATATGTCTTCTTTCTTTTGCTTAATAATAAGTTGGTAGTTTATTATGTGGTGTTTTTTTGTTGAATGTTTAAATGCTATTAAATTTGTGAGATTGCTTTATCTTTACCAAATCTTTAGCAAATTGTTTGTGGTTGTGTCTTGCATTTTTGCAATTAATATAGACTCTGTTGCATCTCAATAGACAAATGATTTTATTGTTTGGATTTTTGATTTAAGCCTTACTTGCTATTTGTGTTAAGGAGACATACAATCAAGGAGTTAGCTATCAAGTTGGTTGAATTGGTTGAAAATCAAGAGTCTGTGACTTTGGTTATGCTCACATACTTCAGTCAATACTTGGAGGTGAGATTTGATAATGTTTGGTTACTTGGATTGATTGCAGAATGTTGTTTTTACTACTTATGAAAATAGCACTCCAAGTTTAGTACATGATTCTTTTCCTAATTACTCTTGACAATACTGAATTTTCTGATGCTAATTTTCTGTTGTTATTATCGGTTTTGAATAACTAATTTGATTTTTTTGTTATTATTGCAACTTGAGTTTGTTCAAGAAGCCGGTGTTACTGCCAATCTAGGATGGTTGTTGTGATCTTTAAATTTCTAAACTCTATACTTAATTATGCTTGGATTGTGTTTTATATGAATTCTTAATTATGCTTTGGATAGGGTAATTTTGTGCCTTTCTGGTTTATTGTTTGTCATACCCTAATTTTGTCCGACTAATTGAAAATCCCAAAATTTTATCGCTTCGCATATTGTTCTAAACGCGGGTGTCTTTGGCACTCTCGTACAACGATTTTGTTTGACACTCGTTACTTTCAAAAAGAGAGTCCAAAAATAAATAATAAAAATAATAATAAATAACGCGAGCGCGCGTTTCGTTTTGAGTCGTGTGAGCAGTTGCGTCACTGCGCGTTATTTTACCGTTTTTAGAAAAGCGAGGATAGAATGAAATCGGTTTTAATAACGTACGCGCGTGCGTATTCAAATCGTGTACGCGTTCCTAGTCTTAAGGCGAACACGCGTTTCGTTTCGAGTCGTGTGAGTCGTTGCGTCGGTGCGCGTTGTTTTTACCACTTTTATTATCATAAAGAAACAATAAAATAATAATAAAAAGTAGTAATAATAAATCAAAACCAGCTGTCCCTTTATTTATTTTGTTACACATACAAACAAAAATTAAAAAAAAAAGGGGAGAATAGTACAAAAAAAAGAGAAGTCAACTCTTTTCTTACAAAAAATTAATTAAAAAACAATACAAAAAAATTAAAAGACAGGGGCGCTGCTGTATGTTGCAGCAGAAACACGTTTTTAGAATGGGGCTCAAGCTCCTTTCATCTTGCCCCTTTGCTTTTTCCATTTTCAGCAAAAACATTGCTGCAGTGGCAGCAACCCTGCTGCCATCCCCTTGCTGCTCCACTATGTCTCTGCTGCTGCCAACAGCTTTGTCCCCCATGAGTTTTGATTCCCTGCTCCAACACCACACCTACACCACAACATTTCAACTATAAATACAATAGGCAACCAGAAGCAAAAGGGAGAAAAAAATCAGAAAAAAAGATACGCACAACAATTCACACACACAAAAAATATACAGAAACCATGTTTCAACTTGAGCAGAATAGAGAAAAAAATATTGTGTTTTGCTTCATTTCGAAGAGTCTGGAACTAGAAATATTCAGAGACAACCACATACGCACAAAAACTGAGAGAAAAAGGGACTAAAATTCTTGGAACAAAGTGATAGCAGCAGCAAGCAATAAGCAACAGGAGGCTATTTCAGAAGCTGGAAAAAGGTTATCTAACATACTTTTTATCAAAATGTAGTCTTATTTTAAGGTTCAGTTCATCTTCTTCCTCTTGAAAGTTTAGCATTCGAAATTAAAAAAGTTTGTTCAGAGTCAGTAGCATTACCCTTCTGTTTATAGAAACGAATTTGATTAGCTATCTAAATTAAAACTCAATTAGCAATAGGTTTAGTAAAAAGAACCTAGGGTTTTCGGGCAGAATTAGTAAAAAAAGGACAGAATGCAGAAAGGAGATTGAGACAGTGAGAGGAAAGGAAAGAGAAAGGAGTGAAACTTTACCTCCGGCTACCGTTCACGGTGGCCGCCGCCGTAGCCTCGCCGTGAACCACCTTACCTCGCCGTCAATCACTATCACAGAAGCCACATTCACACCGTCCATCTCTACACTCCTCCACATCACCAACAGAACCACCGTGTAGGCCCCAAACCACCACATCACAAGTCAGCCACCAGTAGAACCACCGTCAACCACCCACAGAACCACCACCTAAGACCACCGCGATCACCCTTGGTCATCTTTCAACCCCCGTAGCCCGCGTCATCACCATAACCACCCTTACACCATCTCACCGTCCCATCACCACCCCATCACCTCCAAACAGCCAACGAACCACCACCACCGTGCAAACCCACCACGGTGGCCAGAACCTCCGTCGAGTACCCCCCACAACCACTGAACAACCAAGAAAAAAAAGGGAAGAAAGAAAATCACACCACCACTATGACGCATCACCACCCATCACCGCGCCGAATCTCTCCATCACTGTATCTCTCTCTCTCCCCCCTCATCTTCTCTGGTTTTTCGAAATTTCTTTTCTCTCTCCTCTAAGAGTGAAACGGCAGATCTATGGCTAGGGGGGAAACATGGCGCTGTGAGGGAGGGTTCGGTGTTGGAGAAAAAGGGAAGAACGGAAACGGAGTAGAGGAGAGGGAGGCGAGGTCACAGTTGAGGGAGAGGGAAGCAAACACGGCGTAGGGAGAGAGAAGAAGCGAAATTAGGGTTAGAAGGGGGGAGTGCGGCGCTGGAAGAGAGGGGTTGCGAATTAGGGTTAGAGTTTTAGGTTTTACTTTATATGTGTGTGGTTTTAATTAATTTTAATTTTAATTTTTAAATAAAACATCAGATTAGGTTTCACACCCCCCATTTCCTTAACACAACCCTCTGGAAGGCCCACGACTCATGGGCTGATGAATCTGAAACCGAAACTGGGCTCACTATCTGCACCCCAGTTTTAATAATACAGTCCTCCTTTTGTTTACACCCTTATTTTACTATTGCCCCCCCTGTTTCTTTTTTAAAATTTCGTTTCTTTCCCCTAAGCGAACTTTTTTTTTTCACAAATCTTTTTTCCCAAATAATGGATGAATGTTACCCCGAACAAAAATTAATCCAATTGCGAAAACTCTTCAAAATCAAGCTTTATTAGTAGTCTCGTGAAGCCTTTGCTTGCATGATTATTAACAATGGAGTGCTAATGGTGATCACTTGGAGCCTTTGCTCAATTGATCATCATGAAAGCTCAACTTTCACAATTCAACAAGATAAAGAACAAAAACCTTTTCCTTTCTAAAATCATTTTCAACCCATCGTCGCTAGTGGTTAATCAGAACCTTTGTTTGTTTAGCCATTGGTGGCGATGTCTTTTTCCCCAAAGAACAACAAGCGATGATCACTCATAACCTTTGTTAGTCTGATCATTCGTGGCAATCAATCTCTTTCGAAAACCACTTTCAAAAAGGCAAATAAAAAACGGGTTGCTACTAATAGTCAATCAGAACCTTTGTTCGTCTGACTGGTGGTAGTGACTCTCATTTTCAAGAGTACTTAGCAGTGATTATCCATAACCTTGGTTAGTCTAATCATTGACTAAATGCTCGTCCTATTTCGAAAACTCACTAAAAAGATAAAAGACAAAAACCTTTTTTCAGGAAAAAGAAGAACTACGTAGCTTTGAGTTCTCCATCGCACCGGGAGATACGTAGGAGCGGGCCTTGTCCCGTCAAGCGTTTTTTTTCTAAAAACCCATTCTTCCCCCTTTTCTTTTTCATAATAAATAAAGATTTTCATTAAGAATTTTTCAATAAGTAGAGAGGCAAAATTAAGTATTTTCAAGTCAACACACTAAAACCACACATTTAATTAAAGGTTCCCTCTCAGTAGAGAGGACGTGTGGGGTGCTAACACCTTCCCTGCGCGTAACCGACCCCCGAACCCTATTCTCTAGTTTCGCAAGACCAATCGCTTTCCAAAAAAGGTTTTCCTAATATTTTCCTTAATAAATATTGGTGGCGGCTTCATTGTCTTAGGAAAAGTTGTGAACGAGAAAGGTTCTCCCTCGGGGACTTTTTCGGGCGCAACATTGTTGCTGTACTTAATAGAAAAAGAGATGGGTGGTATTTGTACATTTATTTATATTTTATTATACCTGGATTGATCTCATTAGGAAAATCCTTGATGCAGTTGCGCCTATATGCTATGCTCACCTGGCTGCAACCCAGATGGGACAATTCATGAAATTTGATGATAAGTCAGAGACCTCTTCAAGTCATGGTGGAAGTGGAATTAACGCTTCTCCAGTCCCTCAGCTTCCCAAGTTGGAGGAGAAAGTGGGCAACTCTATGTTCTTCTGTTGAGGCTGGTGGCCCCTATTAAACTCTTTTATGTTTGCTAGACTTTAAGCTTACTAGGTTTGTAGAAAGAACTGGCGGAAGCCTTTTGCACTTTCCTTCACATGTTTAATATTTGGTTTGTAGCAAGAACTAGTGGAAGCCTTTTGCACTTTGGTTCACATGTTTAATATTTATGATGTGTTTTGCTGGTGGCCTTATGTTGCACCCGAAAAATCCGGTTTGGGGCTTTTCGTTTGACAACGTGGAAAAAGTTTGGAGCCGCCACCAATATTTTAGTTTTTAGACGAAAACATTGAAAAAACGTCTTTTTGTACAAGGCGGGTGGTCTTTTGAAAACGCAGAGATGTAGGTTCGGGGGTCGGTTAGGTACGGGGAAGGGATTAGCACCCCGCACCTCCTTTCTACCGAAAGGGAACCATTAACTTGATGTGTGGCTTAGACAAAAGTTTGAGTTTGAAAGCGGTTTGTTCTACTTCTTTTCTTTTCTTTCCTTTTCTTTTTATTTCATTTGAGAAATTGTTTTATTGAAAACGGGGGGAAGAAGAATATTTTTGGTATCTTTGAAAAGCGGAACAAAACAAAGATTTTTTAAAAGGGTGCTTGACGGGTTACGACCCGCTCCTACGTACCCTCTCTGGAAGAGGGATCAAAGCTACGTAGTTCTAGGCTTTGGTTTTGAAAACGGCTTAAGGGGGTTTTCGCAATGGGGTGAGCGTTTGTGAAGACCGAACAACAACGGTTAGAATGGCCTCACTACTAACTCTTTTGAAAATGAAATCATCATTAATGACCTAATCGGCAACGGCGCGATTGGTGTTTAATGACAATTGGTTTATTTTTGAGAAATGAATAAGTTTTCGAAAATGGGATAGAGCTTTTGCGAAGACCGAACAACAACGGTTAGAATGGTCTCGCTACTAACTCTTTTCGAAAATGAAATCATCATTAATGACCTAATCGGCAATGGCGCGATTGGTGTTTAATGACGATTGATTTATTTTTGTTTTGAAAGTAAAAGTTTCTTTTTGTTTTGAAATGGTTTTAGGAAATGGGTTTTAGAAAAGAAGTAGAACATTTCAAGTCAATTCTAAATCCATAACCAAATGCAAATGAATGAATAATACTCAAGCAAACATGAACATATCATTCATTAACCAAGATTAAACATGCTCATACAATCAAAGGATTCAATTATTAAAGATGCAAAACAAAGTTCTCAAAGTGATTGTGTGTGTGGGTGAGAATTGCTACGGGACGGGCAACAATCTCAAAGGAGTGTATTTCCCCTAATGACTCTATGCTACAACAAGAAAGTAGGCTTACGTCTTCATTAGGAGGTCATACATGTAGAAAGGATGGCACACAATTAAATCAAGACATTTAAGTTGCATCAAGAACAAGAGAGTACAATTCATTATAGGCATAGAATGATCTAGGTTAGATGGATGAACATGCAAGCAATGATGTGCGTGATTAGGCAAATATGCAAATGCGTGGGCATACAAGACTATGCATGAATGAATAAACATATAAGACTATGCATGAATGAAAGATTGAACATACAAGACTATGAATGCATGAGCATAATTATTGTGTAAGGTATGGACATTTGAGTATGCATGGACATGTGAATATGTAAGTATAGCATATAAGGATGCATAAACATGTAAAAGGATAAAAGAATGCAAGATGCATAAGCATGCAAGAATACATGAACATGTGAGAATATGAGAGTATGCAAGTGTTAGGATGCAAGCATGAGAGTATGTCACATGGATGGTGCACATAAATGAAGTACAAAGCTTGAAAATGTTTTGGTAAGAAGTAGTAAAAAGTTAGAGTAAGAATGTGGTAAAAATGTTTGAGTAAAAGGTAAATAAAAGCAAAATGTTTTTCATGTTTTGGTAAATAATTAATGAATGAGTAAAAACCAAAGTGGTAAAATGTCTTTATGTTTTTGGTAAAAAGTTAATGAAGTGGTAAAGGTAAAATGGTAACATCTTTTTTATGTTTTAGGTGAATAGTTAATGAATAGGTAAAAAACTAAAGTGGTAAAATCTTTTTAGGTCTTTTTTTGGTAAAAAGTTAATAAAGTGGTAAAGTAAAATGGTAAAAAGTAAATAAACACTAAAACCAAGTTGAATCACATAGAGCAATCCTCTCACTTTGAGGAAAGTGCACTAGGCACTAGTGAGAATCAACTTGCCTATCATCAACAATGAGCAATAAGCAAACTAAAATGCAAAGATTAATTAAACACACAAATAAATTGAATCACCTAGAGCAATCCTCCCACTTTGAGCAAAGTGCACTAGGCACTAGTGGGAATCAACTTGCCTATCATCAACAATGAACAATAAGCAAATTAAAATGCAAAGATTAACTAAACACACAAATAAGTTGAATCACCTAGAGCAATCCTCCCACTTTGAGCAAAGTGCACTAGGCACTAGTGGGAATCAACTTGCCTATCATCAACATTTTACAACAAGCAAATTAAGACACAAAAATGAATGGACACATAAACTAAATTGAGTCATTTTTAGCAATCTTCACCACTTAAGTCAAAGTGCACTAGGCACTAAAATGAAATATTAATAATAAGATCAAACATCACTAAACAAAGAACAACAACAAAATCAACTTGGAAATATTTTTAGATCTATAAGCATGTGAACCAAAGGAAACATAGATCCACATTTTATTTAATAAAGAAAACACCAAAATTAACACAAAGCAACATAGATCTATTTTTTGCAAGGATTTATATGATTAAGCAAGGAAATGCAACAAAATCACATCAACCCTAATTTTTCATTATATGCGAAATGCTAAACAACACATTTATTTATGAAATCTAGTGCAAAAATATGTAAAGATGCAAGGGAATTTATTCAAGTAGAAGAATAACTCCTTCAAGGCCAAGGACCCATCTCAAACACCCAAAGCTCCCTAAGTCTTTGTCAAAATGTTTGAAATGGATCCTCAAAGCAAACAACAATCAAGAAGGAGTTTGGAGTAGAGGAGAGATTATGCAAGTAAATTAAATATGAGGTGCAAAGCTTCAAGGATTACCTCAAAACTACAAGGAGATGAAGAAGGAGATGATGAACTCAAAAATTACTAGATCTTAGCAATTTGATGATGCAACCTTGAGGAGAATGGAAGGGAAGATGGTGATCTAACAAGAAATGGGGGGTTTGATGGTGAAAAATTGAAGGATGAAGGAGAGGTATGGTTAGGGGGCTACGGTTTTGGGGGGTGAGAGAGGGAGAGGAGATGTGCTAGGGTTTTGTGTAGGAGAATGAGAGGCTTATGAGAAGCAAAAAAAGAATCCCCTTAGGTGTGGGAATGAGGGAGTATTTATAGGATGAAATTAGGTCTAAGGGTAGTTTAGTCTTTGTGATTTTGATGTGCTCTAGGATTGAGCTTTGATTTTGAATGGAGGGTTGAGATCACTCATCACAAGGATTGAGGGTGGAGAGAAAACACAAAATGTGAGAGTGAGAGAGTGGGGGGCGAAATTTATAGGGAAAAAAAAGAAAAGAAAAAATGAATTTCTTATTTTGGAAGAGATATTTTATGTGAAGTAGGGTTAAGGGCATTTTAGGGGAGAATTGTTACCAAAGGGGAAACTTTGGGTTTTCTTATGAAGGGGTTAGTGTAGGTGAGTGAAGTAATTTACCAAAGAGGGTATAATGGAAGAGTGTGGAAGAAATTGGAGAGAGAGAGAGAGAATTCGTAGGTGGGGGGAGGAAGAGAGAAAAAAACTTGTTTTTTTTTTGTCTTTTGTCTTATTGAGGACACTTCCCCTTTTTTTGAGTTTTTTTTTGTTTGAATTTTTGGGCATGGGAAATAATGGGAATGCAACTATTGAAAATGTGTCACATGGCTTTGGGCACCATAAAATATTCCCTCTAGTCACCCATGACAATAAAAATTGTCACTTAAGAATTGAGGAATATTTAATGGTCCCTTTTTATTTTTCTATGCACTAAAAAATGGAAAAATACGTTTTTAATTATTTTGACTAGAGTTTTCTTTCTAAAAAATTGTACAAAAATTATCCTTGATAGAATAAAAATGTACTTTTTGTGGATGTGCATTTTTGGCGAGAAAATCATCTTTTTGCGAAAAATGACCAAAATGCCCTTTTTGACCCTAAAACCCTAATTTGCCTAAAAAGTGCATTCCAATCCTAAAAATCATTTTAAAGACCTTGGAATGACTTCTAGGACCCAAAATGCAATACATGATGCTCTTCATTCTTCAATTTAATTATTATTTTTTTGTGGAAAATTAGGGTTTTGACCTAAGCCGGACAAAATTGGGGTATGACACCTTACTGTGCCAATCTTCAAGAGGGGAAATTGATTGATTTTGATCATAGAGTCTATGTTAATTTCATGTTTTATTACTGTGCCAAATTATCTTTAGTTCTCTCATAATCGGACTACTCCATAGTCTTCTTGGGAACATATTCTTAAAAAGGTTTATTGGTATTTACGACACCTTGTGTAGTATTCTTTGGACCAAGATTCGAATAATTCTTGCAGCTGGTAATTCGATGGCTAATATGTTGGCATTTAGTGCAAAAGGGGGGATGATAACCGTTAATATCCAATTCCAAGAAAAAAGGTGAATCTCTCTCTTTCAACTAGGATTTGATCACGAAATTCACCATTAAAATCAACATCTATCAAGGCCCGAGTGAAATGACCATAGCTATGGTCATTGGTTTTCCTCATTATTGTAGCATCTAAAGCAATGGGGGATCCTAAACCACCCGAAATAAAGAAAATAATTTCCGGCCTCCATTATTCTTGAGGCAAACCCGCAAGAGTTCGTCAAGCATGGTTTGGGGAGTTGACTAATGGGAACCTCACTAGAGTTTTTCAAAATCTGAGCAAAACTCCACTTGTTAGATTGATCGGGAGAGGAAATGGCGGCCACTTGGGGATGTCAGTGAGACAATGCCAAAAACAAACGTTCTTGGTCTCTTTAGAGATCATAATGGTAATTGGCTTATGAGTTTTTCCGGAGGATGTGGTTTCACTACTAACATTAATGCTGAACTGCAAGCTATCGCCCAGGGTCTTAGTATTGCTTCTCAAAATGGTTATCAGAAGCTTGTCTGTGAATCTGACTCCAAAACAGCGTTAGGCTTCATCAATGATGGTGTCTCTTCCGTCCATCCTTATGCTCCTATTGTTGACTACATTCGCTCCTTTTTGGCACGTGATTGGCAATTATCCTTCACCCACTCCCTTCGTGAGGGAAACTCGTGTGCAGATTGGTTGGCTAAACATGGTTCATCTATGGACTATGGTGTTCATCATTGGCGGCTATGCCCTTTGGCAATATTTACTTCTCTTCAAGCCGATGCTATAGGGATTGTTAGTTTAAGATCTTAGTTTTTTTTGTTGGTGTTTCTTTTTCCTTTCTTGTTAATAAAAAAAGCCATAACCAACATCAATAATCCCCCATTTGAATAATGCAACAGCTAGAACCGCAATGATGAGATGAAAAAACCAAACGGAGGAAGTCTTCAGATGATAATGACTTGAAAGTGGTGCGCATAGTATTCACTAGTACTTTAACCTTGCATCCGCAGGGGTGAGAGACACTTTATTTATTGTAATTTGCTATGAACCTATAAATATTTTGAAAATTGTAAAACTTAATAAAAGAAAAAGGAAAAACTGGATAAAAAAGCTATATTTCAACTTTTTTTTTGAAAGTGGAATATTTGCATTAAACTTGAGCTGGAACAAAGCCAGAAGTTACATGAGGATCAACATTTGCAAATAAACTAGATGGAGGATATCACTCCCAGAAATTACAACTGTGGTGTTTGGCTACAGCCACCAAATTATGGGCATCAATATTCAGCTCCCTACGGATATAAGTAACAACACCATATATGCTCCATGCTCCCCAATAGATCCAAGCAGTCAGAGATAATATGAGTAATGGCAGCAATATGTGATCTTCCATTGACACAATTAGCAACTGTGAGAG
The DNA here is from genome assembly GCA_039519185.1 of Astragalus membranaceus. Lineage (NCBI taxonomy): Eukaryota > Viridiplantae > Streptophyta > Magnoliopsida > Fabales > Fabaceae > Astragalus > Astragalus membranaceus. The sequence goes on from CM076849.1 coordinate 52,544,481, forward strand.
CATCTGTGAGCATCACTATAGGGATGTCAAAATGGGCTTGGCCCGCCGGGCCGGCCCGTTGGCCCACCAAAAAAGGCGGGCAGGGCTAAGGTATTGTTGCCCGCCAGCCCGCGTTGCCCGCCAGCCTGCGGGCTAAACACTGTGGCGGGCAAAACCGCCTGTTAGCGCTTTTTTTTTTTTTAAAAAATCCAGTGTAAATTGACGGACCAGCCCGCTAGCCCGCCTGCCCATCATTTCGCGGGCAGGGCATGAATATTGCTGTAACACCCTTTTTTCACCCATCGTTTATTCATAATTTATCAGAGTTTTTCGCGCCAAAAGAGTGTCGCATTTTTCAACGTAAAACAAAACCTCGTAGTTTTCTCAAAACATGCAGCGGAACTATTCAACATCGTTAAAAACATCAACAACCGACAAAGTGCAAAGTGCACCAATTACTAAAAGATTCAACATCGACCGAAATTTAATTAAAAACAGTAATCGACCCTTCCCCAAGTGCTACCTATCAGAGCAGACGACACCAGGCAAAAGGAAGACTACAATCTTCACTCGGACTCACCTATAAAGTAACAACCACAAAAAGGGGTGAGATTCCATACAATATAGGAAGTGTATGAAAGACCACATACAAAGCTCGAGACATCAATTAATCACAGCAAGCAACATCACTCTTAACAGTTAATAACAGCTAAGTATACATTAACACGTCACTTTCACAACAACACATCACTTTAACAACACATCACAATGGCCAAACAACTTCATTCAATCAGTCGTGCAGTATGAATGCGATATGAGACTCAAGCAATGCACATGCATGTGGTACCAACCTACGTCACTGGCCAAAGGCCTAATTTTCGTCACTGGCACAAGGGCCTAAAATATCGTCGCTGGCCAAAGGCCTAATTTTCTCGTCGCTGGCACAAGGCCTAATGTTCATGGTATGCATGCGTCTCAATGATGTATGCACAACAGTCAAACAATCACACATCAACGTCACTGGCCATAGGCCTAATTCACATCACCGGCCGAAGGGCCTAAAACAATAGACAACACTGTAGTCCAACAATCACACATCAACGTCACTGGCCATAGGCCTAAATCACATCACTTTTCCAAAACATTTAGAATTGACGACCACTTTTGCCCGCCCCATTCATATATCACCCTCAGTTCATAACCATCACCATAACTCTGCCGCCTTTCACAACCACACTCAAAGAAACCATTTGAAATGTCATTCGAAAGTGGGGCAAGCGCGTTCCCATTCATTCCTACAAAACCTCACCGGGGCAATCTCTCAACTCACTATCCTAAACAAGGCCTTGCCATTCTAATTAGGGCAGCTTTGTCCTTGTTATGACTAGGGCAACATCAAACTTTATGAGTTGAGACAAAATCTCTTTTGATCCACCTTCCCTTTCAAAAGCCGAAGCATTCCCAATTCATCATCTTCTACGCCCCTAGTTGTTGTCACCACTAGACAGGGGCAAACTATTCACTCATCAAAGACCTGAATTGGGGCAATCTTGTATCTCTTGATCCCTCATGAGCTTCGGCAATAACCATGTCTGTCATTCCTTCACTTGCCATAAATGTCCATGCCCTAAACCAATTCCAAGTTAACTGACTCATTCATTCACATTTGCACTCTTTTGCATGCTTGCTAGGCAATGCTTCAAAGAGAGAGAACACATGTTGTTTACGTGATATCTAAAATTCAGTCATCATGGAAAGAAAGAGAAAACAAGTGAGGTTGTTTGTAAATAAAAACCTTGAGAACACCGGAGTTTGAATCAAATTCAATTTTTCAACAGAATGGTCAATAATCATCTCAATTCCTTGCATTCAAAGTCTCGCATCTCATCATCAAAAAAATGCCTGCCTCATGCATCTAGGCATCTCAATCTATTCATTATAGCATATACATCAAAGCATTACACTTGCATCTTCACATTTTGTGTATTCATCACATAGCAAAAAGAAAAAAAACGTTCCACATCAGTTGCACCATATTAATATATGCATTTCATAGAGGAAAATAGTAAAGAAGAAAAAGCAGAAATCTTTTCACTGCATTGGCACCATATTAATGTTCGCACTTCATAAAAAAGGAAAAGAACAAAAGCATTGCATGTCATTCATCATTAGAGCATTACATTTTGCATCAGATATTTCATAGAAAAAGCAAAGAAAGAAAAAAGAAAACAAAGAAAAGAAACCACAAAAGCAACACAAAAGCATTCCATTCCACAAGATACTAATCATTGCACGCGCCATTGCATCATCAAAATCCTTCAGACCATTAGGTCAATACAGACATATGATGACCCATAAACCAGACCTTTGTGTCCATAATTCAAAGCTACCCCCCTGATCCCAGGCGATCCTCATTTCATGTCTTCTCATTCACTGCTTTTTCATTAGCACATCCAGTGGTGACCCTCACTTGCAAACTCCAAACAAGCGACGAAAAGAACAGGAACATTCCCTATCATCCAGCATTCCATATCATTCATCATTTCATAAGCATTCCTTTGTCATTCAATCCTCAAACATTAAAGCGGTGCATTTGCATCATACTAACGTTAGCATTTCCATAAAAGAAAAAAGAACAAAAAAACATCAGAGCATTGCATCATATTAGTGTTTGCATTTCATAGAAAAAGCAAAAAAGAAACAAACAGAAGTTAGAACAGGAGCATCCCATTCATCAAAGCATCAATCACCGCATACACTTGCATTCAAACACCAAAGCATTATGTTTGCATTTCATAAACTACAAAGAAGAAGCAAATACAAAAGAACAAAAGCATTCCATAATATTCAAGACATCAATCATGGCATATGTTTGCATTACATGTGTCATTCATTGCATTGCTAAGCAAAATGCGGATGAACACAAGATGTTAATCCTCATGCCTAGTTCCAAGAATCAGCACTTCAGGTGTCAGTCTTTAATCTAATTCTCAAGATAGTCATCCTGGACTTGTCAGTCTCAAAATCTCATTCCCAGTCGCTCCTTTAGTTCAGAGTTCAAATGCTCTTTCAGTTTGGGGTTCATTCGCTCCTTCAGTTCGGAGTTCAAATGTCCTCGGGTCCCAAGTGATTCATTAAAAGCACGCTAAGTGTTCATCCTCATTTACTGCTTTCTAATCAGCACGCCAAGTGTTCATTTACTGCTTTCTTTCTAGCAAACCAAGCATTCATCATCACTGCATCAGACATCAAATCAATTTTCAAAATACAAAATCATTTTCAATAAATAGGAGACTAAGTCGAATGTACATTCGAAATAGTTATCACGATAGAATTGATCACCCAAGGAAGGAAAAGAACCAAAGATTCATCATCCCATCAAACATCAAAGCAATACAGTTGCATCACATCAATACTTGCATCTCATAGAAGAAAAGAAAGCTAGAGCATCCCATGTCATTCATCATTTCATGTTATTCAATATTCACATTTCATAGAAAAAAGGCAAAGAAGGAAAAGTTTTCCATTGCATGTCATCTGCCATTTCATCAAAACACAAGAGCATTACATATCATCAAACACCAAAACTTTGCATTCGCATACCCACGATTCTTAAAAGAGCAAAAAAAGAAGCCAAAAGAGAGAAAAGAGAAGAGCCAATAGAGCAACAAAAAGAAAAGAAAAGAAAGAAAAAGAAAGAAGAGAAGCTGGAGAAAGAGGAAAAGGCATATAGGAACAGGAGAAAATCATGCACTCATCACACATAAAAAGAAAAAGAAAATCATGCATTACATACAGGCAGGAGAAGAAAAGGAAAATCATTGCATTCATCAAGCATATAAGAACAGTAGAAAATCATGCATTCATCCGACATAGACAAAAGAAAAAAGAAATTCATTACATTTACATTCATCATAAGAAAAAAGAAAACAGCAATCATGGCATTTTGCATTGCATGCATTTGTTCATTTTCAGCTGCAGGTACAAAGAGAGGATGAGAACTTCGGCGTTAACCCTCGCCCCCAGGTTCCAGAAAATGCTCCCCCAAGTTGGGAGTTCAAAAAAAAAGAGAGAAACAAAAAAAGAAAAGAAAAAAGAAAGGAGAGAAACATAAAAGAAAAGAAAGAAAGAAAGAAAAGAGAGCGCTCAGGCGCGCATTGCGGATTGGAGCTCAGATAGATCATCGCTCCCTTCTGCCCAGGTCTCACATCGTGTACGAGCAACGCGATGGACCGCAGCCCCATGTGAGGTTCAACAGAATAGTTGTATCAGCCTAAGATACAGTGGACGCCGTGCATTGATCTGTATATCAGTTCTGGAGCTGATAACGATCCCCCCGGTCGCTCGAAAAGGCCAACAGGAAGAGCGTGCTCCTCAAAGCCACGCACAAACTCGGATTCATCAAGAGTTCGTTTAAGGATTACAGGTTTTAGGCAGCCTGGGCAATTTACCGCTTTTTGGACGCCAAGTGCCCATTTTACCTTTTCTGTCTGCACGCCAAGTGCCCATTTTACCTTTTCTGTCTGCACGCCAAGTGCCGATTTTACTTTTCTGCCTGCACGCAAGTGCCCATTCTACCTTTTCTGTCTGCACGTCAGTGTTCATTTACTGTTTTCGCATCAACACGAAAGTGTCTATCTTTCCAAAAACAAAAAAAAAGGGGGAAATTCTGGTTTCTCCAAATGGACAAAATTGGTATAATTTCTGAATTCTTTATTTCTATTTTACCTTCGAAATATGTCTCGCGCAATTCATATTTCTTGGTAAAATCCAAATAAAGAGGGGCAGCTGTCATACCCCAATTTTGTTCGGCTTAGGTCAAAACCCTAAATTTCCACAAAAAATAAATAAATTGAAGAGCGAAGAGCCTTATGCACTGCATTTCGGATCCTAGAAGGCATTCCAAGGTTCTTGAAATCATTTTTAGGGTTGGAACGCATTTTTCGGGCAAATTAGGGTTTTAGCGCCAAAAAGGGTATTTTGGTCAATTATAACGGTTTTTTTTTTCTCTCGCTTTCAAAAAGGCTCAAAAATATGTATAATTAAAAATAGAAATCTGAAATCAAAATAAAAAAATGAATAACAAAATAATATTGGATGCTTATTGTATTTTTAGAATTAGGGCTAATTCCTTTTTAGGTGTTTTTGCTTTTATCCATTTTTGGCCAAAGTAAGCACCAATTTCACAAGCAAACAACCTCCCTCACTCCACCCTCATGCTCCACGCCTCCCCTCACTTCAGTCCCCATCAAGTGCATATCACAAAAAAGCCTTTCATCATGACAAGCACACCTTTGAGTCCAATAACATTCAATACACAACATATTTTTACCTTTCTTCTCTCTACACCACTAAATACACACTAATTTCTTCACCTCCTTCACTCCACCCTCATGCTCCACGCCTCCCCTCACTTCAGCCCCCATCAAGTGCACATCACAAAAAAGCCTTTCATCATGACAAGCACACCTTTGAGTCCAATAACATTCAATACACAACATATTTTTACCTTCCTTCTCTCTACACCACTAAATACACACTAATTTCTTCACCTCCTTCACTCCATCCTCATGCTCCACGCCTCCCTTCACTTCAGCCCCCATCAAGTGCACATCACAAAAAAGCCTTTCATCATGACAAACACACCTTTGAGTCCAATAACATTCAATACACAACATATTTTTACCTTCCTTCTCTCTACACCACTAAATACACACTAATTTCTTCACCTCCCTCACTCCATCCTCATGCTCCACGCCTCCCCTCACTTCAGCCCCCATCAAGTGCACATCACAAAAAAGCCTTTCATCATGACAAGCACACCTTTGAATCCAATAACATTCAATACACAACATATTTTTACCTTCTTTCTCTCTACACCACTAAATACACACTAATTTCTTTATTTCCCTCTCACAACCTTGAACCCATTAGATCTTTGGCCTCCCAAGGATTTGAATAAGAACAACTCACTTCTCTCCTCTAAAAAAAACCAAGGCCGTAGCCCCTCTCCTCTCCCTCACTTCCTCTTGTTTTTCTTCCATCTCAAAGAAACCTTCCCATTTCTCCTACACCAAAAAAACCCTAACAAACAACTCACCCCTCTTTCACATACTCCCCATTTCCCACTCAAAGTCCAAGCATCATCATCAAGTAGGTACTTCTTTGAAGGATATTGGAGTTTTGTTGATTTGTGTCTAGCTCCATCTTCTCATCTCACTTTCTAGCTCAAAGCTAAGGTAATCCTTAAAACCTTGCATCATCTTTGAGTATTTCCTCAAAAATATAAAAAGCATTCATCCTATCATCTTCATATTCTCATATTGTTGATTGTTGTTGGTGAGAAGTGTCATAAGCACTTTGACAAGCACTTAGGGAGGCTTGGGTGCTTATGGTGCTTCTCACCCTTTAATAAATGTTGATTTGTGTTGATCTTAATCCTTGCCTTTCATGAAATAAAATGTGGTTTTATGGCATGTTGATTTCGCATACTCTCGTAAAAATGTGATTTACTAGTTGTTGTTGTGTTTTCTCACATTCCCTTGCATATTCACTCATGTTTGCATAACCTTCACAAAATAAGAAATTCATTTCAAGCATGATGACATTCGGCCATGGGCCTAGGTTTAGGGTTCTTGAATGCTTTTGTTTATTTCATGATTTGGGGATGAATAATAGTTGATTTAGGGTATGTATGCTCCTAGGTTTTAACATAAAAAAATTAGGGTTTGGGTTTGCTTTAATGAACTTGTTTTGTTGATGATTGGCAAGGTGATTCACACTTGTGCACTTGTGCACTTAATCCTAAGTGTGAGGATTGACCAAAGTGATTCAACATTCTTTGATACTTTGGGTTGCTAAATAATTTGCTTGCTTATGCTTGCCTATGATCATGATTGAGGCAACTCTTTTCCCTAAGCTAACAATTTCATTGTCCACTCTCATATAAGAATATCATCAACACTTGGATAGGTCAATTCCATACATTGCATCTTCCAATAGATGTGCATTTAGATTCCCTTACGTCTTGTAGAAATATTTGAGTATGGTTCTCACCTAGCATCTTCCATTAGATGTGCATTTAGGTTCAATCTTGCCCACTCTTGTATTTTTGCTTAATGCCCAATTCAAGTTCCTTCTTTGCCTATTTATGTGTTGGGATCTAACATGTGTAGTCTAGGCTAATATTTGCTCAAGAATTCAAATGAGATTGTTGTTTGCCTAAGGATTCGATTTGCATTCATTGCTTTCTTTTCTAAATGGCCTAGCATGAAAATGGTGACTAGTGACAACCACCCATAACCTTTGTTAGTTTGGTTGTCCCAAGAGCCTAAATTTCAAAAAAAAGGGATGTTTCATATGCATAAGCTACTAGTGATAATCCATCACAACCCTTGCTGGTTTGATTATCATGAACGCGTCCAATTTCAAAAAAGCATTTTTCTAAGTATCAAAGAGTTAAAAATAAGTTATTAGCGGTGATCCATCATAATCTTTGTTTGTTTGATCACCATGAAAGCTTGCATTTACAAAAGGCATTTTCAAAGAGAGTTACTAGTAATGATCCATCATAACCTTTGTTAGTTTGATCATTATGAACACTCTTCATTTTCTAGAACCTCATCAAAAAGATTTTCATTTTTAACGTCGCTTTGATTCCCATTTGGGATACGTAGGAGCGAGTCACATTCTCGTCAAGCGCAACCATAAAAAAGTTTAGCATTTGCATAACGAAAAGAAAAGAGTTATTTTCGTAACAAAAAAGAATCACTTTCGTAAACCAAGATCATTTTCAGAACAAAAACATTTTCCTTTCTAAAATCATTTTCAACTCATTGTCGCCAGTGGTTAATCAGAACCTTTGTTCGTCTAGCCCTTGGTGGCGATGTCTTTTTCCCAAAAGAACAACAATCGATGATCAATCATAACCTTTGTTAGTTTGATCATCGTGCAAATCAATCTCTTTCGAAAATCACTTTCAAAGAAGATAATAAAAACAAGTTGTTATTGATAGTCCATCAGAACCTTTGTTCGTTTGACTAGCGGTACAACTCTTTTTTTGAGTATTTAGTGGTGATTCATCATAGCCTCTGCTAGTTTAATCATTCGCTAATGCCCGTCCTATTTCAAAAACTCACTAAAAAAGATAAAAAACAAAAACTTTTCAAAAAGACAAAGAAGAACTACGTGGCTTTGAGTTCTCCATCGCACCGGGAGATACGTAGGAGCGGGCCTCGTCCCGTCAAGCGTTTTTTTCTAAAAAACCATTTTTCCCCCTTTTTCATAATAAATAAAGATTTTCATTAAGATTTTTTTCAATAAGAAGTAGAGAGGCAAAATTAAGTATTTTCAAGTCAACACACTAAAACCACACATTTAATTGAAGGTTCCCTCTCAGTAGAGAGGACGTGTGGGGTGCTAACACCTTCCCTGCGCGTAACCGACCCCCGAACCCTATTCTCTAGTTTTGCAAGACCAATCGCTTTCCAAAAAAGGTTTTCCTAATATTTTCCTTAATAAATATTGGTGGCGGCTTCATTGTCTTAGGAAAAGTTGTGAACGAGGAAGGTTCTCCCTCGGGGACTTTTTCGGGCGCAACATGTTAAAAAAATAGTTCAGAATGCCTTAAAATTAGAGTATCCAGTTAGGCACCTGGATAAGCTTTCCAAAACATTTTGAAACGCCTCAATCGGACTCTCGAGTCAAAAGTTATTTCGAAAACAGTTTAGGAGAAAACTAAGACATCCTGAAAATGGCGCCCAGCGAAGGGGATCCAACCAAATTTTCGCAAAAGTGAACAATTCGCACAGGAGCAAGAACGGAATGACTCAATATGATTAGGCAAAAAGGCACGGACCAAAACACCAAGAGAAACAGAATAGGGCTTGGCGCCCATGGGTAGGGATCCGAAGACAGCAACACAACACAGAATGGCAACACAGCACAAGTGCTGAATTCCTACGGCAGTACACCTACTTCAGAGAATTAATTAAAATAGCAAACGACATCGGATTTCAACAAAAGACCACTCATTGGAAAGCCCTCTGAGTTTAGTTTATGCCTATGATTTTTATTTTTCAAAATAAGTATCCAGTTGGTACAGTTTTTCAAAACACTACACTGTGGTACCAAAATCGGACAGAACTCTCTACCCAGCTTACAACCAAATTGTCTTTCTCATTTCTTAATGAAATTTCGTGAAACCAGTGCCTATTTCGTAGAGAATTTAGTCTACTTTCCAATGAAACAAGAATCGTTCAAAACGGAGTTCAATTGATAACACAAAGCCTACAAAAACCGAACCTACTCACAGTTTGATTTCAGAAATTTGACCTAACTTCGGTGACTCATAACTTGAGCTACACAACTCCAAATTGAGCGAAACCAGTGCCAAAACGACCGGATTTAAGTCTATTTTCAAAAACAAACAGCCACATAATTTTTGGATCAACCAAACAGTACCAGTTTCAGAAAAACCGAAACAGTGTCCAGAAATGCACAAAGACCATAAACAAGTAGAACTCATCATGATCAATTCCCAAACAACAATTTCAACACCACATACTAATGCATTTGCTGAAACACCTTACATGCAAAATCATAAATTCTCAACAACAAATCATCATATGGCAACAATTATTATTATGAGCATAACAACATGTCATTTAGGCATAGGAATGTGAGGAAATCAAGCATACATCAAATTACTCAACAAGGCACACAATCATAGGGCATGCGATTTTTCAAGACAACAATATGGTGATCAAGACACCCTAAAACCCCACATGTAGATCCCTCATAAACCCTTATATTGAATTAAATACCACCCTTACCTTTTAGAGGAATTCGAAATCCCTTTAGCCTTATAACCTTGGAGCCCTAGCTTTTTCCTTCTCTCTTCTTTCCTCTTCTTGATGATCCACGCCCCCTGTAACACCCTAAAATATTTAATTAATTTATTTAATTAAGTATTTGGGGATTTAAATTAATTTATTTGATATTATGTAATTAATTAGAATTTTATTAATGATGGTGGTATTAGGAGGGTGTGGAGGCGCCACTTGCATGACTTGGGCTTGAGTGGAAGGCCCAAGCCCATGATCCACTAGTATGCGAAGTGGACTAGTGATTGGGGGTTAGGGTTTTTGGCTAATTGTTGCGAATTGCAAGAGAGAGCAAGAGAGAAAGAGAAGAGCGTGAGAAAGAGAGAAAACAAGGAGGCGGCCAAGAGGAGAAGGAGAAGAGGATTCGAAGATCAAGAGGAAGGGATCTCCGTTGTTGCTGTGGCTCTGTAGGTGACTTCTCCTAGGGCATCGAATTCTTCTTCTTGAAAAGGTTAGGGGAGCTCTATCATTCTATCTAATAAATCATATGATGGGTCCTAGATCTAGGGTTAGACTAGATTTCTTGATACATTGTTGATGTTGGTTTTTATATATATATATATATGCGAATTGATGCATGCATAAATTCTTGATGTGTTCTTGATACATTGTTGATGATGGTTTTTATATATACATGTATGCGAATTGAATTGTTGAGTTTTATATATACATGTACGCGAATTGAATTGTTGAGTTGTATATATATATGTATGCGAATTGATTTGTTGAATTTTTATATATGGATGCGAATTGAATTGTTGGAATTATAATCGTTGAGGTAATTGCGACCTATGCGTTGTTTGATGACTTGTGGCATTTGAGTATTCATGAAACTGAAATTTGGTATGTTGGATTTGCTTGTGTTGTTAGCAAATTGGGTGAGTGTGTGCATAGGCGCTTAGGGCGCCAAGGTGATAGTGAAGATAATGCCCAATTGAATTTTGAGAAAGTGATTAAAATAAGTGTATTTTTGGTTGCCTGGGCGCCTAAGGCGCCTATTTTCAGAATGTTGCTTGATTTTTCCCAAACTTCTTTTTAGCATAACTTTTGACTCAGACGTCCGTTTTGAACGATTCGAAAAGTGTCGTGAAGCTTTTTACGTTGTCTATCTATGGGTCCAATTTTTTAAAATGAAAAATTGTTATTTTCTGATTGTTTGTGGCCGCCCAAGTGGCCTTCCCCGGTGATCGTCCCAGTGACATTGAAAAATGATATGGAGCCCTTTAAAAATCCCTTTTGGTGTATAAACAACAGTTTTAACGTGGTAGTGTCAAAAATGATGATTTTGACGAGGATGCCCTTGGTGGCTAGTCAAATGACTGTTTTGCCCCTAGTGGCCAAAGTTGATGATAATGATGTGTAAATGACGAGGATGCCCTTGGTGGCTAGTCAAATGACGTTTTTGCCCTCAGTGGCTATTATTGAGCTGATTGATATTTATGTGTAAGTGACGATGAAAACCCAGTGACGTTTGAGGCCCGAAGGGCTAAGTGATGTTAAGGTCTAAATGGCCAAGTGACGTTGTGTGCTGATTATGAATTTGACAGGTGCTGTGCTCTTTGCGAGCAAACCGGTAAGTGACGGGTCACATAGTTGACTATGATTTGAGTAATTGTGCGTTTGTGTGTTGTGAGTGGTGCATGTCATAGTGTCTCATGCCCATATGCATAAACCCAGTGACGTTTTGAGGCCTGAGTGGCTAAGTGACGATGAGGCCTGAGTGGCTAAGCGACGTTTTATGAAAAGGTACCTCATGCATATGCCCGCGAGTGGGTTGCATTTCATAAGCCTACATGACATGAGATGAGTTATTGTAAGTGATGTGAATGATGACTGTGATGTGGATATTTAGTGTTTTGGATGCTGATTGTTCTAGTGCGTAGCCTATGATTAGTACTTATCATATTTTCTATTATATGGATTGAAATGATGCTCACCCTTTCCTGTTTGAATGTTACCCTCGTGTTGGTAACGTGCAGGTGATTCCCAGTGAATGCCTTAGCTTCACTTCTTGAGTCGAGTCGTCATGCTCTGATACGTAGCACTCAGGGGGGGAAACGAACTCGACATTTTATTAATGATTTTTCTGGTTGTTATGTGTCATACCCCAATTTTGTCCGGCTTGGGTCCAAACCCTAATTTTCCACACAAAAATAAATTATATCCTAGAAACCGCTCCAAAGTTTTCGAAATCATTTTTAGGGTTAGAATGCACTTTCTAAGAAATTAGGGTTTTGAAAAATATGTTACGCATGCATGGCAAGCTTTGGAAAATATTTTATGCATGCATGGCAAAGACCTAAAAGCATTTTTGTGGAAAGCAAGAATTGATTTCTATTTTGTTCCAAAGGCCAAGAATCGATTTATAGTATATTGCATAGGCCTTGAAATCGATCTTCAGGCTCTTCCATAGGCCATGAATCGATTCCTAATTGTTGTAACTAAGTGAAGAATCGATTTTTACCTATTTAGGATGTCCTGAAAATCGATTTCCCTCTTCTTGCATAGGCCTTGAAATCGATTTTCAGGCTCTTCCATAGGCCATGAATCGATTCCTCATTGTGTTAACTAAAGCAAGAATCGATTTTCACCTATGAAGAAGGTCCTGAAAATCGATTCCTCTTGTTTTCAAAGGAGCCAAGAATCGATTCTTTATTATCTCCAAAGGCTCAAGAATCGATTCCCACTATTTTAACTAAAGCAAGAATCGATTTTCACCTATGCAAAAGGTCCTGAAAATCGATTCCTGTTGTTTTCAAAGGAACCAAGAATCGATTCTTTATTATTTTCAAAGGTAAAGAATCGATTCCTACATATTTCCAAAGGCTCAAACAATCGATTCATCCTTGCAATAAATGTTTTTTAAAAATTCTACGCCTATAAATAGGCAGCTTCAAAATCACATTCGGGGGAGGAGACTACACGAGATCAGAGAGAAGAATTGCTACACACTTCACACGAGATCAGAGAGAAGAATTGCTACACACATTTTTTCACAAGATCTGAGAAGAATTGCTCCAGAAACATTTTCACAAGATCTGGGAAGACAACTCTCGCAAATCTCATTTTCCAGTTCTCCGCTTCATTTTTGTTCTTCAGATCTGTAATATCTGCCTTCATCAGAGGTATTTCTGTTTTTATATTTGTTAAAATTCAATCATTCTGATCCATGCCCTATGTGATTTAATTTAGCTGTAGTGTCCTTGTTGATGATGAACCACATGATTCCCACTTATGCCTAGTGCATCATTTTCTAAGTGGTGAAGATGGTCTCCGATGATTCAACCTTCCCCTTTCAAACTCTTTCAAAAAAAACATCTTTCATTAGAACTACGTCGCTTTGATTCCCGTTTGGGATACGTAGGAGCGAGCCACGTTCTCGTCAAGCGCAACAAATAAAAATTCTTTTCATCCCCATAAACAAATTATTTTCATAAAAACAAACAAAAGAATCATTTTCCAACCCATTGTTGCTAATAGCTCATCAGAGCCTCTGTTCGTTTAGCTATTAGTGACAATGTCTTTTTCTCATAAGAATAATAAACGATGGTCCATCATAACCTTTGTTAGTTTGATCATTGTGCAAATCAATCTCTTTCGAACATCACTTTCAAAAAGATAATAAAAACAAGTTGTTATCAATAGTCCATCAGAACCTTTGTTCGTTTGACTAGCGGTACAACTCTTTTTGAGCATTTAGCAGTGATTCATCATAGCCTCTGCTAGTTTAATCATTTGCTAATGCTCGTCCTATTTCAAAAAACTCACTAAAAAAAAAGATAAAAAACAAAAACTTTTCAAAAAGAACCAAGAACTACGTAGCTTTGAATTCTCCATCGCACCGGGAGATACGTAGGAGCGGGCCATGTCCCGTCAAGCACTTTTTTCTAAAAACCCTTTTTTCCCCCCTTTCTCACCAAAAATAAAATTTCCAGTAAGTTTTCTCATTCGTCTTCAAACAAGAAATAAATAGGCAAATCTAGGTATTTTTCAAATCAAACGTTAAAACCACACATTTAATTAGAGGTTCCCTTTCGGTAGAAAGGACGTGCGCGGTGCTAACACCTTCCTCGCGCGTAATCGACCCCCGAACCTATATCTCTAGTTTTCAAAAGACCATCCGCCTTGTCCAAAAGACCTTTTTTCAATGTTTTGGTCTTAAAATTAAAATATTGGTGGCGGCTCCAAAATTATTCCACGTTGTACATTGAGAAACCCTAAGCCGGGGATTTTTCGGGGTGCAACAGCTGGCGACTCCACTGGGGAACTTTTTTTAAAAGACGAGGGTCAAGCCTAACTAATTAAAATGTGTGGTTTAATGTATTGTTGATTTGATTAAAACCCTGTTTGCCTTTCTTTCTTATCTTTTATTCCCTTTCTTTTATCGCTTATGCCCATGCATTTTTTTCAATCCCCATGATCCCCTCTTCTTGGCTCCTCTTCCTAAGGTAAGCGGTATCCTTGTTTATAGATATTTTAGGTATGAAACCCTAGGGTAGATAACTTGTTATCGCTTGCTTTTGCCTGGACTGCTCTGGTTTTTTATTTCAGGTGGGGGTAGTACTAAAGAAAATGCCCTTAACACACACTACACTTATACCCTGTGACTATGTGTTTTGAGTGGGACCATAACCCAGGTCTGCAAAAACTTAAGAGAGTGGATTCGAGTAGTGAGAGCCCATCAGGACCTTTGTCCGTTTGGCTACTTGCGAAAGTTTCAACCAGAGTTGTGCTCTTTCATGATGCCTCACACCTAGCAGTTTGCTGCATTTGTGGGGAATTTTGTGAAAGAGACTGTAGCTCTGGTGGCCTTGTGAGGGAGTGAATAGAGCTACATGGAAGGATTACCCTTTAAATTGCCCTAGATCATAGGTCTCACCTCTTTTTAGGTCACAAGGGCTTTTCCAAAATTGTGTGTTGCATTATTATATCTAGTTTAGTTCATTTCCGCCAACATTTTTTGAAAAAAACAACAAAATCAAAAAAAAGAATATGTTTTTCCTTCACTTTCATGAGGTGGCATATAGGGTATACTGCCCTAAAATTTCAAAACCCCCACCTGTAAATGTCTGTCTTTATAACAAGCATCCTCATCACTCGCATTTTACATCGTAACAGCATGCATTACATAAGCAAAATTCTGAAAAATTCATACAGCATTCCTCATGCATCTAATAACATAAAGCCATGTGCATATGCATTGCATTCATTTACGCATTCATACTTGTACTCATAAAAGATGTTCTATCATCAGAGAAAGAAAAACAAAAGGCAAGCTGGTTCGCCAACACCGATACTCTACCCGTCTACAGGCAAGACTAATGGCTAGCAATCAACATCTCGAGAATGAGGACCCCCTGGGTCAAGATGAGTCGGTTGTGGAAATTCTTAACCCCGAGCAGCTGGCTCAAGAGAATCAAGCTTTGAAGACTAAAGTGGAGGCTATGGAGGCTCAGAGGGCCGAGATAATGAATATGCTGCAAAATCTGAGAAGTGGGACCACTGCTGAAGCCATTCCCGTGGTGACAAGTCAGCCTGCTGTGGTTACTTCTAGTGGAGCTGCGGGTGTGCCACACCTTCACATCCCTAGTCCCAGTATTATACCTCCCAGAAGTTCTTCTGCTCTTGCTCCGGAGATTATTGTGAATCCTCCAAGTGTTGCTTGTCAAATGGGAAATTCCGCTCAGTATGGGGTTTACTACTTCAGTCCGAGGAGCTATCCTCAGGGCCAGATGATTGAAAGCCCACAGCCAAGAGACAGATATCACTTGCTAGAAGAACGATTCCAGATACATGAGATGATGGTCATATTGCAGAGCTTAAAGAGTGGGGCAGCTGCTGAAGGTGTCATTGTCGTGGGTCCAGTTGGTGTCATTCCTCCGCCACCACAAACTGTTCCATTCTCTGCCCCTGTGCCATCCCAGCAAGGCGGTGACAGTCACAAGGCTCAGGGTTATCAGTACAAGAAACGAACCAGTTTTGATCCAATACCGATGACATGCACTGAATTGTTTAATCACCTGACTTCCAAGAACCTGATTAGCACCCGGCCAATGAAGGCCCTTCAACCGCCATTTTCCCGAAGGTACAATGCAAGTGCTACCTGCAGTTTCCACGAAAACGGGGTTGGTCATACTGTGGAGGAGTGCAGAGCCTTCAAGCATGCAGTGCAAGACCTGATAGATCGGTGCGTGATTCAGATAGGAACCCCTGATATTGATGGTGAAGAAGAAATCAATGAGGAAGTAACAGCGGTGCCTGCGAAAGAGGGATGTTGGGATACCCTAGGGGAGCCCAGTGGAAAGTTTGATTACTTGGTCAGGTATGACGCTCCCGAGAGTGCTCAAATCCGAATGGAAGACATCCAGCCCACGGGATGGGATGAGGAAGAAGAACAACACGATCAAATTGCTGTCATCAATGATGAGGGTGGTGCAAACCTGGTTTGTCGCTGCAGTGCTGGTGAAAGAATTAAAGGATTGAAAGACTGCTGATCCTCCTGGGACCTTTTAAAGTAGTCATTTGTAATGCAACCCTGTGGCTCTGCCCAAGGCCACAGGACCAGTTGTTAGGGGCGCACATGTTTTTATTTTCTAAATCATCATCATCAATAAAAATGTTGTTTTTGAATTCCAATCAATAAAAAATCAATTCCTTTTCATTTCATGTGTTTCTTCTTTTCTTTATTTTTGCTTGCTTGTCTCACCTTCCATTCTGCTTTTTCGCCTCGGCAAAAAGCAAATCCATAGCAATCGTCTCTCAAAATAACAGTGCCAACGGTCCATATTTTGACTTTGATCACCTTATCAATCAAGCAAAGTGGGACGTTGAGAAAGACCGGGAAAATCCTCCAGAAGGTTAATGAAGCAAAGAAAAGGGGTTATTCAGCAAAGGAAAGGAAATAAAGAAGAAGGGCAAGTGCATGAAAATAAGTGAATTATTGTCCCAGAGTTAATTTTGAGGAAATAAGCAATCATGATTTGAAATGAAGTCGGACTACCATTCCATTTCCAAAAACAAAATCCTCTCCTAACCACCTTAAGCCAAGAAAATCCCAAAGAGAAACCAAAATCCTTTCCGACCCATCTTAAGCCAAGAAAAAGCCAAAAATCCAAAAGTCACCTTAGACAAGGATCACCTCGAATAAAAAACAGTGCATCGTTCTTTACCAGCTCACCCAAGCTCAAGAAAAAGAAGAAGTCAAAGAAGGAAAAATCATTCAAAAAGGAAAATCCCAAAACCAAAAGAAAAATACAAAAGAAATAGTGAGTTGATACACGTTACCACAAAACCCAAGAGGTCCTTGTCTCAATAAACCTTCAAACACTTTCTCATTTCCATACACCCCTCCTCTCATAAACCGCAAACACTCTCATTTGACCGCGATGACCCGCCCTCCATAGACCTTTAGCCAGGAATGAAATTTCCTAATACCTCATCAAGCCAGTTAACCATCATAAATCATCGATCGACAGCCAACGCCGAATAAAAAACCATCCTGCCATTAGCCCCAAATACCTCATTAAGCCTACTCATCTCTCCTCCACAAAACACTACAATCCCGAAAGGTCCATTCCGATCAATGATTGATTGCTGTTGTTTCTCAAAGTTTTAGCTCAAGGACAAGTAAATTCATTTGTTTACAATATGCCAAGTGGGGCAATTATGTCGCTCTTCACCCCTCCTACAACTGGGGAAATTGACCCTACACCTATCTCATCCCTTATCATACAGGGGCAACCCCCTTTCTTCTCTAGTGTATGGGTCAGAAGCAGTTCTTCTCATCAAGGTTGAAATACCCTCTCTACGAGTAGTCATGGAGGCCAGGTTAGAAGAAGCAAAATGGATCCAAGCTCGTCTAGATCAACTGAATCTCATTAAAGGGAAAAGAATTGCTGCCCTGCGCTATGGCCAGTTGTACCAACAAAAGATGAAGGCAGCTTTCGGCAGGAAAGTCCGTCTTCGAGAATTCGGCGAAGGGGATCTTGTACTCAAAAAGATCCTACCTATCCAGACTGACTCCGTGGAAAGTTGATACCCACTTATGACGGTCCATATGAAGTCAAGAAAGCTTTTTCCAGAGGAGCGCCGATACTCATAAATATAGACGGCAAAGATCTCGGGAATCCAGTCAATTCAGATTAAGTGAAGAAGTATTATGCCTGAAAGAAATAGAGAAAAAAAGAGAAAGACAAGCCAAGTAAGAATTAGCTCGCTAGGTTGAAAACCCACAAAGGGCGGCCTAGGCAAAATCAGAGCGACCCGGTGGATTGAAAACCCGCAAAGGGCGATCCAGGCAAAAATTAGGGTCTGAAAACTTAGGCATGAAAAGTAAAGAAAGGCATACAACTCTCCTACAAGCTTGGATGAGGGAGTGATCAAGGTCAAGGACATAGATGTTTGGCACTGTTCCACAGAGACGGACAGTCAGAATTCAGCTTCTCTCCTTTTTCGTGTCTTTTTACAGTTTAAACTTTCAACTGTAATAAATAATCGGCGTAACTTCTTGTGCGACCGGTTTCCACATTAATAAAGTTCAAATTTCTCGTATCTGTTCACTCTTTTATTTTCTGCTTTTTCTGCTCAAAATAAACGTTTTATGATGATGATGGTCCTGAACTATAAAACATGTGCATATATCATAGAGCATTGCAAATCATTACGAGATTCTTAAGAGTCCTGAGAGAAAGTACACCCTCAAAATCAGTCAATCATGCAAGAGAAAGCAACTACATCCACGATTGCTTCCAACCAGCAAAGTCAAACCAGCATGCACCCGGCCCATGAGCCCCGCAAGTCCAACAGGTTCCTCAGTCTCGTGTCATGAGCGTCGCGGGTTGGCTGAACCAGCAAAAATAATAATAAAAAAAAAAGAAGGCAATAAGCAAACACCGTCATGCATTACATTCATCATTACACCAAAATCATAGCATAACATGCACTCATCGCATGCACATGCATAACATGCCTTTGCATTGCATGCACATGCATAACATGCACTCATAACATGCACTCATAACATGCATAACATGCCTTTGCATAACATGCACTCATAACATGCACTTATAACATGCATAACATGCCTTTGCATAACATGCACTCATAACATGCACTCATAACCTGCACTCATACTCCATGCACCATTCCTTGCATCAACTGACGTATGCAGGTACCTCAATCCAATACAGCAGCATCGGTCATTTCAAATCGACCAATCAACTGAATTTGTGAGCCCTCTGTGCTCATCCTGAGCCCTCTGTGCTCCCTCCTGAGCCCTCTGTGCTCCCCTCGTGAGCCCTCTGTGCTCATCCTGATCCCTCTGTGCTCCCTCTTGAGCCCTCTGTGCTCATCCTGATCCCTCTGTGCTCCCTCCTGAGCCCTCTGTGCTCCCCCTGAGCCCTCTGTGCTCATCCTGAGCCCTCTGTGCTCATCCTGAGCCCTCTGTGCTCCCCCTGAGCCCTCTGTGCTCATCCTGAGCCCTCTGTGCTCCCTCCTGAGCCCTCTGTGCTCCCCCCTGAGCCCTCTGTGCTCCTCCTGAGCCCTCTGTGCTCCGCCTGAGCCCTCTGTGCTCCCCCCTGAGCCCTCTGTGCTCCTCCTGAGCCCTCTGTGCTCCTCCTGAGCCCTCTGTGCTCCTCCTGAGCCCTCTGTGCTCCCCCTGAGCCCTCTGTGCTCATCCTGAGCCCTCTGTGCTCATCCTGAGCCCTCTGTGCTCATCCTGAGCCCTCTGTGCTCCCTCCTGAGCCCTCTGTGCTCCCCTCGTGAGCCCTCTGTGCTCATCCTGATCCCTCTGTGCTCCCTCTTGAGCCCTCTGTGCTCCCCCCTGAGCCCTCGGTGCTCCTCCTGAGCCCTCTGTGCTCATCCTGAGCCATCCGCGCTCATCCTGAGCCCTCAGTGCTCCTTCTTTACTGCGTTCTTTATCGCTTTATTTCCTGCTTTTTGCACGCCAAGTGCCCATTTACTTTTCTGTTTGCACGCCAAGTGCTCATTTTACTTTTCTGTCTGCTTTAGTTGAAAATTTCAATCAATCAACCAACAGGATTCGTGAATCCCTTCAGGACCCAAGTGTCCCTTCAAAAACAGACTTCACCTCGTATTCGAGCTGCGGGTAAGTCCTTCAGACCCCAAGTGGTCCTTCAGACTAGTTGTGTCAGCCTAAGACACAATGGACGTCCTTCATAGTCAACATATCAGTTCCGGAGCTGATCTTGACCCATCATGGCCGCTCGAAAGGCCCCCTCAGACCGTTTTACTAGTACCATAGCTAGTAGCGCTCCTTCAGACCACGATGGTCCTTCAATTAAGGCCTAGGCAGCCTTCCAGACCCTGAGTGGTCCTTCATTGCCTTAGTGCTCCTTCAGACCCTGAGTGGTCCTTCAGAGCCTTAGTGCTCCCTCAGACCCTGAGTGGTCCTTCAGAGCCTTAGTGCTCCTTCAGATCCCGAGTGGTCCGTCATTTTCTCTCTCGGTTAATGCGCCAGATGTTAACCATTCCCCATTTGTTCTCAAGCCCATCTATTCAAAAAAATAGAAAAAGAAAAAGAGGAAAATTCGGGTTTCCCCAAGTAGACAAAATCGGTATAATTTCTGAATTCTTTATCTTCATTTTGCCTTGGAATATGTTTCGGCCAATTCATATTCCTCGTTAAAATTCAGATAAAGAGGGGCAGCTGTCATACCCCAATTTTGTCCGGCTTGGGTCCAAACCCTAATTTTCCACACAAAAATAAATTATATCCTAGAAACCGCTCCAAAGTTTTCGAAATCATTTTTAGGGTTAGAATGCACTTTCTAAGAAATTAGGGTTTTGAAAAATATGTTACGCATGCATGGCAAGCTTTGGAAAATATTTTATGCATGCATGGCAAAGACCTAAAAGCATTTTTGTGGAAAGCAAGAATTGATTTCTATTTTGTTCCAAAGGCCAAGAATCGATTTATAGTATATTGCATAGGCCTTGAAATCGATTTTCAGGCTCTTCCATAGGCCATGAATCGATTCCTAATTGTTGTAACTAAGTGAAGAATCGATTTTTACCTATTTAGGATGTCCTGAAAATCGATTTCCCTCTTCTTGCATAGGCCTTGAAATCGATTTTCAGGCTCTTCCATAGGCCATGAATCGATTCCTCATTGTGTTAACTAAAGCAAGAATCGATTTTCACCTATGAAGAAGGTCCTGAAAATCGATTCCTCTTGTTTTCAAAGGAGCCAAGAATCGATTCTTTATTATCTCCAAAGGCTCAAGAATCGATTCCCACTATTTTAACTAAAGCAAGAATCGATTTTCACCTATGCAAAAGGTCCTGAAAATCGATTCCTGTTGTTTTCAAAGGAACCAAGAATCGATTCTTTATTATTTTCAAAGGTAAAGAATCGATTCCTACATATTTCCAAAGGCTCAAACAATCGATTCATCCTTGCAATAAATGTTTTTTAAAAATTCTACGCCTATAAATAGGCAGCTTCAAAATCACATTCGGGGGAGGAGACTACACGAGATCAGAGAGAAGAATTGCTACACACTTCACACGAGATCAGAGAGAAGAATTGCTACACACATTTTTTCACAAGATCTGAGAAGAATTGCTCCAGAAACATTTTCACAAGATCTGGGAAGACAACTCTCGCAAATCTCATTTTCCAGTTCTCCGCTTCATTTTTGTTCTTCAGATCTGTAATATCTGCCTTCATCAGAGGTATTTCTGTTTTTATATTTGTTAAAATTCAATCATTCTGATCCATGCCCTATGTGATTTAATTTAGCTGTAGTGTCCTTGTTGATGATGAACCACATGATTCCCACTTATGCCTAGTGCATCATTTTCTAAGTGGTGAAGATGGTCTCCGATGATTCAACCTTCCCCTTTCAAACTCTTTCAAAAAAAACATCTTTCATTAGAACTACGTCGCTTTGATTCCCGTTTGGGATACGTAGGAGCGAGCCACGTTCTCGTCAAGCGCAACAAATAAAAATTCTTTTCATCCCCATAAACAAATTATTTTCATAAAAACAAACAAAAGAATCATTTTCCAACCCATTGTTGCTAATAGCTCATCAGAGCCTCTGTTCGTTTAGCTATTAGTGACAATGTCTTTTTCTCATAAGAATAATAAACGATGGTCCATCATAACCTTTGTTAGTTTGATCATTGTGCAAATCAATCTCTTTCGAACATCACTTTCAAAAAGATAATAAAAACAAGTTGTTATCAATAGTCCATCAGAACCTTTGTTCGTTTGACTAGCGGTACAACTCTTTTTGAGCATTTAGCAGTGATTCATCATAGCCTCTGCTAGTTTAATCATTTGCTAATGCTCGTCCTATTTCAAAAAACTCACTAAAAAAAAAGATAAAAAACAAAAACTTTTCAAAAAGAACCAAGAACTACGTAGCTTTGAATTCTCCATCGCACCGGGAGATACGTAGGAGCGGGCCATGTCCCGTCAAGCACTTTTTTCTAAAAACCCTTTTTTCCCCCCTTTCTCACCAAAAATAAAATTTCCAGTAAGTTTTCTCATTCGTCTTCAAACAAGAAATAAATAGGCAAATCTAGGTATTTTTCAAATCAAACGTTAAAACCACACATTTAATTAGAGGTTCCCTTTCGGTAGAAAGGACGTGCGCGGTGCTAACACCTTCCTCGCGCGTAATCGACCCCCGAACCTATATCTCTAGTTTTCAAAAGACCATCCGCCTTGTCCAAAAGACCTTTTTTCAATGTTTTGGTCTTAAAATTAAAATATTGGTGGCGGCTCCAAAATTATTCCACGTTGTACATTGAGAAACCCTAAGCCGGGGATTTTTCGGGGTGCAACATTATGTCCATGTGGACTCTTCTGTTATGTTTTATTATTTTCCGCTGCGTAGTTGGTTTTGTTATGTTGAGTTTTATAAGCGACGTTAAATTGAGGCTTGAGATTCTTTATTTGTGACGTGCTACGTGAACGCAGGATTACTGAGTTGAACTATTTTCAAAATTGATAAGCGACGTTTTATTGAAGTATGTGTAACATTCCCTATGAACGAAATTTTTAAACTCTGATTTTATAAACAAAGTGACGGGTAGAAAGGGGTGTTACATTAGTGGTATCAGAGCAGTTCGGTCTGTCCGGCCAATGTTGTCCTGTCATAGTGTCTTATGACAATAGATTAGTTCTGAATCTTTGGTTTGTGCTGCAGTGATAGTTCATAATGGCTGGGAGGAACGACGCTGCTCTTGTTGCTGCATTGCAGGCTATGGCTCAGGCTGTGCAGGGACAGCAGAATGCTGGAGATAATGCTGGTTTTCGGAGTCTGACTACCTTCCAGAGAGAGAATCCGCCCACCTTTAAGGGCAAATATGATCCAGATGGTGCTATGGCTTGGTTGAAGGAGATCGAGAGGATTTTCCGGGTGATGGACTGCACTGTTGAGCAGAAGGTCCGTTTTGGTACCCACATGTTAGCCGAGGAGGCCGACGACTGGTGGTTGGCTACTAGGCAGAGGTTGGAGGCTGTGCAGGAAGAGATTACTTGGGAGGTATTCAGCAGGGAATTTCTGAGGAAATATTTTCCTGAAGACGTCAGAGGGAAGAAAGAGATAGAGTTCTTGGAGCTGAAGCAGGGTGGTATGTCTGTGACTGTCTATGCGGCAAAATTTGTGGAATTAGCAAAATTTTATCCACACTACAGTGAGGCTGCAGCTGAATTTTCTAAATGCATCAAATTTGAGAATGGGTTGAGGCCTGATATTAAAAAGGCCATTGGTTATCAGAAGATTCGTGTGTTCGCAGATCTGGTTGACAGTTGCAGAATCTTTGAGGAGGACAGTACTGCTCATTACAAAGCTACTTCTGAGAAAAAGGGTAAGTTTCAGAGTCGAAGCAAGCCGTATGAGGTTCCTGCGGGTAAGAGTTATCAGAGGGCTGCTGGAGGTAAAAATTCTAGTGGGGGAGATGCCCCTGCTAGCATTGTCTGTTATAAGTGTGGCAAGCCTGGCCACAAGAGTACTACATGCAGGTCTGATGAAAGGAATTGCTACCGCTGTGGTAAAAAGGGTCATATGGCAGCCGAGTGTAAGGTCAAGGATGTGGTGTGTTTCAACTGTGGTGAGTCTGGTCATATCAGTACAAAGTGTACAAAGCCGAAGAAGGAAAGGTCTACCGGGAAGGTATTTGCATTGGCAGGAGAGGAGCCTGATGATGATGATGGTCTGATTAGAGGTACGTGTTTTATTAATGGTACTTCTCTGAAATCTCTTATTGATACTGGTGCTACCCATTGTTTTATATCTGTTGATTGTTGTAAGAGATTGGGTCTTGTTTTATCTGCTATGTGTGGGGATATGGTTGTCGATACTCCTGCGAAGGGGTCGGTGATTACGTCCCAGGTGTGTTCTCAGTGTCCCGTGTCGATCTTCGGCAGGGACTTTATTGTAAATTTTGTCTGCTTGCCGTTGAGAGGTCTGGATGTAATCTTAGGCATGGACTGGTTAGAGAATAATCACGTTCATATCAACTGTCATAGCAAGTCGGTTAGTTTCGGTGAAGAAAGTTCCGTTTTGGTATCTGCTGGTCAGTTGAAGAAGTTGAAGAAAGAAGGAGTGCAGTTATTTGCGTTGATGGCTTCGTTGTCTGCTGAGAGTCAGGCTGTTATTGAAGAACTGAAAGTAGTACGCGAGTTTCCTGAAGTTTTTCCTGATGAAATTCCGGGTGTGCCACCGGAAAGAGAAGTTGAGTTTTCAATTGATCTTGTACCTGGTACGAGGCCTGTGTCTATGGCACCGTACAGGATGTCGGCGTCGGAATTGTCTGAGTTAAAGACGCAACTTGAAGAATTGCTTGAGAAAAAGTTTGTGAGACCGAGTGTGTCACCGTGGGGAGCTCCGGTATTGTTAGTGAAGAAGAAAGATGGGAGCATGAGGTTATGTGTGGACTATCGTCAGTTAAATAAGGTAACTATCAAGAATAAGTATCCGCTTCCGAGGATCGACGATCTGATGGATCAGTTAGTGGGTGCCCGTGTTTTCAGCAAAATTGATTTGAGGTCCGGATATCATCAGATTAAAGTAAAGGATGAAGATGTTCAGAAAACAGCGTTCAGGACAAGGTATGGGCATTATGAATATTCAGTGATGGCGTTCGGTGTGACCAATGCTCCTGGTGTATTTATGGAATATATGAACCGTATTTTCCATAATTACCTAGATCGGTTTGTGGTGATCTTCATAGATGACATTCTAGTTTATTCTAAGTCAGAGGAAGAGCATGCTGAGCACCTGAAGTCAGTGTTGGAAGTTTTAAAAGAGAAAAAGTTGTACGCTAAGTTATCGAAGTGTGAGTTCTGGCTGAAAGAGGTGAGTTTCCTTGGGCACGTGATTTCTGGTAATGGTATTGCGGTTGATCCGGCAAAAGTAGAAGCAGTGTTAGAGTGGGAGTCTCCGAAGTCCGTAACAGAGATTAGAAGCTTTTTGGGTTTGGCTGGGTATTACAGGAGGTTCATCGAGGGTTTTTCCAAGTTGGCCCTTCCGTTGACTCAGTTGACTTGTAAGGGTAAAGTTTTTGTTTGGGATGCTCGCTGTGAGGAAAGTTTTGTGGAACTGAAAAAGAGATTGACAACGTCGCCTGTTTTGACGTTGCCTAATCCGGAGGAACCGTTTGTTGTATATTGTGACGCTTCGAAGATGGGTCTGGGTGGTGTGCTGATGCAAGATGGAAAGGTTGTTGCGTATGCATCGAGGCAATTGCGGATTCATGAGAAAAATTACCCTACGCATGATTTGGAGTTGGCTGCTGTGGTATTTGTGCTTAAGATTTGGAGGCACTACCTTTATGGTTCGAGGTTCGAAGTGTTCAGTGATCATAAGAGTTTAAAGTATCTGTTCGATCAGAAAGAGTTGAATATGAGACAGCGTCGGTGGTTGGAGCTCTTGAAGGATTATGACTTTGGTTTGAATTATCATCCCGGCAAAGCTAATGTCGTGGCTGATGCTTTAAGCAGAAAGTCTTTGCATATGTCGGCAATGATGGTGAAAGAATTAGAGCTGATCGAGGAATTCAGGGATTTGAGTTTGGTTTGTAAAATGACACCTCGCAGTGTCAAACTGGGAATGTTAAAGATCGATAATGATTTCCTGGGCAGCATCAGGAAAGCCCAGAAGACAGATGTCAAGTTAGTGGATTTAATTAATGGGGTCGGTCAGTCTGAAGGTGAAGATTTCAAATTAGATTCCAGTGGTGTGTTGAGGTTCCGGGGTAGGATCTGTGTTCCGGACGATGAAGAGATGAGAAAGGAAATTTTAGAGGAGGGTCACCGTAGCAAGTTGAGTATCCATCCTGGAGCGACGAAAATGTATCAAGACCTGAAAAAGATGTTTTGGTGGTATGGTATGAAGAGAGATGTGGCACAGTTTGTGTATGCCTGTTTGACCTGTCAGAAATCTAAGGTTGAGCACCAGAAGCCTGCAGGGTTAATGCAACCGTTGGAAGTTCCAGAGTGGAAATGGGATAGCATTGCGATGGATTTTGTGACGGGATTGCCGAATACAGCTAAGGGTTATGACGCTATCTGGGTGGTCGTTGATAGGTTGACGAAATCTGCCCACTTTATTCCTATTAATATCACTTATCCGGTGTCGAGGTTGGCAGAGGTCTATGTCAAAGAAATTGTGAAGCTGCACGGTGTTCCGAAGAGTATTGTGTCAGATAGGGATCCGAGGTTCACTTCTGAGTTTTGGAAGAGTTTGCAAAAAGAATTGGGTTCAAAGTTGAAAATGAGTTCGGCGTACCATCCTCAGACGGATGGTCAGTCGGAAAGGACAATTCAGTCGTTAGAGGATTTGTTGAGGGCGTGTGTATTGGAACAGCGGGGTTCATGGGATTCCTACCTTGCGTTGATTGAGTTTACCTATAACAACAGTCACCATTCCAGTATCGGGATGGCACCGTTTGAAGCATTATACGGTCGAAAGTGTAGAACGCCATTGTGTTGGTATGAGTCGGGAGAGAGTGTAGTGTTGGGACCGGAAATTGTCCGGGAGACTACAGAGAAGATCAAGATGATCCGTGAAAAGATGAAGGCTTCGCAGAGTCGTCAGAAGAGTTATCATGACAAGCGGAGGAAGGATTTAGAGTTTCAGGAGGGTGAGCATGTGTTCCTGAGGGTTTCTCCTATTACCGGTGTTGGTCGAGCGTTGAAATCGAAGAAGCTCACTCCTCGATTTGTTGGTCCTTATCAGATTTCTGAAAGAATCGGAAATGTGGCTTATAGAGTGGCTTTACCGCCAAATCTTTCGAACTTGCATGACGTGTTTCACGTGTCGCAACTTCGGAAGTATGTTTCGGATCAATCTCATGTGATCCATATGGATGATGTGGAGGTGCGGGATAATCTCACTGTGGAGACGATGCCCGTACGGATTGAGGATCGTGAAGTGAAAGCGCTTAGAGGCAAAGAGATTGCATTAGTGAAAGTGGTCTGGCTAGGAGCTGCCGGCGAGAGTATGACTTGGGAGCTAGAGAGCAAGATGCGAGAATCCTACCCAGAGTTGTTTGATCAGGTAAATTTCGAGGACGAAATATTCTAAGTGGGGGAGAGTTGTAACACCCTAAAATATTTAATTAATTTATTTAATTAAGTATTTGGGGATTTAAATTAATTTATTTGATATTATGTAATTAATTAGAATTTTATTAATGATGGTGGTATTAGGAGGGTGTGGAGGCGCCACTTGCATGACTTGGGCTTGAGTGGAAGGCCCAAGCCCATGATCCACTAGTATGCGAAGTGGACTAGTGATTGGGGGTTAGGGTTTTTGGCTAATTGTTGCGAATTGCAAGAGAGAGCAAGAGAGAAAGAGAAGAGCGTGAGAAAGAGAGAAAACAAGGAGGCGGCCAAGAGGAGAAGGAGAAGAGGATTCGAAGATCAAGAGGAAGGGATCTCCGTTGTTGCTGTGGCTCTGTGGGTGACTTCTCCTAGGGCATCGAATTCTTCTTCTTGAAAAGGTTAGGGGAGCTCTATCATTCTATCTAATAAATCATATGATGGGTCCTAGATCTAGGGTTAGACTAGATTTCTTGATACATTGTTGATGTTGGTTTTTATATATATATATGCGAATTGATGCATGCATAAATTCTTGATGTGTTCTTGATACATTGTTGATGATGGTTTTTATATATACATGTATGCGAATTGAATTGTTGAGTTTTATATATACATGTACGCGAATTGAATTGTTGAGTTGTATATATATATGTATGCGAATTGATTTGTTGAATTTTTATATATGGATGCGAATTGAATTGTTGGAATTATAATCGTTGAGGTAATTGCGACCTATGCGTTGTTTGATGACTTGTGGCATTTGAGTATTCATGAAACTGAAATTTGGTATGTTGGATTGCTTGTGTTGTTAGCAAATTGGGTGAGTGTGTGCATAGGCGCTTAGGGCGCCAAGGTGATAGTGAAGATAATGCCCAATTGAATTTTGAGAAAGTGATTAAAATAAGTGTATTTTTGGTTGCTGGAAAAATATGGATTTTTACACTTTTAAATTGTTGAGAATCAATTTTTAGTGTTGAAAGGTTGTTGGAAAAATTTCTGGGATTGTTGCTGCTGTTTTCTGGGCGCCAAGTGCCTGTGCTGGGCGCCTGTGGCTTGTGTGTGTTGCTGTGTGTTGCCAGATTCCTGTGTGGCTGGGCGCTGGGCGCTGGGTGCCAGCGCTGGGCGCTGAGCGCCCATGCGCGTGTGTGTGTGCTGCGCCAAGGCGCTGGGCGCCAGGCGCTGGGCGCTGAGCGCCCGTATATGTGTTGCGTTGTGTGCGTGTGTGCGCGCCTGGGCGCTGGGCGCCAGTGCGCGTGTTGCCTGGTTGCCTGGGCGCCTAAGGCGCCTATTTTCAGAATGTTGCTTGATTTTTCCCAAACTTCTTTTTAGCATAACTTTTGACTCAAACGTCCGTTTTGAACGATTCGAAAAGTGTCGTGAAGCTTTTTACGTTGTCTATCTATGGGTCCAATTTTTTAAAATGAAAAATTGTTATTTTCTGATTGTTTGTGGGCGCCCAAGTGGCCTTCCCCGGTGATCGTCCCAGTGACATTGAAAAATGATATGGAGCCCTTTAAAAATCCCTTTTGGTGTATAAACAACAGTTTTAACGTGGTAGTGTCAAAAATGATGATTTTGACGAGGATGCCCTTGGTGGCTAGTCAAATGACTGTTTTGCCCCTAGTGGCCAAAGTTGATGATAATGATGTGTAAATGACGAGGATGCCCTTGGTGGCTAGTCAAATGACGTTTTTGCCCTCAGTGGCTATTATTGAGCTGATTGATATTTATGTGTAAGTGACGATGAAAACCCAGTGACGTTTGAGGCCCGAAGGGCTAAGTGATGTTAAGGTCTAAATGGCCAAGTGACGTTGTGTGCTGATTATGAATTTGACAGGTGCTGTGCTCTTTGCGAGCAAACCGGTAAGTGACGGGTCACATAGTTGACTATGATTTGAGTAATTGTGCGTTTGTGTGTTGTGAGTGGTGCATGTCATTGTGTCTCATGCCCATATGCATAAACCCAGTGACGTTTTGAGGCCTGAGTGGCTAAGTGACGATGAGGCCTGAGTGGCTAAGCGACGTTTTATGAAAAGGTACCTCATGCATATGCCCGCGAGTGGGTTGCATTTCATAAGCCTACATGACATGAGATGAGTTATTGTAAGTGATGTGAATGATGACTGTGATGTGGATATTTAGTGTTTTGGATGCTGATTGTTCTAGTGCGTAGCCTATGATTAGTACTTATCATATTTTCTATTATATGGATTGAAATGATGCTCACCCTTTCCTGTTTGAATGTTACCCTCGTGTTGGTAACGTGCAGGTGATTCCCAGTGAATGCCTTAGCTTCACTTCTTGAGTCGAGTCGTCATGCTCTGATACGTAGCACTCAGGGGGGGAAACGAACTTGACATTTTATTAATGATTTTTCTGGTTGTTATGTCCATGTGGACTCTTCTGTTATGTTTTATTATTTTCCGCTGCGTAGTTGGTTTTGTTATGTTGAGTTTTATAAGCGACGTTAAATTGAGGCTTGAGATTCTTTATTTGTGACGTGCTACGTGAACGCAGGATTACTGAGTTGAACTATTTTCAAAATTGATAAGCGACGTTTTATTGAAGTATGTGTAACATTCCCTATGAACGAAATTTTTAAACTCTGATTTTATAAACAAAGTGACGGGTAGAAAGGGGTGTTACACCCCCCTCTTTCTATCTTCTTGAATTGCGCTCTTCCTCTCCTTTTCTTCTCTAGCCGTCGCACAACTCTATCCCTCTCTTCTCACTTCGCTCTTTCTTTTCTTTTTCCACTAATGAGCCAAAACCCTAATTTTTTTGCTTATGTATGCGCCTACACCAAGGGATTGGGTCATGGGCTATTTACTTATTAACTTGGACACTCCTTACTCAAGGCCTCCTACTTAGGTTTCGCTAATTCTAACCCCTCATGGACCAACCCATACTAATCATGTAGTAGTAATTAATTCTATTATTATTTTTACCACTTAATCTCTATTTAATTAAATCTACCAGATAAATCTAATCAAATAAATCACACAAATAATTAAATAAGCATTTAAATGAAAATGGGGTGTTACAATTGCGCCCGCGTCTGTTAACGGGTCGGGCCGGGCTGCCCTATTTTTAGCGGGCTGAAGGCGTTAACGGGCGGGGCCGGGCCGCCCGTTTTGACATCCCTACATCACTAGGTTTGACTGCCCTCTATTCGCAGCACTTTGGAGTCCCCATTTGAGTCCCAAAGCTTCGGCAGTCACAGGATCAACTGATATATGGTCTTTTTTGCACGCACTGAAGATAACAGCCCCATTGTTGTCCTTAATGCAGACGCCCCAGCATGTAAAACCACCTGAAAAACAACCAGCATCAACAGAGCAGGTATAATGTGGATCCTGTAGATCCTCAGTAGCTGGAAGTAGATTGCTTCTGGAAGAAGGATGATTGCAAGGATGGACTTCATTGTACTCAGCTACAAACTCCAACGCATCAGTGGCAGTCTTCAAAGGATTGGGCACAGAATTTCTAAACACGGAATTGTTACGGCCATGCCAAAATTTCCACAGAATAGAGCAAAACAGTTGTGTACCCATCAATTCTCCACACGTGAGCCACTGCAGTAACCAGCACTTAAAATCCACTTGGCTAGAAATGTGAGATCCCAAACTTGAGGCAAACAAGGTCAATTTGATACCAGGGCATTCCATAAACAAATGGTCAACAGTCTTAGGTTCAAGGTGACAGAGGGGACAAGTGGGATCAAGAGAAATACCTTTCTTGGTTAAGTTCACTCTAGTGGGCAAAATGTTTCTTGCTAGTCTCCAAAGAAATTTTTTAATTTTGTTGGGCAGCTTAACCGTCCAAATTTCCTTCCACGGCTTGTCATCACTGTGTGTGGATGAGCTTGGATAAGGCCTGGCAGCTTCTTCACAGAGACCATGGTAAGCCGTGCGCACTGAGTAGTTTCCATCTTTTTCCCATTTCCGCACAAATTTATCACTAGGGAGTCTGGCAGATATAGGCACACTGATGATTTGAGAGGCTTCACTATGATCAAAACATTGAAATATCTTCCCTCTATCCCACTGTTTGAGATCAGAATCAATCAGAGAGGAGACACAACTATCCTCACTAAGGTCATTTGAAGGGAGTCTTGATCTCACAAAGTCTTGATTGGCTAGCCACTTGTCTTTCCAAATTCTAGCTTGCTGTCCATTGCCAATAATCCACTGCCCCCCCATGTCAATGATCTTTCGGGCTAATAGGATACTTCTCCAAGCATAACTGGGTTGATAACCAAGCCCAGCAGTTCTGAAACCACCTGTAGGGTAGTATCTGCTTTTCAACACATCTTCAAGTAAGGTGGACTCACCAGACACAAGTCTCTAGCAGTGCTTTCCCAGAAGAGCTTGATTTAATTCCTTAAACCCTCGGAATCCCATACCACCCTTAGACTTGGCAGTAGAGAGCTTTTTCCAACTCATCCAATGGATTCTTTTCTGCTTTTCCTCATATCCCCACTAAAACTTTGCCAACATGGAATCAATTTCAGCACAGCAACCCATAGGCACGAGGTAGCAGCTGAGAGTGTAATTTGTAATAGCCTGGGCCACAACTTTAATGACTGTTTCTTTCCCAGCTCTTGAGAGGCATTTTTTCCTTCCACCCTTTTCACTTCTTCCAGACACGGTCCAAGACATGAGCAAAGATAGCCTTTCTAGACTGGGCCTCTACTGCCTTAACTCCCATCATTTCACAGATCATTTGTTTATCAATTTGAGGCACATTTCGGCTAAATGAGGCTTCAGACTTGTCAAGGTTCACAACTTGACCAGAAGCAGTTTCATAGGTTTTGAGGATATCCAAAATTCTCCTAGCCTCAGAAGAATTGGCTCTGGTGAATAGCAGGCTGTCATCAGCAAAAAAGAGGTTAAATATCTGGGGAGCTTGCCTGGCAATCTTGATACGATGGATACTACCATTTTCAACAAATTTGTGGAGCATACCAGAGAGCACATCAACACACATGATGAAGAGATAGTGGATAGGGGATCTCCCTGCTCGAGCCCCCTATTAGGAGTAAAAGGTGTGATGGGTTGCCCATTAATGGGGATCTGATAGGAGACATATGAGATCTAATATAAGAAAGTTTAAAAAAAGTCAGTAGTTTCATCTAATTTTAATAATAGAGTAAAAATCGGGAAAAAGAAAATGAGATCTAATATAAGATATGCACCTCGTTGCCGCTCCCATTGCCGCTCCCCGTTGCCGCTTCCCGTTGTTGCTCCCATTGACGCTCCCATTAACCGTTTCTCGTTGCCGCACCCATTGCGGGTCCCACTTGATGCTCCTGTTGCTATTTGTTTATATATTTTTTTCTAGATCAATTAATATTAATTTAATTATTTTAATTAAATTATTAATTTTTTTTAAAAAAGTTATTTTGGAATTTTTGTTAGCGGTATGATTTTTTGTTGACAATTGATAGTGGCTAAATTGATCGGTTTTATTAGATTTTAGTAAATAGTCAATATTTTTTATTTTTTTGTTTTTCAAACACAAAAAAAATTAAAATAAAAATTGTCAGTGCGCCGGCAACTTCATAAATGATTGTTTAGTTTTCTTTGTCAGTTAACAATCTGCCCTTTAAATTGCACACGTGTCATGTGGATAGTTGTACGAAAAATGTGCATTTTCTAGCACTTAGATTTCTTATATTAGATTGATTAAATTGATAGTGGTTAAATTGGTTGGTTTTAATAGATTTTAGTAAATAGTCAATATTTTTTATTTTTTAGTTTTTCGAATACAAAAAAATTAAAATGAATTTTGTCAGCGCGCCAGCAACTTTATAAATGATTGTTTAGTTTTTTTTGCCAGTTACCAATTTGCCCTTTAAATTGCACACGTGTTATGTGGATAGTTGCACTAAAAATATTGATTTGCTAGCACTTAGATTTCTTATATTAGATTGATAGTGGTTAAATTGATTGGTTTTAGTAGATTTTAGTAAATAGTCAATATTTTTTATTTTTTTATTTTTCGAATACAAAAAAATTAAAATAAAATTTGTCATCGCGCCAGTAACTTTATAAATGATTGTTTAGTTTTTTTGCTAGTTACCGATTTGCCCTTTAAATTGCACACATGTCATGTGAATAGTTGCACTAAAAATATTGATTTGCTAGCACTTAGATTTCTGATATTAGATTGATAGTGGTTAAATTGATTGGTTTTAGTAGATTTTAGTAAATAGTCAATATTTTATATTTATTTGTTTTTCGAATACAAAAAAACATTAAAATAAAAATTGTCAGCGCGCCAGCAACATTATAAATGATTGTTTAATTTTTTTTGCGAGTTACCAATTTGCACTTTAAATTGCACACGTGTCACGTGGATATTTGCACTAAAAATGTAAATTTGCTAGCACTTAGATTTCTTATATTAGATATTAAATTTCTTATATTAGATTAGATTAGATATTAGATGATTAGAAAAGAGAGAGTGAAGAAGGAAATAAATAATGATATGAGAAAGGCGAGAGACGATGGAAACGTGTGTAAGAGAAAAGTAAAAAGTAATAAAAAGTGGGAGTGAGAAGAAAGTGCATTGAGAGAAGAAACTTGAAAAAAGTGGGATTGTAAATTACAATTTTGTCCTTAGCTAGATGAGTTGTCAAGTAAATATAGAGTTAGATTAGATTAGATTAGATTAGAGGGTATAAAATTGGTAAAATGTTGATTAAAATAGAATGTGACAATTATTTTGGGACAAATGGTTTTGGCAACTGTGACAATTATTTTGAGCCGAAGGGAGTATTAATATTAGTTTGAAATATAATCTCAAAAATACTCGTATTGTATAGGAAACTTAAATATAAGCATTGTGTCTTTTGAATTAAGGGTTCATTTGTTTCAAACTTAATTAGTTTTTTTTAAGATAATCGAACCTAATTATGTTAAGAATAATTTGTTTTAAGAAATTTAATACAAAGCAAGAAAATAATTTCTCTTTTACTTACAGCTATAAAAACGGCTCTTTTTATTTTTAAGAATTAAATGATTACAATATTTTTTAAATAATCAAAGTTCTTGTTATAATCCAAAATTTATACTTTTTCCATTTTTTTTTTGTAATAAAAGAGGGCAACCGCCCAAAAATAACAAAACAAAATTAACGAGTCCTAATGTCTCGAGGCACAGACGCCCCGAACATGTAATCAAAAATCTTAGGGCGGAGGCCCTCTGGGGATCCTTTAGGAAAAATCTGTCCATGGTGTCCACTTGAAAACTGAAGTTCGCCAGCCAATCTGCGCAGCCGTTCCCTTCCCTCCAAATATGCCTTATTTCCACCTCCCAGTCACCATCCAAGAGTCTCCGTATATGCTTAACAATCGTGGGAGTGTCCTTTGCATCTCCATCTTCCATGAGTAGCATGTCTACGAGAGTCTTAGAGTCGCTCTCAATCACCAACTTTGCAATGCCAATATGCCGTGCCAACTATTTTCCAATCTGCATCCCCCACATTTCCGCATGTAGGGCAGAGAAAGTGCAAGCCTTCTAATATATCCCCTGATCCACCTCCAGTTAGCATCTGTTGAAAGACCACTACACCCTACTTGGTTGTCTCCACTCTTGCAAGCCCCATCGAAATTCAGTTTGGACCAACCCTCGGTAGGGCCTTGCCATCTACAAGCGCTATGTCGCTACTATAAGTAGTAAGATTAGTGTGAGTGATATTGATGATGTCTTCTACATACTTACAGATCAAAGCCACATGCATCATTAAATGGCCTATGGAATCCCTCCTCAAATTTATTTATTTTAAAAGCTTAAATAAATATCCTAAAATTTTTTAGAAATAATATTTTATTATAAATATCTATTTTTAGGAGATGTATGTAGTTTTCCAAAGATAAAAGGTAAATTTTTGTGTATTATTATAAAATAAGTATTTTCAATCCTCTTCAAGTGATAATATCGAAGTTGTCAGTGAGACTCCCAACTCTTGGGAGGATTATGTGTTGGAAACGACTTGGTAGTTTTGTGGGGAGGTGCCCTTCCGTTGTTTTGGGTGTTTTAATGAATGATTTTCAAGATATTTCAGTGCTCTCCTGGAAGATTTGGGGAGCAAAAAATAGGAAGGCTCAAAGGCACCTCATAGAATTGGTTAGGAAGTACCAACCTACCTTGTTATTTATTATGGAGACTAATATTGCTTTTGTTAAGATAAAAAAAGTTGTGGGATAGTGTGGGATACGAGAAAGTGGAAGTTGTGGAAGCCTAAGGCCAGTCTGGAGGTTTGTGGGCACTGAAACAATTGGGTAGTAATCTCACTACTACCACCATTGATATTCATAGTCATGCTATCTCTTTGAAACTAACAATTGGAAATGAAGCTTGTTACTGTACATGTATATATGCTAGTCCAACACCTGCTGTTCGTCCTGCTATATGGCAGCATCTACAATCATTACATGCTACTATTAATGGACCTTGGATGTTGATTAGGGATTTTAATGAGATTATGCACCCTAGTGAGCACATGGGTGGTGTTTATGATCATAACAGAGCTGCAGCTTTGATCAATGCGATGGAAGATTGTAATCTTACAGATTTGCCCACTACAGGGGGTAAATTCACTTGGCACCGTAATTGTAGGGGTCTTAGAAGTGTGGCAAAAAAACTTGATAGAGGAATGGCTACTACCGATTGGAGGGAAATGTTTCCTGGAGATTTTTGTTGAAGTTCTTTGTCATCTCCACTCTGATCATAATCCCTTATTCCTTCATTTTGGTGGTATCCCAATTGCCATAGGCCTTCGTCCTTTTCGTTTTAAAGTAACTTGGATCATGCATCCAGAATATCTTAATGTTATGTGCACAGAGCCTAGAATGATATTGACCCGGATCCCATCCATCGCCTTGAAAAAGTGAGGGAAGATTCTCTTATTTTCAACAAAGAAGTGTTTGGTGATATAGGAAGGAGAAAGAGAGCCATCAAAAATAGAATCAAGGGCATTCAAAGAAGCTTGGAGCATATGGATTCAGCTAGATTGGTGTACCTTGAACAAGACCTTCAACCTGAATATGATGGTATTTTATTCCTGGAAGAAATGTTTTGGTATCAGAAGTCTCGGGAAAAATGGATCCAACTTGGTGACAAGAACACAAAAATCTTCCACATGCAAACTATCATTAGAAGGAAGAAGAACAAGGTGCATGGCCTTCATCTCCCAAGTGGAGTGTGGTGCACTGATGATAATACTCTACAGATGGAAGCCCTCAGGTACTTTAGCAATTTATTTGGTCATAATAACACTAGATTGCAGGAAGATGCTCTCCGGGTCTTGAACCGTGAGATCACTTATGAGGAAGTCACTGATGCCCTTTTCCACATGCATCCTTACAAATCTCCGGGGCCCGATGGTTTTCAAGGGGTTTTCTTCAAACAGTATTGGCACATCCTAGGCCAAGACGTTACTACTCTAGTTCATGATGCTTTTATGACAGGGAATTTCAATTCAGCTATTGCAGAGACTCTTATAGCTCTTATATATTCCTAAAGTGGACAGTCAAACAACCTTCAAAGAGTTTAGGCCCATCAGTCTTTGCCACACGGTGTATAAGCTAATCACGAAGGTGCTAGCCAACAGGTTAAAACCCTATTTGGATCAAATAGTGGGTCCTTATCATAGTAGTTTTCTCCTTGGTAGAAATACTAATGATAATGCTATTATCTTGCAAGAAGTGATTCATTCCATGAGCACGTCCAAAAATAAAAACGGTGATGTGGCTTATAAACTAGATTTGGAGAAAGCTTATGATCATATCAATTTGGAGTTTTTGAGACAATGTTTGATTGACTTTGGCTTCCTAGTAGTCATTATAAAGTTGATAATGCATTGTGTAACATCCTCATCTCTTTCTTTGATTTGGAATGGGAAGCGCTTGTCATCTTTCAATCCCTCCAGGGGACTTCGGCATGGGGACCCTCTCTCTCCGTATCTCTTTGTTCTATGTAGGGAAAAATTATCCCATGAAATTAGTAAAGCTATGGGGATAATAGATGGAAGCCTGTTAAGGTATCTAGAAGTGGTTCTCCTCTCTCTCGCTTATTTTTTGCGGATGATGTATTATTGTTCTCTAAGGCTACAACATCTCAAGCAAGGTTGGTAGCAGATATATTCACCAACTTTGCTAATACTTCTGGTCTTCATGTTAATCTTGCTAAGTCTTGGGCTTTATTCTCTTCGGCCACTAGGAGAGCAAAAGTTGAGATGATTGTTTCTATTACAGGGATTCACAGCACCCCTTCCCTTGGTAAATATCTTGGATTACCTATGATTCAAGGGAGGGTGAAGCGACGTGATTTTGAGTTTATTTTGGAGAAGCTGCTCTCGCCTTTCATATTGGAAGAATAAGTTATTAAATAAGGCTGGTAGACTTACTCATGCAAAATTTGTTTTGAATGCAATTCCCAATTATTATATGCAGATAGCTTGGCTCCCTCAATCACTTTGTAGTAACATTGATCGTTTAACTCGAAATTTTATTTGGAAAGGTAGTGGTGAGAAGGGCACACACCTTGTGGGTTGGGATGTGGTTACGAGCCCCAAGAGTAGAGGAGGACTTGGAGTCCGATTAG
This sequence comes from Astragalus membranaceus, assembly GCA_039519185.1. Taxonomy (NCBI): domain Eukaryota; kingdom Viridiplantae; phylum Streptophyta; class Magnoliopsida; order Fabales; family Fabaceae; genus Astragalus; species Astragalus membranaceus. The sequence goes on from CM076849.1 coordinate 52,582,535, forward strand.
CCCGAGAAGCTAATACGTCAATGCTCGGGAAGTTGGTCTGGGCTTTACATCAAAACTTCGACAAATTGTGGGTGGAAGTTATTAGAAATAAGTATGTTGGTACAACCCCCTTCATGGAATTGGAAAAAAGCAAGGTTCATTTGTGTGGAATTCAATCCAAAAGGCTAAGTTAGTGCTTCAAGATGGATTTGGTTTTTGGCTGGGGAGTGGAGACTCTCCTAGCTGGCACACAAATTGGACCGGGTAACGAACTCTCAATAATGTTGTTCCCTTCATTGATATACACGATGCTCATTTACGCATAAAGGACACTTTTCAAAATGGTGTTTGGCAGGTTAATTTGATTTATACTATGCTCCCCTCGTATATCATTGATCATATAACTACACTTCCAGCTAACACTAATGAGAACGTTCCATATTGTTTGGTTTAGAAAGGACACAATAATGGTACCTACACTGCCAATCAAGCTTATAAATGGCTTTTTCAAAGGCGGAACACAGCTTCTAGTAATGTTTCAGTCTTGTCTTGGCATTGGCTTTGGAAATCTCCAGCTTCAGAGAAAATTAAATTCTTCCTTTGGACAGCATGTCATAATTCACTCCCCACTTCCAACAATCAGTAGAGGATATCTTTCACTGCCTTAGAGACTGTAATTTGTCAGCTCAGTCATGGCGGTCTCGTGGTTTTAGTGAGCCTGGTTTTTATAATGAGAATAATATCTACATTTGGATTCAGCAGGGCCTCTCTCGAGAGGATCCCTATATGTTCATCTCTGCGGTTTGGTGGTTGTAGCGTGCACGCAATATTATGGTTATTGAGAAGGAAGATGTTCCTTTTACACCTCGTATTTATAGGATCCGAAACTATGCAGTTTTGGCGAGTTCTTGTATGCAGGTGGAGCATAATAATGCCAGCGACCCTCGTTGGGTTTCATGGCATGCTAGTAGGGAAGACGCCATTTTCCTCAATGTCGATGGTAGTAGTATGGGTAACACTGGCCCGTCTGGTTTTGTTGGCCTTCTTCGCCAATCAAATGGTTCTTGGATTAAGGAATTTTAGGTCATGTGGGTATTACTGATAACTAACATGCAGAGCTAATGGCGCTTTATCATGGTATGTGTTGTGCAAAAATAATATGTGTAAGTACACACAGTCGCAACAAGTAATAAAGAGTAAGTAGAGATCGTTCCCACGAGGATTGTTGAGTTCATTTCTATATTTAAATTAGTAGTTAAGCTAGTGAGAAAAAACGAGTAACAATAACAAGTTGTAGAATCATTAAGGCTAAAGTGCTCCCGGGGTCCCTTATCTTTATTTAAAGTAACGAATTAGTCCTTTATGTTTTTTTTGTCCCAAATAAGTCCTTTATCTTTCAAATTTTTGACACATAAATCCTTTTCCGTTAACAGTGCTGATTTATGTGTCAAAAAAAAGGATTTATGTGTTAAAAATTTGAAACATAAAGGACTGATTTGGGACAGAAAAGGATTTATGTGTCAAAAATTTAAAACATAAAGGACTGATTTGGGACAAAAAAAAGATAAAGGACCTAATCGTTACTTTAAATAAAGATAAGGGACCCCGGGAGCACTTTAACCAATCATTAATGTCATCAACATAAAAGTACAAAAACAAATAGGATAAATGGTAAGTAGAAATTCAGAATGTAGTTGAAATGCCTTTCACTATGCAAATTTATAAAAATAGATTAATGTTAAGTCTGACGCTATAACATTAGGGGCTGTAGCATATGATGCATGCCTTTCAGTCACTATCGTCAGGGTTTCATTACACGAGCTTATGTCTAAGCTCTAAATAGGTTCACCCCTGTATATTAAGCTCCCACAGTATTCACCCTATGAACTATGCTTTCCTATGTCTAGGTTTAAGCATGGGTTGTTCAAAGTGTCCTTAAAACAACCACTCACCCACATTAATCCTTGAGTTCGATTTATAGACCATGTCTGAACCTATAAATGTACTTATATTTAGCTGATCAGTTTTAAAATAAGCATTGGAAGAAGTTTCATGCAAGGGTTAAAATACTAACATCAAACATTACATTAAAACTATTAAAATATCATTACATAACTTCAATCATCCAACTACAAGAGAGTCCGCTCATGATGAACAACAAACACAAGAAATAAAGCTTAAAGGTGATACCTAAAGCCATAAAACCGAAATCACAAAGAGAAGGAAAATACTCCAAATGATGACGGCCCCTGTAATGCTACAACATCGCTCACAGAATAGCCTGATGCTACAGCGTCACACACAACACCGCAGAATTTCTACTTTTTATTGTGAAAATGGAGCTTGGAACCAAAATGGAGTGCAAGAGAGTTATTTCTAACTCTCCTCTCTTCAGACTAGCAACCCCATGATGAAGAAGAAGAAGGTTGATGCTTCTATATAAAGAAAATATCTCCTAAAAAGGGTGACAAGCCATCCCACCAACTATTTTCATCCTCCATTACAAAATAGACAAGTGTCCCATAAAGTAAAAGGTGGGCGACTGGTGCAGAAAAAGTTCTGAATTGCTCTGTAGTGATTTGACACGCAGCAGAAGCTGCTTTTTTGTTTTCTCTCTCATCAGCTGCAAAACGCAATGCTATAGCATCTGTTGCTGTAGCATACTGAACAAACAAGTTAAAACACAAGATGGGGCACCAAAGTGCCAAATAATCACTTAATCAGTTCCTGACCCTATTTTACATTAAATAACACATATTTACTCAATTAAACAACAATATTACTTAAGAACTCACGTTGATTTAAGCTTAAAGAACATAAATGACTCTTATAAGTAAGAGTTATCAGTATGAAACTAGCTTGGGATGGTGTCCAGCGTCAAATTATTTGTTATTCACACTCGCTCCATTCTATTCAGCTCGTGAACTCCCCGCTCAACAAGTGGCACGTGTATGCGACTATCATAGCTAACATTCAGGATCTTATGAAGAGACCATGGCAATTCACTTTGACTCATACGCTTCGAGAAGGAAGTGTGTGTGCTGATATTCTGGCAAAAATGAGTTCATCCATTGATCAAGCTTGGCTTCTGTTAGACCAAATATAAAAGTAAAGATAATTTAATAATGATCTTATGTGAGGGGTTTTCCCTATTGTTTTAAAATTTTCCTAGGGTGGATTTTTTTTTTGAAAAAGAGTGGAATTTTTTTTTGAGAAAGAACAAGTGGGTAAATGATAACCGCTTAATGAGGTCATCACAAAAATTTTCATTAGAAGTGTTCGTGGGCTTCGGTTCTTTTCATAGTTTGGATCCAACTCGAATTTATGATTATGAACACATGAACTCAGTGAGCTTATAAAAAAAAGAGTAATCTTATTTAGCTAAAATGCTCTAACAAAAAATAGTAAAAAATCAAGTTACAACACTAATTAATCAAATTTTATAGGCCATTAACCAACCTATTTTTTCACAGTTTTTAGTCGATGGCCTAGAAAACTGTGAAAAAACAGGTTGGTTAATGACTTATAAAACTTGGTTAATTGGTGTTGTAACTTGGTTTTTGGCTGGAACATTTTGTCTAAATAACATTACTCAACATCAACTCAGTGAGGCCGATTCAATCACATGAAAATACCTTTTAATATTTTTTTAATGCTTATTGTGCAAATAATGACTTATGAGAGATAAAACATTACTTGCTCACTTAGAAGTTAAAATCTCTTTGTGTTTTCAACCTTAAACTAACTACAACTAGAACTTTTATGAAATTATAAGTGTTAAATGATCTTATTTTTACAGTTTTGAAAGTCATTTTTCGTCTCTTGACAAATCCCTGAACAAACGCATTCATCATAGAATTGGTTTGGTTTGGATTTGACCAAAAAACCACGAGTTTTATACCCAATTCAAATTGCAAAAATAAAGTTAGCTCGAGTAGGTTTTAGTAAAATCTAATTCGACCCAGCCTGTGTACTCCCTTGTTTTTACGCCTAACTTGGATAAATGTTTTCCATGACTATAATTTGTTCTAGCAATATTGCTTTCTTGGCTCAATTAATTTTAAGCTCAATCAAGATCCGCGACGCAGTTGGCATAGTAGTGTGTTACTCTTTGAATGGCAGATCATTTCCTACTTTCACCAATTTAGTTTTCCCAGGAATATTGTTTATTTCCTAAGTTTATACTATTCATTGAAATTTTCTTTTTAATGTAATTTTAGCGTCAAAAGTTAATAGAACGTGTTTAAAATACTATCTAAAACAATATGAAAAGACAAATTTATCCTAACCCATAACTCTTAGAGAACTTTTGATAGGGTAACAACCATTTTGGCATTGTCAGTTTAATTTCTCACACAATCCAAACTACAAATAAATTATCCATTTTTTATTTTGTTAGCCTCTTAGCGTTTGATGTTAATTGCATCTCTTATATTACATGTCAAGTTTTCTTCCTTTATGGATGTTGAGGTGTCGTGTTTGCTTGAGACAGTGTAGTCCACTTGATGGGCAAGTATGTAGCGACGGAAAGCAACAAACTAAGGTATTTTTGATGTCTCTCCTTCAAATATTCCCTAATCTGAAACCGTAACGTACCTTTCTCTCCCCCTTTTGTCGCGACCCTTTTATGCAGTGATCAAGGTAGATGAGGGCATGAGGTGGTGCAATTTCGTCACAAAGGAGCCGATCGTCTTCATCGAGGATGGCCTGTATCACCACTGGTTCTTTATTGTGGCTGTGGGAGAAAAGCGGTAAGGCACATTGCTCAGACCCCAACTAACAGAGGCAGGCCATTCTACACCTGCTCGATCCACAAGGTATTGTGAATTTACAATTTGGCTTTGTTTTGGGGATTTTTTATTCAATTTTTGAATGTCTCAATTTCTGAATGTGTATATGGCAAATAGGAGACTATTTTAGGTATAAAGTGATGTTACAACTTCGATTATACTTTTATCTAATTTTTATATATAAGTCCTATATTGACATTCCTGGAAACTATCCCACTAAAACTCCGTACAAAACTTTAAAAACATAAAAATTGAACGGAGTTTTAGTGCGATATATCGTTTACTTACCTGATTGATTAAGCCAACAATGGTATGCATATCTGCAAGTAATTTTTTTAGTCTTGACATGAAAGATTTTTTTTAGTGAGCCAGTTTGTTTATAGTAAAACGTAAAATTAAAGACAAGAACGAACATTAAACAAACAAGTCAGGATGGCCGAGTGGTCTAAGGCGCCAGACTCAAGTTCTGGTTCTCGTAAGAGAGCGTGGGTTCAAATCCCACTTTTGACATGTTTTTCACTTCGGGGGTATTTTTCCACACAAATTTGGGCTACTTTATTTTGGCCCATTCATAAGTGGAGGACTCACCAAAAATTGAGACTTTTTTTAACAAACACCCAACAAATGGGAATTATATTAAAGAATGTACTACATTTCAATATAAAACTTTCTATTTTGATAGTTTTTTACTAGGGTCCTAGCAAAATCACAATCTGCATTTGAAAAACAAATTCTTTTTTGTTATTTTCCTGATCAATGTCCTGAACATAGGTCCGTGTAATGGGGAGAACAAGAGAGAACTAAAATTTTTAGATTATTAGTTCCAAAAGAAATTGTAGATTAATAAATAAAATTAAATTTAGGAAAATATCAAAAAATTTAAATTTCAAACTAGATTTAATTCATATGGAGTTAACCATGTTCTAGCCCATTCTGAGGCCACCCTCTCTCACGAGAACCGAGAACCGGAATTCAACTTAACCCGTATATAAAAAAGGTTAGAATCCTTTATAACATCGTAATTATTATAAACATAAACTCAAAATATGAAATAAAGTAAATATCGGCACCCAATGATTTCCATGGACAAACCCATGACCCTCCATCCACCAATGATAACGCAATTAGGGCGACATTATATCTGATTGCTACAACGTGCCCCATATCAGGCGTCGTCATCCACTTCTCTATCGGTTGCTCCCCCAAATGACTAACAAGTAATGAATCGCTCACAACTTGTAGGTCGTCACCAAATAATTAAGAATATAGCGGAAGATGTCTGTTTATTTCATGAATCATGCTTATCTTGCCTGATTAAAGGCCAACTATCCTCCCCAATATTAAGTTCGATAGCAACAGACCGGTAATGTAATACCCTAAAATTCCACCTATTAGGTCGAGGATTGATTCTAAGATGGGATCAATTTAAGATAAGGTTTATGATGATAATTGTGTTAACTTGCTTGCTAATGTTTTAATTATTGAAGAAGTAGTATAATGTCGCCACCTATTATGATGATAATTGTGTTAACTTGCTTTGGAGCTTTTGTATTATGGCGCCAAAAACTTGTTGCGTTAAAAACACACTTAGAGCAAGTGTACTCTTTCGCAGAAGTAGTATAAAAGATTATCGTCTCCACAGGGATTAATTAACAAGTACCAAACTAATCAAGATTGTCTATTGTTTAGACGAACTAATAATTGAGTTGTAATGAAAACAAATAAAAAGAAATAAATAACAATAATTGAAATACTAGATTTAATAAATGAAGAGAGGTATAGGGTCACGGTTTCACTTGCAAGCTTCGATTCCCCTATGTCTAATTCCTACTTGAATTCCTTTATTTTATTTAATTACCAATCCATTTACTAAAGCTATTAATCCGTTTGGTCATTCGCGATTAATATTCTTTTTCCAAAATTAACCTTTGTTTAGTCATGCAAGAATTTAAATTCAAGAAAAACATAAAGAGCAAAAAGGTTGAATGATTGGAAGACTAAATTAAGGTTTGGTTATGCAATAATTATAGTCCCAATTATCCTATAGGTCCACCAACTAATTACAGTACGGTCGCTGATCAACTAATTGATTATGAACATAGGGTAGCTAATCCTAATTATGTGATAAAAACAATAGGACAATATTAATTGAAATAAAACTGGAATTCAATTAATAAACTAAAACATAAAAGTCTCTAAACTGGCAAGATCCACCTAAGACCCTAGAAGAGGATTTAGCTATCCAAAGTCGTAAAGAACAATAAAATAGAAATTAGAGTCATGAATTACAGAGATAAAAATAACCCGAAAATTAGTAAAATTATTATTCTGAGTCTCCAGTCTCCTTTTTCTTCTCACTCACGGTGTCAAGAACGGTACCAAAAACTCGTTTTCTCCTCTCATGTGCTTTGCCGTCACTACCGCTTCTCTCCGTTCACGTCTGCGGCTCTCTCGTATATTATCTACGTACGTCCTCAATCTTCCAATTCTTTTTCTTCTTAATTGACCTAGCTTGCAATTCTTAATGGGCTTCATTGTTCTTTTGTATTATGGGCTTGTCTTTCAATCCACTTGCTTTTACACTCCTTTTTTTTTCTATTGGCAGCCCACATGTATATTTATATTTATAATATAGGCTAAATAGCACTTTTGGTCCTTTATCTTTGCTCCAGATTTCACTTTGGTCCTTTATCTTTTTTTGGTCCGTTTTGGTCATTTATCTTTCATTTTTGTTTCACTTTGGTCCTTTATCTTTTTTTGGGTCCGTTTTGGCCCTTTATCTTTCATTTTCGTTTCATTTTGGTCCCTCGCGTTATTATTTAATTCAATTAAAACATTAAAACAATTAAAACAATTAATTCAATTAAAACAATTAAATAAATAAAACATAACCCCCCCCCCCCCCACCGTCCACCACCACCCACCATTGTCAACCACCACCCACCACCACCACCTCCCACCACCACCCACCATTCTGTAAAACTCAAATTCGTTGTATATATAAAGTAAAGAAAGAAAGAATTAAAGGAATTAAGAAAGAAAGGAAAGGGGAGAAACAGAGAGAGAGACCCGTGAGGGAAGAAAGAAAAGAAGAAAAATGGAAGAGAAAAGGAAGAATGGGTTTGGGTGAAGAAGAGGGAAAATGAGCATTCAAGGCTCATCAAATCATCATCCATCCAACATGAAAGTACGTTGATCACCATTTTATCCTCTTCAATTTGATACCAACATCATCTCCAACAATTCACTCTCTCATATTTTGCCATTTTCGAGTTTGAGGAAGAAGGTGATGGAACACTTGAGCTTTCTTCTTCCTTCAAGAGTTTTGGAGGTTTGAAAAGTAATTAGAAGTTTGGATACTAGCTTTAAGTGAAGGAATCAAAGATTAGAGAGTTAGGGTTTGATTGTCAAAAATTGGGGACAGTGGTGGGTGGTGGTTGACGGTGGTGGGTGGTGGTGGACGGTGGGGTGGGGGGGGTTTATGTTTTATTTATTTAATTGTTTTAATTGAATTAATTGTTTTAATTGTTTTAATGTTTTAATTGAATTAAATAATAACGCGATGGACCAAAATGAAACGAAAATGAAAGATAAATGACCAAACGGACCCAAAAAAAGATAAAGGACCAAAACGGACCAAAAAAGAGATAAAGGACCAAAGTGAAATCTGGAGCAAAGATAAAAGACCAAAAGTGCTATTTAGCCTATAATATACATACACATATATATATATATATATATATATATATATATATATATATATATATATATATATATATATATATATAATTTTTATCTTTTCTTTCTTTCTGCAAAATAAAGAGCAAACTAAGTCAATGATTTATATAAATTTGTTCTGAAAATGACTCAAAAGTATATCTAAAAAAATACACTAAATTGGAGTTTATCAATGATAATTGTGCTAACTTGCTTGCTAATGTTTTAATTATTGAAGAAACTATAAATATGTTTTATGAAATTTAATTACATCCTTTCAACTATGATGTTTATATGTTTGTCTTAATTTAATTAGTCCACCTTTACCACTTGTTGCACAATTGCATGCAAACATGAGCTGCCCAGGTTATACACCATTTCCTTTTTAAATAAAAAGAAACCCCCAGCTGATCACCCACTCCCTCATTATATATACACGTACAAGTTGAGAAAGAAATAGAGAGAGGGTTCGAAGGAGAGAAAGAATGGGAGAAAAAGAGTGTGTGTGTGTTCATTTCTTCTTCCTCTCCACCACAAACTCCAACTCCAATGCATTGTTTTTTTCTCTTCCTTCACTCTAACTTCAGTTGACACTCTTCATTCTTCCCATTGTCATGATGAACCTAGAAATGAAACACCACTACCACCTCACAACTCAAAATCAGTTTAAGAATCCTCCTTCTAAGTAGTGAAATCGAAATGCATGTGAGTGTTTAAGTGAAAGATGAAGTCTTAGGAGTTGCATGTGGGTTTAGTGTTGAACCAAGGACAAACACTATTTGTTTTGTAAGATAACAAATTACAATCTGTCTACTAATGGTTATTGTTGAACAAAAGTACAAGACATAAATCAAAGAGCAGGATATCTTAAAGTGTAGCGGCTTGGAGGAGAAGCTACTCTAGAGTTCAAGAACTATTTGTTAATTTGCTTTTGATAGGACACAGTGTAAGATCCTATCACTTCAGTTCTATAACTCTTAGTAGTTGAGAGATGATTTTTTAAAATATAACTGTTGTGTTAAAAGCTTAGAAAAATCTTTTATATAAAATCATATTAAATAGGTTAGGCACAAATAGTGACTAGTTGTTTTAAATGAAGTTTTTGAATCATGACTTGGTGTTTTTAAAAGCATAAAATCGATTATGCACTTGACTTTTAAGGAGAAAGGAAGCAAGAAATCGATTATGACTTATGTTTTTAAAAGAACATGTTTTTGGAAGAAAACAATCGATTCATGACTTCTTGTTTTTTAAAGCAAACAATCGATTTATGACTTGGTGTTTTTAAAGGAAAGAATCGATTTTTATCTTGTTTATTAAAGTACAAAATCGATTATATACTTAATTTATTAAGTATAAAATCGATTATGAGCTTCATCTTGGAAGCAAATAATCGATTCATCTCTTTTTAGAAGCTTTCAACGGTCATATTTTGGAGTAAATAATCGATTCACATACATACACATTGTTTTTAAGCAATCAATCGATTTACTACTCATCTATTTTACCTGAAAAATTGCCTCAACGGTCATATTTCTACAAATCCTATAAATAGGCACTTAGGGTTTTTCACGAATACAGAGAATACACGCACAACTCACAAATCAGAAAAAGAAGAAAAGAACTTTCACCGTCATATTCTTTCTTCAAGTTCTTCATCGTAAAATCCAAATCACTCATCTCTCTCAACTACTATACTGTTATATTCCTTGAGTGATTGGATCATAGTTTCTCTGTTGTATTCATCTACTACTTGGTTGTTGTGAAATCCTGGGAAGTGTTCTTGGGTCGTTCAATCGAGGAGATTGAATTGGTAGCGAAATCCTTAGCGGGGAGCTTGGGTTCTGAATTTGGGGAAAATTGAGAGTGGTGTGGTAGCTATAGGGAAGTTGCTTGCTTGTAAAAAGCTGAAGAAGTTCTTCTCATATAGTGGTTATTCGCAAGTCCAAAGGTTGCAAAGCCGGAGGCCGAGGACATATGGCTTTTATTCCGAACCTCGTAAAAATCACGGTGTATCTCTTTCCCTTCTCTTTACTTTGTTTTTGTTTATATTTGTTTATCGTTATATTTGATTTCATTGCGCTGCGTTCAATATCACAATCTGTTTATCGTTAAATTTGATAATAGTGTGGTTAGCGTAAAATATCACTGTAACTGGTTCTGTCATAGGTATAGCTTGCTTAGGTACTGCATATAGTTTAAATCTTATTTTCCGCATTTGATTTAAATGTGCATCGTTAATTTTTGAAAACAAAAAGAATTCAATTTTAGCGTATAAACCTTATTCACCCCCCTCTAAGGTTATCATATAGTCCAACATTTAGCATCACTCAAGTTGACACTTTGGGGTAGCATTTGTGGTTTGGAGCTGCATTGGACTCATTCAAGCATAGGAGAAACTAGAGATGTTGTCAAACTAAGTACATTGTAGTGAGAAGCTTCAAAAAGGTGAGTACTTCCTTCCCTTTCTCTAAATTTTCGTTTAGGGTTTGAGTATCAATTGATATTCAGCCCTGTTTGTGTATTTGTTAGGATTTCCTTGAGTTGAAATAACAACTTGGGTGACATTGGGTTGTAATATTGATGCTTGATTGTGTTTGGAATTGTATAATGTTTGTTTGGAAATTCATGAGAATGGAAGTAGTAATGGTTCTTGTTTGAGTTGTAATTGCATGCTTTGTGATGATTGAAGTGATTATATGATGGTTAGGGTAGGTTAGGAGCAATATTGGAATGGAGATTAGAACACAAAATCAGGTTTTCTGCATACTGTCAAGCTGACACGGTCCGTGGTGTCCACCACGGGCACCCGTGTTGGTTTCGGTTTGACAGCAAATTTTCTGCAGCCTTCCAACTTGTTTTGTTCATAACTTTTGATCTAGAAATCCGATTTAGCAGGTGTTCTTGGATGCGTTGTAAAGCTAACGAAAATATCTACACATATAAATGAATTTTGGACTGTGTTTCTATCTTGATTCAAAAAGCACTCCTACTCTAAGCCAAGCCCTTATGCTCTAAGTGCTCGTTTTGGTCGTACAAAAGACTCTATTTGATTTATTAATGGAATGGTTTGTTTATGTCCCAATTGGTGAAGGAATAACTATCCAACTTGTGATGTTTGAATTCTTGTTTGATTGAAAAACCGAGAGCAAAGATCTATTTAGTACATACATGAGTACATTTATAAATGAATTAATGAATGGAGAATGTACTTGGGGTGGTGTCATGAACCATCTTAAGGCCCAAGAGGTTTAGTTTAAGGAAAAGATGTTGAGGACGGGTTCCCCATAGTGTACGTAGTAGCATTTATATTATGTAAGTCTATTGCTTTAGGGGGATGCATCCTAGGTAATACGACTAAAAGACCCCGTGAGTATATTTATTGTGAGGTACCGCGCGCCCGTAGAACTCACTGAGATTTCAATGAAATCTCACCCTTTTATCTTATTGTGGCTTTCAGATAAGTAGAGACAGCTGAGGTATTTGAAGTGAGGATGTTTTCGCTCACGGATTTCAAAGTGAAAAGATTATGTATTATATAATTGGAGAAATATGTATATGATATGCTATATAATTGAAGGGATATTTCCTCTACGATTATAGAATTTTTTTTTAAAGGAAGGAGACACTTTTCTAATATGTATTGGTACTAAGTTAGTAGAAAGTTATTTTGAAGTTCAAAGGATTAATTGCTATCATGTGATTTTGTTGTACCAAAGAGCCTTTGTAGACTATATATAGCGAGGGCTATGATTATAAACTCGACTATATATAATTCAAAACATAAGTTTATTTTGAAGTTCAAAGGATTAATTGCTATCATGTGAAAATTATAATTATATAGTTTTATGGCATTTTCGTTCCAAAGTCGTTAGCAAAGATATTTTTCTAGTATAAACTGTATTGGAAACTCTATATTTTTATTTTTAGTAACACTATGGATATGAGTAAATTATAATGTATTTCAAGCTATATTTCTCAAAGTTAGTTTGTATTTGATAAATCAAAGACTAAGAGAAGTTTTTCTTAATTACTATATAGATATCTCTATCTATAAAGAGTTTTATGAATATGTTTGATGGTATCTATTTATATTTATACTGAATGGGACCTAATGACTCATTCGATCTCCTGAAAAGGATTTCTGGTTTAGTATAGCAATGATACTTATGGTTGTTTGGTGGAGTCTTTGAGAGTCGAATTTAATTCGCTCGGTCTAAAAACGTTTACGCTTTCTCTGATATTCAATCGAAGGTAAATACTAATCTTTGAAGTCGACTAAAAGATTAGGGATGTTACAGGTAACCACAATTTCCATCCCCGATTACATTAATAATGTCATCGATGTAGGGGTGGATATGTGGAGGAAACCACCTTATCAAATGCATGTCATGCTCTGCCCGCTCCTTTGCCGACTGCTGTGAGGATATCTGTTGTGTGGTTGCCTGCTGTGAGGATGCCTGTTGCTTTGATGACCGCTAGGAGGGTTGCTTTGAGGACTGCTGTGTTGGTTGTCTGACTGAGTTCTGGGTGCCATTCTTCATTGCCTCGTCCACATGCTCAAAATAGGAAGGGTCTTGTTTGACATTATAATGTTTGCGCTTATTTGATGCAGCATTTGTTTTGATTTTGGAGGGTGGTGGAACCATGTTGGTTGTGTAAGGAAATACACATTCATCGATCTGTCTCTTGAATACGTCCCTTCTGGTAATATCCATAGCATTCCAGCGCTTCCAAATCGTCTCAATAGAATAACTAATGTAACAATCTGCATTTGCTTGATTCGTGCGCTCCTCATCCATACCCTCCAAACTGAGCTTCCTCCAATGTATGTCAATCAGCTCCAATGGGATTGGATTACCTGCCACGTGAAAATATCCAAGCTCACAAGCACAAGGTAACCCATGTGTAACCTTAATTGTGCATCCGCATCGATTTTATCGATACCCACAAAATACCTGGTTTTATGATACCCACTTGAGCTGACTTATTTTGAGTGCTAAAGCAAATTTTGAGATAATAATAAAATTAATATACCAAAATTAATAAAAAATACTAATTATGATATTTTGTTCTTAGTTTATTGTATTGAATCATTTTAATCTTCAATATAGGTGAAGCATTTTTTCTTTTGGTTGCTAATACAACCCAAGTCAAAGACTAATCAATCTTCTTATATATGCTGCAATTGCATGTTACTCAAAGAAAATGATAACATGAATAACATGTAGGTGACACAAAATGAAAATGGTCCCCAAGCTGTTATTTTCTACTTGCCTTCACGAGGTGAGGAGTCCATACTTGAAAAAGAAAATATGTTTCATGAATAAATAGGATTTTGTTGTGATTGTCAAGTCTTATTTTTGCTGACAATGCAACACGTGTGTATCACGTGGATGGTTGAAATCTAATATCTATTTATACCAATACACCACATCTGATTTTACCCAAATAGACATCACTAATCAATGCCACCTGTTTTGGCTTCACAAATTTTTTCCCAACTGAGGGGTAAATTTGTCATTTTGTTCCACAGCTTCCTCAGTAATTTATCTCTCTCCTTTCTACTTTATGTCACCGTAAACTTTCACTTTATCAAAACTCAAATCAAAACTTTCTGTCAATTGCCTCCATCTTCATAGCAAGTTTGGAAAAAAAATGAGCTTGCTTCAATTTCTTCGTTTCTTCATTTTCCATCTGTGAGCTCATTTCTTTATTTTCCATCTTTCATTTTCATCTTCTCCAAAACTGAAACAAGAAGATTCAACACCGAGAGAGAAGAGTGGGTTTGACGAAGAGTGGGTTCCATCTCTTTGCTGTTGCCTTCTCCATTCTTCTATTTTCACATCACCAGGTTGATTTCTTCCCTACTTTCTTTCTCTGTTTCTTTCTTTCTTTCTTCACACTTTCACATTTTATATTGCTACCACCGAGAAGAAGAAAGAGCTAGGGAGAAGAAGAAGCTAGGCAATTGAGAAGAATAAGATGGATGACTGAGAAGAAGAATAAAACCCTGAAACATAGAGACTTGGTTCTAAAATCTGCAAAGAAGACCGCAGCCGGCCCACTGAAGCCATCGCCCAGCCACCGTAGTTTCACTTTGTTTGGGTGAGCATTCTTCTTCTTATTCTCTTTATTTCATACTTCATCTAGCCTCTTTCTTTCCCATCTTTTCTCTCTGACTTATTTTTGAGTTTTGATATCTTCCTTTTCTGGTTTCAATCATGTGGTGGTTTTCAATTTCTAATTCCTAAGATCTAAAATTTGAACATCTTTTATTCTGTTCTGGTTTTTTTGGATTTTTGGTATTTATGTTTTCTCTATAGTTGCAGTGTTGGGATTTTGAACCCCTATCCAACCCCCTCCTACTCACCAAACACCCCCAAACCCCAAAATTCCCAAAAATACCCTTATGTAAACTACGTTCTCAAACCACCCCATTTTGCGTTTTCGCTTGGAACGGTTCCTAAGAACCGAACTGGTACGACATCTAACAGCCGAACCATACCAGTTCGGGGGTGTTTGGCAAGAATAGTGCATTTAACAATTACAGTTGTCAATGCCCGAACCGGTTCGGCTGTAGAGCGCCGAACCTGAAAAATTCAAATAATGGGGTGTGTCACTATTTTTCAGCCATGGAAACCAACCACCGTACGAGTTCGGCTACCTGTTGCCGAACCTTTCGAACACAAGAAAAAAAAAGGGACGCACTGGGAACATTTTTATTCATTAAGGGTATTTTTGAGATTTCGCACGTTTTAAGGGTGTGTGGTGAGTAAGAGGGGGGTTGGGAAAAGCATGGGCCCATTCCTAATGATGCTAAGTAACCTGGAGGGCCGGCCCAAGAGTGATAAAACCTAAAGCCTAAAGCTTAGCTTTTAGATCCATTAACCAAAAAAAATTCATTTGCAGGAGAGAAGGCAACGAAAATATGATAATGAGCCCGTTAATGTTGAGAGTGAAAAAATCAACAAAGTATATAAGGGCTTATAAAAAAAAAAACAAAGTATGTAAGAGATAGGATTAATTGCTGCACAAAATATTGCAGAACAACGAGCAAAACCAACGATGTTAGAACGTTGGTGGAAAAACGTAGGCCTACGGGGTTTAAACCCCGCCCCCACTCCCCTCTAACAACTAACACATTAATTACTAACCAGTTTGCCTATAAAAAAATGTTGTTAGAATGTATATTTTATGTGGTTATTCAGGTTTGAACTCTTGGCACTTTTCTAATGTGAGTTTATGGTTGGGGCTTGCTACTTCGTTTGCAGACAAAAAACTATTACATGAGATGATGATATTTCCACTTCACGTTTGGATAAACAGCTTAATTAAGTGCTTATCTCATATAAGTGTTTATGCATAAGTTGTTTATATAATAAAAGATAAAATAATATTAAACTATTTTTCTATAAGCTATAAGCTATTTTCATAAGCTATCTCGAGGAACTTATGGAAATTAGCTGAAAACAGTTTATGACCATGTCATAAGCTATTTTCGTAAGCTCTACAAACAGTTTCACAAGTGCTTGTGTTAGTAGATAAGCCCTAATAAGTGATCCAAACGGGATTGACTCACATGTGATGTGAATCTTCATGGTTAATTTAACTTAGTTTTTTCTTTTGGCAAAGAAAATGTAAGACTCTCTCGTTAAATTATGATGAAAACGCTCCTTATAAAAAAATCATTAGTTAAAAAAAATACTTCCCTTCATTTTATTAAAAAGAATAAGGTAAAAAAAGAAATAAAAAAACACAAGCCCAATTATTGCCGTTAAAAATGTGGGTGTTTAAAAACTACTTTTGACCTTGATTCTCAACTAATGTGAGACTTTTGAGTGTATCCAAACATGATCTATATCCATTTTTGGAGAATTCTTAGATACCCTTGAATTTTGTTGGGTACAATACCCTGTAGACAAAATTAATACAAAATCCAAACTCAATTTAAAATAAATACATATAAAAAATAATAATATGTCATTATATGATTAAATATTGAGTAAATTACACTCTCCTCCCTTAAGAGAAGCTTGAATTAATTTTCCTCTCCTCTTACGTTAAAATATACACTTCATTCCCTTCTTATGCAAAACATATTAGAAAAAATTACACTCCACTCCCCTAAGAGAAGCTTGAATTATATTCTACCATCTCTTATGTTAAAATCTACAGTTTCCTCCCTTAATAATTTTTTAAAAAATTTCTAATAATCTAACACACAAAGTACGAAGATACGAGTATTGAAGGTCCATTTTACTATATTCAAAATTTATATGCATATTTTTCCCTATTTTTGATTCACAATATTATTAATATATAGTTAAATCCTATTATAAAATATGAAACATGCAAAATAAAATTGAAATCCTTGAAAATTACTAAAGGAAAATAAATATGGCCATATAAAAATGAATTCTATATTCCAAATCATTAAATGAATAATAAAATATTCAAATTTAATCATCATTGACATTGAAATTGTAAAGAAATGATTTTTTTCTTAAATGGTGGCTCAAAGTTTGTAGAGATCATAAAAATATTATTTATGTTAAAACAGATTAAAGAGTAGTACATATTTAATTATAAATGGAGATGATTGTAATCCAATGATCTCTTAGGGTAGGTGAGTATAAGTTACTCAAGATTTTTATTTTTTAAGGGAGGGGAGTTCATATTTTAACATAAGAGGGGAGTAGAGTGTAATTCAAGCTTCTATTAGGGGAGGAGAATATAATTTATTCTAAAATATTATATAGGGTTAAGTATGTTTTTGGTCCCTATAAAATTTGGGTTTTCGTTTTTATTCCCTAAAAAAATTTTCACCAACTTTTGGTCCCTATAAAATTTGAGTTTTTTGCTTTTAGTCTCTCATGACTTTTAATAGCGCTTCAAAACTTTTAATAGCACTTATAAAAGGTCAAAAAAGTGCTATTAAAAGTTTTGAAGCGCTATTAAAAGTAATGAGGGACTAAAAACAGAAAATCTAAATCTTATAGGGACCAAAAATTTGTGAAATTTTTTTGAGGCACAAAACAAAAAACCCAAATTTTGTAGGGACCAAAAACATATTTAACCCTATTATATATCATACCCAAGCAGAGGCGGATCTTGGAATTTTTTGTTGGGAGGGCCAACATAGTAGTATATTTAACAATGATTGGTTGGGTGTTCATGACAATGTTCAAAATTCAGGCATAGATCACTTTGTCCTTTATGGTGTGTTGGTCTCACGAAGAAACTCAAAGAAGGTTAAGTATATCATATGACTAGGTTCAGCGTAGTGTATTTGGGCAAAAAGGAATAACATTGTGTTTAGAGGTGGGGTTTTCTCGAAGACAAATTTACTTAACAAAATCAAATGCCTCTCATGGGGTTGGTTCAATTGTAAGTTTGGTCAGGGTGGTTGTAATATTTCTGATTTGTGGGATAATCTTCTTCTATGTTTGAAGAATTTGTAATTTTTGTCGTTACTGGGGTACTCTTTTTCCTCGAGCCTTTTTCCCAAATAATTTTGGCTCAGGGAGGTTTTAACGAGACCCCTTGTTCCATGTATGGGTTGGGGTACCCCTTATGCTGATCCCCTTAGAAAAACTATTTTGAATTGTCAATAAAGACACAATTAAAAAATTTAAAAACACATCATTCTTAAAAAATAATAGAAAGTTCAATTTTATTTTAAAAAACTGATTTTTTTGAAGCAAAAAACTGATTTGTTTTTAATAAACTATCAAACATTTATTTTATTAATCTTTTTTGACCAAATTTTAGAAATCTTAATAACTTAATTTTAATAACATTATTACTAATACTATAAAAAATTGATGCGAACAATTCTGCTTTAAAAGTAAAATGCTACTCTAAAGCAGGTGCTAATGGGGTGGTTCAAGAGTGAGGGGGCAAAATAAATCTCTCACCGGTGAACCGTTAAATATGACCGTAGGATGTAGTATAAAAATTTATCCACGGTTGAGATTTAATACTGGTTGATTAAATCTTATCCACTCATAGCATTTTATACCATATCCTACGATTAATTTCAGTGGTTCACCGGTGAGACATTTGATTTGCTCTCTCACCCTAGAAGCAGCCATTATATATATTACTTAAAATTTAATTTTTTTATGGGCGGGCCACGGGTCTGGCCAGCCCATACAAAGATCCGCCCCTGTACCCAATACCAACAAGAGTTGGTCCGAATGGTAAATAGGCTTAGATCCCATCCCAAGGTCTCGAGTGTTCCCCGATATAGATTAGTCATCGACAAAGTCGGTGAATACTGCACATCAATAACACAGTTACTAAAAAGGATATCATACCCAATAAAACTTTAGGTAAAGAACTTTTCACCTCCATTTTATCTCAGAGGTTGCTTTTTTGGACTGCATTATGTGGTGTTTTTATCTCTATGTTTTATTGTTTATTTTAGTCAATTAGTGGTTGCTAAACTCAAGGAGCAAGTAGTCAGTTATCTCACTATCCCACGTTCCTATTTTGGTGGTAATGTGGTAGTAGTTTGTTTTGATTTTGAAAACACTATAAGTGTATCTTTGCTGTTATGATTTTAATACATCGTATTCCCATTTTCTCAATCTCTCTGCTATAATAAAACCAACAATTGGTATCACAGCTTTCTTCTTACGGGGCCTGTGAAAATGGAAGGTGAAGCAAGTTTGTCACAAATTGCTCCGCCCACCTTTGATGGAGACAACTATGACCTTTGGGCAGTTAAAATGGAGTCTTATTTGGAGGCGTTGGACCTTTGGGAAGCCGTGGAAGAGGATTATGAAATTCCTCCGCTGCCGAACAATCCTACCATGGCTCAAATAAAATTGCACAAGGAGAAAAAAAACCAAGAAGGCAAAGGCAAGATCATGTCTCTTTACTGGTGTTTCATCAATAATCTTCACCAGAATCATGACTCTCAAAACACCAAAAGCAATTTGGGACTACTTAAAGGAAGAATACACAGGGGATGAGAGGATTCGAGGCATGCAAGTGCTTAACTTGATGAGGGAATTCGAGATGCAGAGAATGAAAGATTCTGAGACAATCAAAGAATACTCTGACATGTTGCTTTCCATTGCAAACAAGGTTAGATTACACGGCACTGAATTCACCGATTCCAGAATTGTAGAAAAAATTCTGGTTACAGTGCCAGAGAGATATGAAGCATCAATAACTACCTTGGAGAATACAAAGGATCTGTCCAAAATCACCTTAGCAGGAGTGTTACATGCCTTGCAGGCCCAAGAGCAGCGAAGGCTTATGAGACAAGATCACGTGGTTGAAGGTGCTTTACCAGCCAAGCATCATGAAGTTGGAAGTAGTCAAAGCAGCCAAAGCAAGGACAAAGGTAAAAAGAAAAATTACCCACCTTGTGAGCATTGTGACAAAATGGGTCACCCACCGTTCAGATGTTGGAGAAGACCAGACGCAAAGTGCAACAAGTGCAATCAGCTTGGACATGAAGCTGTAATTTGCAAAGGCAAATTTCAACAACATGAAGCCAATTCCAAGGTTGTAGAGCAAGATGAAGAAGATCAAATTTTTGTGGCAACATGCTTCTCAGCAAGGAGTAGTTCTGAATGCTGGCTGATTGATTGTGGTTGTACAAACCACATGACATATGATAAAACTCTCTGCAAGGATTTGAAGCCTGCTAAATTCTCAAAAGTCAGAATTGGGAATGGTGACTATATTTCTGCAAAAGGAAAAGGAACCGTTGTAATTTCAACCAGCTCAGGTATGAAAACAATCTCAGATGTTCTTTATGTGCCTGACATTGACCAAAATCTGCTTAGTGTGGGTCAATTGTTAGAAAATGGATTTAAAGTTCTTTTCGAAAATCAACATTGTCTTATCTTTGACACCACCGGTCGGGAGATTTTAAGGGTTAAAATGAGAGGTAAAAGCTTCTCATTTGATCCAATTGTGGAGGAGCAGACAACTTACATCACTCAAGTCAATCCCACTGAACTCTGGCATAAGCGACTTGGTCACTGTCATATTCAAAGAATGCTGAACATGAAGAGGAAAGATATGATTAAAGGTCTACCAATACTTTCTGATCATTTGCCAAATTGTAATGCCTGTCAATTTGGTAAACAAAACAGAGTGCCATTTCCCAAAACAGTTTGGAGTGCCTCTCAAAAGCTACAACTCATTCACACTGATGTGGTAGGACCTCAAAGAACTCCATCGTTGCAAGGTAGTCTATACTTTATTCTATTCATAGATGATTTTACAAGAATGTGCTGGATTTTTTTCTTGAAATTCAAGCATGAAGTGGCTGGAGTCTTTGTAAAGTTCAAGAATATGGTGGAAACTCAAAGTGGTTGCAAGATTCAATTTCTAAGATCCGATAATGGGAAGGAGTACACTTCAACACAATTTAATTTATTTTGTGAAGAAGCTGGAATTGTACATCAACTCACAACTCCATACACGCCTGAGCAAAATGGAGTTAGTGAAAGGAGAAATAGATCTGTAATGGAGATGGCCAGATGCATGCTGCATGAGAAGGAGTTGCCTAAACAGTTTTGGGCTGAAGCCGCCAACATGGCAGTTTTTTCTTCAAAATCGACTTCCATCCAAAGCTTTGAAAGACAAAACTCCTTTTGAGGCTTGGTATGGATATAAGCCTTCACTAACCTTTCTTAAAGTGTTTGGTTGTGTTTGTTTTGCACATGTTCCACAGGTTAAGTGCGACAAGCTTGACAAGAAAGCAATTCCGGGTATTTTTGTGGGTTATAGTTCAGTTTCAAAAGCCTACAAAGTGTATCATCCTCAAAATGAAAAGCTGACTGTTTCTAGAGATGTCCATTTCAATGAAGATCAGCAACGGGATTGGAAGAACCCACAAAGAACAATTGGATCTTTCAACAATATTGCAGATGATTGTTCCGGAAACCAAACAACAGAGTTGTATGAGAATGAATTACAAGATGACCCTCCTATTAGAGGCACAAGGCTGCTGTCAGACATTTATCAAAGATGCAATGTAGCAGTATGCGAACCTGCTTGCTGTGAGGAAGCACTAAAAGATCCAACATGGAAAAAGGCAATGGAGGATGAGATGTCAATGATTCAAAAAAACAACACATGGGAGCTGGTTGACAAGCCTCAAGATAGAAAAGTCATTGGAGTTAAATGGGTTTTCAGAACAGAGCTTAATGCCGATTGCTCAATCAATAAATACAAGGCCAGACTTGTAGTTAAAGGGTATGCACAAATTTTTGGTGTTGATTATTCTGACACTTTTGCACCAGTGTCCAGATTAGATACAATTAGATTGGTGTTAGCAGTTGCTGCTCAACAAGGCTGGAAAGTATTCCAGTTAGATGTCAAATCAGCTTTCTTAAATGGAGTTTTACAAGAAGAGATATATGTGGAGCAGCCAGAAGGATTCATTATGCATGAAGTAGAAGATAAAGTCTATCTACTCAAAAAGGCCCTTTATGGCTTAAAACAAGCACCAAGGGCTTGGTACAAGCTTGACAAGAAAGCAATTCCGGGTATTTTTGTGGGTTATAGTTCAGTTTCAAAAGCCTACAAAGTGTATCATCCTCAAAATGAAAAGCTGACTGTTTCTAGAGATGTCCATTTAAATGAAGATCAGCAATGGGATTGGAAGAACCCACAAAGAACAATTGGATCTTTCAACAATATTGCAGATGATTGTTCCGAAAACCAAACAACAGAGTTGTATGAGAATGAATTACAAGATGACCCTCCTATTAGAGGCACAAGGCTGCTGTCAGACATTTATCAAAGATGCAATGTAGCAGTATGCGAACCTGCTTGCTGTGAGGAAGCACTAAAAGATCCAAAATGGAAAAAGGCAATGGAGGATGAGATGTCAATGATTCAAAAAAACAACACATGGGAGCTGGTTGACAAGCCTCAAGACAGAAAAGTCATTGGAGTTAAATGGGTTTTCAGAACAAAGCTTAATGCAGATTGCTCAATCAATAAATACAAGGCCAGACTTATAGTTAAAGGGTATGCACAAATTTTGGGTGTTGATTATTCTGACACTTTTGCACCAGTGTCCAGATTAGATACAATTAGATTGGTGTTAGCAGTTGCTGCTCAACAAGGCTGGAAAGTATTCCAGTTAGATGTCAAATCAGCTTTCTTAAATGGAGTTTTACAAGAAGAGACATATGTGGAGCAGCCAGAAGGATTCATTATGCATGAAGTAGAAGATAAAGTCTATCTACTCAAAAAGGCCCTTTATGGCTTAAAACAAGCACCAAGGGCTTGGTACAGTAGGATAAATGAACACCTATTGAGCATAGGCTTTGTAAAAAGCTTATCTGAGTCCACTCTTTATGTAAAACATAAGGGAAACAATTTTCTCATAGTTTCCCTCTATGTTGATGATCTTTTAGTGACTGGAGATGATACAAAGTTGGTTGAAAAATTCAAACAAGAAATGATGCAAGCCTTTGAAATGACAGATCTTGGTCTTATGTCTTATTTTCTTGGAATTGAGATCAAACAAAATGAGGATGATGTGTTCATATGTCAAAAAAAAATGCCAAAGAAATCTTAAAAAAGTTTCAGATGGAGGAGTGCAAAGCAGTTAGCACACCGATGAACCTAAAGGAGAAGCTGAGCAAGGAAGATGGTGCTGATAAAGTTGATGAAGGCTATTACAGGAGCTTGATTGGATGTTTAATGTATCTCACTACAACGAGGCCAGACATTCTATTTGCTATAAGTCTTCTCTCCCGATTTATGCATTGTGCTAGTGAAATGCACTTAAAGGCGGCAAGAAGAGTATTGAGATATATTAAAGGTACTGTTGACTATGGTGTCAAGTTTGAGAGCTGTCAAAATTTCAAGTTATGTGGATTCTCTGATAGTGACTGGGCTGGATCCATTGATGACATGAAGAGCACGTCAGGATATTGTTTCAGTGTAGGCTCAAGAGTTTTTTCATGGTGCACAAAGAAGCAGGAGATAGTAGCACAGTCCACTGCAGAATCTGAATTCATAGCAGCAACAGCAGCTGTAAATCAAATTTTGTGGTTGAAAAAGATCTTATGTGATTTACATCTCCAACAGAATCATGAGACAGAAGTGTTTATCGACAACCAGGCGGCAATTGCAATTTCAAAAGATCCAGTGTGTCATGGGAAGACTAAACATTTTAACATCAAGCTCTACTTCTTAAGAGAGATGCAGCAAAATGGAGAAGTAACATTGGTTTACTGCAGGTCAGAAGATCAATTGGCAGATTTGTTTACCAAGCCACTTCCTGTCAGCAAGTTTGAGCTTTTGAGGCAGAAAATTGGAGTTTGCAGATCCTAAAGCAAGGAGGAGTGTTAATTATTTGCTTTTTTGGACTGCATTATGTGGTGTTTTTATCTCTATGTTTTATTGTTTATTTTAGTCAATTAGTGGTTGCTAAACTTTAGGAGCAAGTAGTCGGTTATCCCACTATCCCACGTTCCTATTTTGGTGGTAATGTGGTAGTAGTTTGTTTTGATTTTGAAAACACTATAAGTGTATCTTTGCTGTTATGATTTTAATACATCGTATTCCCATTTTCTCAATCTCTCTGCTACAATAAAACCAACAATTTTTGTGATCAAAGGTTCAACACAACAAAAGTAACCAAGCCACACAAGTGATCAAAGATTCAATATTCATAATAAAAAAAAAGTAATATAGATTAATAGTATAAAAATTTTGAGAATGTTGGGGCCATGGTAACAGCGAGCCACTTCTTCTACAACTGATTTTTTTTAATAAACTATCAAACATTTATTTTATTAATCTTTTTTGACCAAATTTTAGAAATCTTTATAACTTAATATTAATAACATTATTACTAATACTATAAAAAATGATGCGAACAATTCTGCTTTAAAAGTAAAATGCTACTCTAAACCAGGTGCTAATGGGGTGGTTCAAGAGTGAGGGGGCAAAATAAATCTCTCACCGGTGAACTATTAAATATGACTGTAGGATGTAGTATAAAAATTTATCCACGGTTGAGATTTAATACTGGTTGATTAAATCTTAACCACTCATAGCATTTTATACCATATCCTACGATCAATTTCAGTGGTTCACCGGTGAGACATTTGATTTGCTCTCTCACCCTAGAAGCAGCCCTTATATATATTACTTAAAATTTAATTTTTTTATGGGCGGGCCATGGCTCTGGCCAGCCCATACAAAGATCCGCCCCTGTACCCAATACCAACAAGAGTTGTCCGAGTGGTAAATGGGCTTAGATCCCATCCCAAGGTCTCGAGTGTTCCCCGATATAGATTAGTCATCGACAAAGTCGGTGAATACTGCACATCAATAACACGGTTACTAAAAAGGATATCATACCCAATAAAACTTTAGGTAAATAACTTTTCACCTCCATTTTATCTCAGAGGGTAAGGGCTAATTAATTAGTTCAGTATTGACAACTTTCTTTTTTGTTTTTGTGATCAAAGGTTCAACACAACAAAAGTAACCAAGCCACACAAGTGATCAAAGGTCTCAATATTTATAATAAAAAAAAGTAATATAGATTAATAGTATTAAAATTTTCGAGAATGTTGGGGCCATGGTAACAGCGAGCCACTTCTTCTACAACTTGGGTTGGCCTTAGTTGTCGAGCATGTTTGAACATAGGCCACAAGTAAATGAAGTGCATGAAATGACATCTTATTATCCACATCATCAATTAGAGAAGTTGCACGGAGTTGGAAAGATGCACAACACAATGATAATCACATTATATCACAAGGTCACTTTCTAGTGGTTCTTCATAGATAAGGAATAAGAATAAACATATATTCAAAGAACGAGAACAAAGAATGCAAACTAACTAGCTGCAGAGTTATATGGTGATAGAGTCACATGATTTTTTCTCCCAACATTATTTGTCCTTTGTGCCCTCCTTGTCTGCTTTGTTTTCAATGGGTAGCATATGAAACCTTCAATTTTGGTGTTAAGTATTAGTAAATGTCAATGACATAAAAGAATATTCACACTGACAGATCAATAATAGAGCTGGAAACAAACCATGTTTCCAGTCAAATTTTCAAGTTGACCTGTTATTAATCACCAAACTCATCCAGACTAGACTCTCTCTCTCTCTCTCTCTCTCTCTCTCTCTCTCTCTCTCTCTCTCTCTCTCTCTCTCTCAATCTGGTTACTTTGTGTTCTACACTGACATTCCCTAACTATTTATTGTCTAGAAGTTGATAACGTTCCCTGCTGGTGGATTATGTAATGTTTGACAAGGGGATTATGTAACATTTGGAGTTAGGACACATTTGTAATAGCTTCTAGGTTGAGGTTTTCTTTTTAATAAAAAAAGAAGCTTATAGATTGATATAGAGAAATAAAAAAAAAAAGTGGCATTAGAACCATAGTTTGGCACAATAAGTGAGCAAGTAGATTCTACTAGAGAAGTCAAACATGGGAGACAGACGTTGGCTAGGATTGAGGTAAATAGAGGATATATAAGAGTAGTGACGAATCCAAAAAATTTAAGACGAAATTGAGGGTTGTTCTATTTATATACATCACAACTGTTTTCGGCGATTTTTTAGATTTGGGAAACAATGAATCATATGTTCTCAATACTTTCAAAAATATCTCTTTATAGATTAGTAATTGTACAATCATTTAACCATTACTAATAAAGAAAGCTTGTTAAAGATTACCATCAGTAGTATTAAAGATAATAATTTCATAAACAACTAAACCAGCAGATATACACTTTGTTTTATGTTCTCCACAAGCTTTAATGCTTTATAGAAATATCACTAACCCTCTTAATTTGAAAATGCATTGTCAAAACATAGATCTATGAAAATTGTGAAGACTATAATTTAGCAAAGCAATTCAACTTTTTTCTATTTATGATAACATCATATAGCTAGGTACTAGACAAATTATCCAAATGTTGTTGGGGGTATTTGCCCCCACTCTTACTTGAACAGATCTGTCCCTGTATAAGAGAGATGACTCATATACTCAGTTGAAGTTTTGGATGAAGATATAATGTCTCGATCTCTATTTGGTACTATTGTTGCTTTTGGCAGTCACCACACTCCCCAACAAAAGGAAAATAGAATAAGATATGTCAGGTAAAAAAGGGAATGGTAGTTCCATCAAAATTGCAGAAATACAGAAAATTTAAACATATTGACTCATTTCGTACAACTTTTATGCCTCGTATATTGTTAGGAATGGATTCTCTACATTGAAACTTTTCTTAGGTGGGCTCTATATCACTTATTGGATAAGACAAAGAACATGTAGACACGATTAGAGAGAAAGAGAGGAAATTGAATGGTGAAAATTTAACATATGAGATTGAGAATCTATGGTGGAATTCTCGGGGAAAAAATCCATTCACATTGTTGTAAATTATGGCTCTAACAAAGTTTGTTAAGTTAGTTAGGTAGCTAAATGATAGAAAGTTAGTTGTGATGAGTTAGTTAGTTTGAATTGTAACTACCTCTTGTTTTGTAATCTTCCTATATAAAGTCTTAGCTAGGTGCCATTATGGCATACAAAGTTAGAATTTGCATTGAATTCTAGTGGGTTATCATAGAGAGTTAGAATGTGGTGAGATTAGAGTAGAGTTGAGCAGCTCAACTTGTAATGTCTTGTAATATTTGATTCACATTGTTCTACAATAACGGATGTAGCATTCCAGCTAAATCCCTCAGATGTAGGAATCAAGTGTTGATTCCAAACTGGGTGATCAAACTCTATGTTCTTTCTTTATCGTGTTCACAAGGTGTTTGATTTGTGTTATTGCAAGAACTGGTTCCATGCTTCCGCTTGGAATTCGCCTTTCCTAAAGTTAAATTTCTAACCCACATATATTATGTTACAAAGGCAAACAAAATAAATAGAACGTTTCCTCAAGCATGAGATACTGAGATCAGTGGCTCCACTACTCTTAGAAATAACATTGAAAGAGAAGAAAGAGAAGATAAGGACATGTGCCCTTCGTGTTCTTTATATGGTACAAATTATTAAATTGAGGTTACCTTTTTCGTAATCTTGTCAAGGTTGACAAATTTGACATCCCTTTCTCTGCTTATGATAACTCAATTTGATGTCAAGTTCACTGTTTAGAGTAACCTTGATGATCTAAATTCTAAAACCTCTAGCTAAGATTTTAATGACATTATTAATTATTAATAAAAAAGGTAAGCAGATGAAACAAGATTGTTTGGTTGTTTGAGTAAGAGACAAAGAGGTAGGAGGAATAAGAGTGCAGGGTTAGATTCCCCATCTAACATAACACACTAACAATACTAACATTATCCTATATAAAAATCAGAAATATGTAACAAAAGAACACACTTATTAATTATTATCTGTACACAATCAAGGAGCATTAAGCCAATAACATCCGATCATCTAATAACATTTATAATTTTTTTTTTTAAATCCCAAAACTTGTATCTACCAAAAACAATTCTGCTTGTTTCTGCATAGAAATGCAAAGGAAAAGTTGGGATGCTCATTAGTCAATCAATCAGCCACCATACCTTTCTCTGTGCCCACCATCACTTTCTCTCTTATAATTCTCCTCTTTACCTAAAAATCATTTTCCTGAAATGAGGAAAAGAGTGAAGTTAAGTTTCCTAAAAATTGTATATTTTTTTTTGTTACCGTTTTATTGATGTGCATTATCTATCAATTTTGCTGATGACTAATCTATATGCTAGGGGACGTGTACCCAGCTTTGTCGGTCCGTGTGGTTTTTCCCTCCTAAGAGAGCTTTTGCCATACCCAAGATTCGAACTCGAGACCTTGAGGTGGGATTCGAACCCAATTACCGCTTAGACCAATCATTGTTGGTATATTATTGTATATATTACATACACGAACATTAAAATAGAAATCAAATAAAATAAAAGCATAACCATACCTATTGATCTTTTGCAATGGAGGACTGCTTCATAAATTGAGTTATCATGATGATCTTGCAATTCTTTCTGTGAACTGCTCCTCAAGTTTCTAAGTTGCCAATCTGTCTTATCAGTATTATTATCAACTCTGCTGTTTTTCCTTGAGCTCACTATTTTCTGCTTTAATATGTTGAAATAGCTAAAAAATTCTACCAAGGCTCTCCATGTTGATTTTTTCCACCTTGTGAGAAAACTCTTATGACGAATTCCCATATTTCTTGAAGAAACTTTTCTAGAAGAAAAGGAAGAACCAATCTTTGTTTGAATAGGATCTGGGGTAATATTACAAAACTCTACTTTTAAAGGGTCAACAAAAACAGGCATAAGAAAGCCATCAGAGAAAATCTCATCAGCATGAGCAAGAAAAATAGGTGAGTGAGAAATAGAAATATCAAAATTGAAGCTTTGGTTACATTCAGATTCTCTGTGAAGCTGATCTTCAAGGGTATCATGAGGGGGTTCAGAATTTGATAACCAACTACATGAAAAACTATCACTGGCTAGGGGTAACGAGGTTTCCATTTTGCAATGTTTTATTATTCAAAGGATGATGAATGATAAATATAAATATATATATATATATATATATATATATATATATATATATATATATATATAAACTTTATATAGTTCTAAAGACAAATTGATGTTATTAAGAGCTTATAGTGACAAAACAATGGTGACCACAAGGGAAAAGTTTGTCTATTCTATCAAGGTCAAGTAGGGAACAAAATGGAACAACATATATGCAAATCTGTTTTGACTTTAAGGAGTAAGTTTTGCTTTTGCTTTTTCTCATCTGCATAGTTATGCTTGTCTGTAATTTCTACTAGATAGTGACGTATAGAGAAATGAAGTAATTTAGCTTTTGTTTATAGTCTATATATTTCAATTAAGGAGATTCCTATCACACCAAATAGTAAAAACACTGATAATATATTCCAATAAATAGTAGTATATTGATAATAATATGAAGATGAAGACCATGACGATTGTCATGTTATGTGTAGAGCCGCTTTTTAGAATTTTGGCGTATAAAGAGCATGAGAAATGCCGGAGTATATGGTATGAAAGTTGTTGGAATGATAATATAAAATATGAGCTTAATTGTTATGCACATGAGGTGTAAAACGTACATCCAATCACAAATCAATGACTTTTGTTTCGGATCGGCCAAACACTTAGGCTCAATTCCGCGAAGCCCATGATCCATGCTTAATGAGCGGCGCAAATGTGTTCTCTTCATCCAACGATATAAGTGCACTCACATATGGACCTATCGTAAGGTGCCACGTATAGGCGCTAATCCCTATAAAAATGTTGTCCCATACTGTTACAGGTACGCATTTATTACCTCACATCACCTATTTTCAATGCTGACTTAGACATCAGAGTGTGTGCAGGTACCACCCCTGGCCGGATTAACGCGAGTCGGATCACCTCAAATATTATTCAAGCACTCACTAAAACATCATCTCAGAAGTAACTCGGATTGAGCCAGCTTCTCAACTTGTAATGTACTCTCACAAAAACTTTCGAAAGTCTTCCTAGAAGTATTTATAGCTTTTGAACCTCAAAAAAGTCGCTGGATATGGTCTAGAGAGAACAATATATCCGTTGGTTGCTATTGCAGAAAAGTACAACCACTTTTCTGCACTTTTGTACTTGCAGCAAAAATACTAGCTTCTCATTCCTGAAGCTTCTGAACTTGAGATGAAAAATAAATTGATGCTTTCAATTTGGCTCGTATATTCTTAGGCATTTAACATCCTTCATTAATGCTTCCGAGTCTCTAAGAAGATATGCTCTTGTTTCTTCTGATCTTAAGAAGCTACATGTCTTGAGTCTTCTCATCTTGAGAAGCTTCTTGTCTTGAGTCTTCTTATCTTGAGAAGCTTCTTGTCTATGAGTCTTCTGATCTTGGATCTTCTATACTTGAGAAGCTTCCTAATTCGTGTCTTCTCATCTTGAGAAGCTACTTGACTTAGGTTTTCTCATCTTGAGAAGCTAATTTACTCGTGTCTTCTCATTTTGAGAAACTACCATATCTGACACGATATTTCTATCTTCTCACAAACTATAAGTCTTCATTATTAGCTTCCAATGCTTCATTCAACCTTCTTCTAAGGTGCTATCCTAGCACATAATTTTCTTGATTCTTGATATATAGTTCTTGTACTTTTTAACACTCAAGAAGATTAATTAAAACACTTATGAATTTGAAAATTCAAACATCTATCAAAAAGATTTGTTTACAACAAAACTTATCTTAGGGATTTTGCCTGAACAACTTCTTCCAAGATCTTTTCTTCTCACACATTTAGAGTGTGCTCAACCCAGAGGCTGAGCTCTGATGCCAATTGATGTCAATAAGTGTCAGAAAGAAGCGGGTTGGCATTGTGACCCTTTTAAAATTAACCTGAAACAATGTAAACAATTTTACAAGTAATGTTAAACATTTTTAGAATGATCAGTGGGTTAAAGACTAAGATGTAACAACCTTCTTAACTGTTACTTTAGGTTGAAAAGGATCATTTGCCTTCTCAAGACAAGATAAGATAAGAAGGTAGGGTATTTTTCTAAATATGTTTTTACTGTATGCACAAGTGTGTGTTTAATAGTTAGTATCTTAAGAATACTATTCAAATTTAAAGTTAGTAAGACTTGAGAAGGGTTGTAGAATAATGTTTGAGAAAACCGTGTTATGTTAAGAAGTCTTTGATGCGCTGTCTTCTAAACTTTCAAAATCTTATTTTGAGTAGAGAGTTTTAAGTGCAGTGTAAAATATACCTTAGAAAAGCAGTAAATAACACAGATAAGTATAGTGGTTTACCCAAAAACCCAGGGCTACATTCACCAGTCACAACCTAGGCTAGCAGTTTTATTGGTAGTTTTCTTTACACGACACTCTACCTAATGTTACACACCTAATACAACCCTTGTGGTTTATTAGGCATCTCCTTAAAGGCTTCTCACTTACTATGCAACCCATGCTAACTTGAGAATGCACTTCAGGTTTTACAATATGTGGTTTGGGGTTTTTTGCAAGATCTTGGTTTAAACCAAAGAGATTCAAAAGAATCCTAAATATCAAGCTAAACTAGACATACTCAAAATATAAAATCACTAGACTAAAGCTTGAGCTGAGTATGGTTTAGGGAAGGCTTGATGCTTGAGAAGATTGGAATATTTCAGTGTACTATCACAAAATCCTTTAGATGTGATCCTTGAAGACTATTATAGCCTTTGAGTTGAAATATAGCTGTTGGAGATGGTTCCAAAGTAAATAGAGCCATTGGGATGCTTTTGTAGAAAGTACAAAAGCTTTTCTACACTTGTACAAAAACTGTACTTTACAGCAAGAACCATCATCATTCCCTGTCTTCTAAACAGTCTTGTTTTACCTTAAAAATCAGTGTACTGAATCTTCATGTAAATCTTCTTGAATCTTGATAGTATTTCTTAATCTTCATAAATGTTGAGTCTTCATTCACTAATGTGTTGAGAAGACATGTCCTTGAGTCTTCTTAACTCTTGAGAAGGCACTGTCAGTCTTCTTGGCTCGAGTCTTCTTGACTTGAGTCTTCTTGACTTTGAGACTTATTGACTTGGGTCTTCTTGACTTGAGTCTTCTAGACTTGAGTCTTCTTAACCCTTGAGAAGGCACTCTCTTGCCTTCTTGAGATGTATTATGCTTTGTAGTTTCTGACAGTCTTCTCATGACTTGATCTTTTTGCTCTCTTGGCTTTTAGTATCACTTCAAGTCTACTCTACTTCAATAAGTAGATAATCTTATTCAGTAGTGTATATGGTTACCTGTTCTAAGTAATCACTCAAGAAGACACATTAGATACATATGAAATCAGAGAATTTATGCTTTTCATCAAAAAGGTTTGTTAACCATCAAAACCATTTGAGAGATTTTTCCTCAACAATCTCTCCATTTTTGATGTTTGACAAACTTTTTGAGAAAGAACTAAGTTTGCTGATATTTAACTTTTCTATGTTCTAAAACATTACTCCCTCTAAGAAGATGCATACAGATTTTCAATAGAGTAACATGCATAGATATAACATATGCTTTTTAGACAACCATCAAGAACATATATCGTTTAATTTCACCAAAATATCATGATTACATATTTTTAGTTCTTGATCCTAGGGCATTAAACTTAGAAATTGAAATCCTACAAAGAGAAGCTGTAGACGTCTCTTCAAAAGATGTGTCTAAATACATAGATATTACATCAGAAGACACAAAAATTATCACCCTATGAGCTCTAAACTTAGTCTACTCTTCTCCCCATTTTGCCACACATCTAAAAGGAGAGGAGAAAAAGACATTTGAGTAGCTACTTTGATGGAGAAGTGGAAGTAGTAGGCTGAAGGATATTAGGAACAGACGAGAAGGGACCCAATTCTGGTGGAGCTAAGTTAGGAGGAACATAGGGCGTTCAATGACACAACATCCAGGTTTGGTTATTGCTCAATTCTCTATGCCTGGACTCTTTTCCCTTGTTGAAGAATGGCTTGTCCTTCCAGCACTTTCCGGAGTAAGGCCTTCATCTTCCTTAATTTCCTTTCTAGCCTAGGAATTATGGAGGTTAACGGCTTAGGATTTGAGGTGACTTCTCTTGTCTATCCTACAGAAGGCTGTCCTTCACTGAAGTGGGGATGAGATGGGTCATAGGTAGGGGAAGAATTAAGGTAACAGTTGATGTTTGAGGACGTAAAAGTGTTTTCTGTTTTGTGTGGAGAAGAGAGGGTTTGGGAATTGATAGTTGCAAGTAAGGTATCAAGGTTCACTGAAGTGGTCATTGTAGTAGTTGGGATGGGGGAAGTGGCTTGTGCAGCATCAATAGGAATAGGTGGAAGTGAGAAGGGTGCTTGTTCAACCAAGGGGATTTGAGCTTGTTCAACATTGAGGGTAGGTGCTTGTTCAACAGTTTGGGTTTGTTCTACTGGTGGAGATAGGTGAAGGAGCAATAGGAATAAGTGTGAATAAGGAAATAAGGAAGTCGTAAATAGTAGATTTGTAGATTTATTTATATGTATTTGGCCCAGGCCCGTTAGGTTTTCTCAGAGAAAAGCCTATTTAAACGCTTTAGTATTTGTACTCAAGGGATCGAAACACATTCAATAAAACGGAACTACAGCTACTCTGTAGTCGCAGACGTAGGCAAAGTTTGGCCGAACTGCGTAAACAATATCGTGTGTCCTGTTTTGACATGGTATAAGTAGGGTTTCGATCATACTTGTGATCTCGTTGGGGTTTCGTTCAAGAACTGTGACTCTGTTAGCGACTCCTCCTTTAGTCGCTCTTGCCTTGGCTTTTATCGTTACTCGTGGGTCTCTTCGGTTTCGTGTGTCTCTTCGGGTTCGTGGGTCTCTTCTGGTTCGTGGATCTCTCCGCTTGTGACCAATCTCAATTCTTGGTTCTGATTGTGTTGTTTCTTCCTTGCACGCGATTTGGTGGCTTCCTCCTGCGCGCGATCTGGTTTGTCTCTGCATCGGTTGCTCGCGATCTGTTGGCTTTCTCCTGCGCGCGATCTGGTGGATTCCTCCTGCTCGCGATTATTGATCGCATTTTCCCTGGGTGAGTGCGCTTTGTTCCTGCTCCCTTCTTCCTTGCGGTTGCTGTACGCTAGTACGTGTCTCGGTTGCTTTACGCGCGATCTGGTGGCTTCTTCCTTGCGGTTACTGTACGCTGGTTCCTTGGTATTATAATCTTTTTTTGTTAGTCATAGCAACAATTTTTTAATGGCATTGGAAAAAGAAAGGGATAGTTTCTGTGTTCGTTTTACCGGCAATAATTATGCTGCTTGGGAATTTCAATTCAAGATGTATGTCAAAGGAAAAGGATTATGGAGTCACCTTAATGGGGTTTCTAAGGTGCCGGAAGATAAAACCACCTTAGACCCGTGGGAAGTTCAAGATGCTTAGATTATTTCTTGGATCCTCAGTACTATTGATCCTCAGATGATCAATAATTTGCGAGCATTTTCCACTGCTCAAGAAATGTGGAATTATTTGCAGCGTATTTACAACCAGGACAATACAGCCAAGCGTTTTCAATTGGAGTTAGAGATTGCCAATTACAAACAAGGTAATTTGTCAATTCAATAATATTATTCTGGCTTTCTGAATTTATGGACAGAACACTCCGCTATTATCTATGCTGCTGTTCCCAAGTCGTCACTGTCGGCCGTTCGTGATGTTTATGATACTAGCTCTACAGTTGGTCCTTCCACCACTGGTGTATCTAGCTCTGCTGCTGGTCCTTTCCACCACTGGTGCATCTGATGGTGGTGCTCTACAGCCTGAATTAATTCAACAAATGGTACTATCTGCTCTTTCTGCCTTGGGCATTACTAGTATGTCTTCTTTCATATCTTGGTTACTTGACTCTAGTGCATCGAATCACATGACGGGTTCCTCTGAACTCCTGCACAATTTACGTTCTTATATTGGTAATCAGAAAATTAAAATTGCTAATGGCAGTAAGCTTCCTATAACTAATGTTGGTGACATAAATTCAAATTTTCGAAATGTGCTGGTAGCACCTGGGCTTGCCTCAAATTTATTGTCTGCTGGTCAATTAGTGGATGAAGGTTGTGATGTTAATCTTACTCCGGATGGTTGTCTTGTGCAGGATCGGGTGTGGGGAAGGTGATCGCGAAGGGGCTAAAGTTGGAAGAGTGCTTCCACTCCAGTTTATTTCAAATCATTTATCTCTTGCTTGTAATAGTGTTTTGAATGCATGTGAGGATTGACATAGGAAATTGGGCTATCCAAACTCTGTTGTTTTGTCTCACTTATTTAAGACTGGCTTGTTAGGTACTAAACTGATGGATCCTAGTACCTCTATTTCATGTTCTGTTTGCAAATTAGCTAAAAGTAAAACACTTCCTTTTCTGTCTGGTGCTCATCGTGCTTCTACTTGTTTTGAGTTGATTCATAGTGATGTTTGGGGAATCTCTTCTGTCGCTTCTCATGCTCACTATAAATATTTTGTCACCTTTATCGATGATTATATCCGTTTTACTTGGATTTATTTTCTTAAATCTAAATCTGAAGTGTTTTCTATGTTTAAGAAATTTCTGATGTATGTTGAAAATCAATTTCAAACCAGTATTAGAATTCTTTGGTCTAATTCTGGTGGTGTTTATATATATGTCTCATGAGTTTCAGGAGTTCTTACAGCAAAAAGGTATATTGTCTCAACGATCTTGTTTCAATACCCCTCAGCAAAATGGTGTTGCAGAACGTAAGAATCGTCACTTGTTGGATGTGATGACGCGTACCTTACTTCTCCAGGCCTCTGTTCCATCCAAATTTTGGGTGGAGGCTCTTTCCACAGCTGTCTTTTTATCAACCGTCTTCCTTCCACGGTGATTGGGTTTGATTCTCTTTACTTTCGCATTTTTAAAACTCAACCTGATTACAGTAGTTTACATACTTTTGGGTGTGTAGGTTTTGTTCACCTCCCATCCACTGAAAGACATAAGCTTAGAGCACAATCTGTCCAATGTGCATTTATGGGGTATAATCAGTCTCATAAAGGTTTTGTGTGTTATGATGTCTCTAACCATCGTTTTCGCATTTCTAGGAATGTGACATTTTTTTGATAATCAGGTTATGTTTCCTCGCTCTTCTCCTGGATTGAATGAAATTGGTATACTTCCCCAATTTTCTACCCCGCGTTCACCTATAGAACGTTTCCAACCAAGACTCGTTCCCACTTCCCCTTCCGATGCTGATCCGCCACCTGATCCTGTACCGCATGCACCACGGCGTTCTAGTAGAACGTCTCAAGCACCTGATAGATATTCCCCAGACAGGTTAGATTCCTCACATACTGCTTTAACTGCTTCTCTATCTGGCACATCTATTCCTACCTGTTATTCGCGGGCTGTTAAAGATGTCTCTTGGGTAAATGCCATGAATGAGGAACTTCAAGCCCTTCAGGACAATTTCACATGGGATATTGTTCCTTGCCCTCTTGGTATCAAACCCATAGGCTGTAAATGAGTTCATTCTGTGAAATTGAATTATGATGGATCTCTCAATCGGTACAAGGCTCGATTGGTTGCTTTAGGCAACAAGCAGGAAAATGGTATTGATTATGATGAGACATTTGCACCAGTTGCTAAAATACCTACTGTTAGAATGGTGCTCTCTATAGCTTCTTCTCATGGGTGGCCTCTCCACCAAATGGATGTGAAGAATGCATTTCTTCATGGCGACTAGAGCTTGGTATGCGAAATTCCGTTCCACTCTACTTGGGTTCTCTTTTACTCAAAGTCAGTATGATTCTTCTTTGTTCATTCACCGCACATCTACAGGCATTGTTCTGCTCCTTCTCTATGTTGATGATATTTGATCATTACTGGTTCTGATGCAACATTCATACAGGAAGTTAAACACAAGCTTCAAGCCTCATTTCAAATGAAAGACCTTGGTCTTTTACATTATTTTCTTGGACTCGAGGTTCATTCTACCTCTAAGGGTATATTTCTCCATCAGCGTAAGTATGCCACCGACCTTATTGCTATGGCTGGCCTCCAATCTACTAATCATGTGAATACTCCTCTTGAAGTTAATGTTAAATACCACCGTGACGAGGGTGAACTTTTGACTGATCTTTTATTGTATCGACAGCTTGTGGGTTGTCTTAACTACTTGACCATTACACGACCCGACATTTCATTTGCTGTTCAGCAAGTAAGTCAGTTCATGCATTCTCCTCGTCATCTTCACTTGGCAGCGGCTCGTCGTGTAATTCGCTACTTGAAAGGTACCTCTCAACGGGGTTTATTCTTTCCTAGTGGAACCCCTCTTAAGTTGAGTGCCTAGAGTGATGCTGATTGGGCTGGGTGTCCTGACACTCACCGCTCTATCACTGGTTGGTGCATGTTTCTTGGGTCTTCGTTGATCTCATGGAAGAGTAAGAAGCAAGCGAGAGTCTCTAACTCCTCAACCGAATTAGAGTATCGTGCTATGTCTACGGCATGCTCCGAAATACTTTGGCTTCGTGGTCTTTTGGGTGAACTTGGATTTCCTCAAACCGAACCGACATCTCTCTATGCTGACAATACAAGTGCCATCCAGATTGTTGCAAATCCGGTTTTTCATGAGCGTACTAAGCATATCGAAATTGATTGTGATGCTATTCGTGAAGTCTATGATAATCATGTTATATCTATCCCTTATATCAATACTCAATTTCAAGTTGCAGACATTTTGACCAAAGCTGTTCCTTGTCAGCAAATTGATGCTCCTTGATGACCCGCATCAATTTGAGGGGGGATGTGAATAAGGAAATAAAGAAGTTGTAAATAGTAGATTTGTAGATTTATTTATATGTATTTGGCCCAGACCCGTTAGGTTTTCTCAGAGAAAAGCCTATTTAAACGCTTTAGTGTTTGTACTCAAGGGATCGAAACACAATCAATAAAACGGAACTACAGCTACTCTGTAGTCGTAGACGTAGGCAAAGTTTGGCCGAACTGCGTAAACAATATCGTGTGTACTGTTTTGACAATAAGTGGGGCTTTGTGCTCATCATCTTTAGTGTCTTGTGCATTTTCCTCCTCGTATGAATCTTCTTCTTCCTGCTCATCTTTCGTTTCTTCATGTTCATTCTATTCAAAAGACTCTATGTGAAAAAGTGTGTCTTCTTGAAGCACAATTGTCTTGACTGAAGATCTACCTGAAGAGCCAAGGTTGAGCTCCTCAGTCTTCTTAACTAAGCCTTCTTGGCTCGGTTCCTTAACTAGAGTCAAACATGTTTCTTTCCCAAAAAATTTTCTCATAAGATCCTCCCAATAGGGGCCTTTGAGCCATTAGCTTATTGGTCCTTCCCAACAATGTTCCTTCTTTTTCAACCACAGACTAGTGGAAAAAAGACATTAGAAAGCATCATTTTAGCATCGGTTGTTTGAACAGTCGATGTTAAATGGACTACACATTTAGCATCGGTTGTTTAAACAACCGATGTTAAAGGTGTAGTCTAAACACATTTAGCATCGGGTGTTTAAACACCCGATGCTAAAAGTCCCGTTTTATTTTTTTTCCAGTTTTTCCATCCAAATACACTCCTGCGTTCGAACTCTCTCAGTCTCTAAAGTCTCTCACTCTCTGCACATGCTTTTCCT
The DNA here is from genome assembly GCA_039519185.1 of Astragalus membranaceus. NCBI lineage: Eukaryota > Viridiplantae > Streptophyta > Magnoliopsida > Fabales > Fabaceae > Astragalus > Astragalus membranaceus. The sequence continues at coordinate 52,621,139 of CM076849.1, forward strand.
CTCTCCCTCTCTGAAGGCTCCATCTTCCTCGTCATTGCCTTCATTTTCCTCTTTGAACGTACCTACGCTTTCGCTCTCTCACTCTCTGAACCTCCATCTTCCGTCACTGTCGCCGTCTTCGAAACCCTAAGTTTTCATCTTCGAAATCCAAAGAAGGGTCAGCACAGCCTCCGCGAAGTCTTCTCCGACGCACCTAGTTCGTATTCTTCTCTGGTTTGATTTATTCCTTCTATTTTGTTCTGAAACCCTAATTTTCTCTAATTTTTCTGATTCACGATTTTTTGAATGTTAGGGTTGGACTTAAGTCTCTTCTTGTTGCTGTTAAGGTTTTGAAGAAGGACTTCAAGGACATCGAAAGTGGCTTGTGCGTCATCGCTTTGGGTTGTGAAGTGTGGGTATTGTTGCTTCATTTCATTTATGGATCCCTTCTTTTGGGGTCACAATTAGGTTTTCTGTCTACTCCTACCCTTAACCATACACTCTTATTTATTTTTTATTTTTTTTGATTTATTTATTTAGTTGTATTTCTTTTGCCACCTCTCACAATTTCTGACCGGCTTTATTTTTGTTATTGTAGAGAGAGACAGGGATAGAGATAGAGAGTTGAAAGATGGGAGAAGAACCTGAAGTGTTGGATGCTGTGTTGAAGGAAATTGTTGATTTGGTAACATAGATCTGATGAATCACTTTACCCTTTTTCTTGTCCTTTGTTATCTTTTTTGGTTGCTTTGTGTTTTTGTTTTTGTTTTTCTCATGTTTGTGAATGCAGGAAAACATACCCATTGAAGAGGTTTTTGAAAATCTGAGATGTAGTAAGGAAGGCCTCACCAGTCAAGCTGCTGAAGAAAGGCTGGCCATTTTTGGCCACAACAAACTTGAGGAGAAAAAAGTACTTTCTTTTTGCTCTTAGTTATTCACTCCCTCCCTTTTTTTTAAATAAAATATGAATCTTTTTGGTATATTACTTTCCGGGTTTTGTTTAGGAGAGCAAATTGTTGAAGTTTTTGGGATTTATGTGGAATCCTCTTTCTTGGGTCATGGAGGCAGCTGCTATAATGGCTATTGCTCTTGCAAATGGAGGGGTGAATTTTATTGTACTAAGATTTTAGGAGTTCTTGAATTACTGTTGGGGGGGGGGGTGGTGGTTTATGAGTATTTTAATTTGTAGTTTGATTTTGATTCTGGAAATACAGAAAGTGATGCCCCAATCAGGTATTAGCTGATTTTGTCTGTTGTTTCATGGTCTGCTCCATTGCAGATTTATTGCAATACAAAGTGTTGTCTGTTAAATCTGCTCCATTGTTTAGAGTACTTTGGGAAAACAAAAACAATAGGACTTTTTATAAGCATGTCTATTGCAATACAAAGTGTTGTCTGTTAAATCTGTTCTGAAGCACTAATTCACGTAGTACTTGCACGTGCTTTGCAGGATAAGTTATATCTAGTGTACTTTCACAGCAAAGGAGCCGTGAATGGGCATATGGCAAGTTCTTTTGTTCACAACAAAGGAATCTGTGAATGGGCATATATAGAGCCAATATCACTAATTTTTTGTAATAATAAGAAGCAGTTGCTCTGTATATTGCTCATTGATGGGGTCATTGCAATTAGCAGGTGAATGTTGTGAAAGGATTGAAGTTGTATGAAGACATTTTTCTGAATCAGAAATCTGCAAACTGAATGATTTTGTGAATGACATCCATACTGCTGACCAGAAGGGAGAACTTTCAGGTAAATTATCATAATAGCTAGCTAATCATAGTATGTTATGTAACTAATGATAGTTAGTTTATATCTTAAGCACTCACACTCACTCTTTACTTCCAACTCTATGCTGTAACGCCCCAAAATAATTTAATTATTTATTTAATTAAGTTATTTAAGGCTTACAATATTTATTTAATTTAATTAAATAATTCGAGTTTAATTATTTTATTTTATTTTTATTAGGGGGTGTTGTCACTATTTAAGTGGTGCGAGCAAGGGCCCGTGATCCACAATTAGGCCCGTGGCCCATTTCTTTGGCATAGGAGTCGAATTCTTTTGGGGTCTAGGGAGTTAGTGGCAATTCACCCAAGTGAGAAAAGAAAGAAAGAAAAGAAACGTAGAGAGAGTGAGAAGAAAGTTTGCGAAGAGAAGAAGGAGAAAGGGGCGAAGCTCATAGAGAAGAGGAGGAGGCTCATTGGTGGTTCGCAATTCTTCCTTGGAGCTTGGCTAGCAAATTCGAATTTCACAAGGTTAGGGGGTCCTCTTTTTGTTCTTAATGAGTATGCGAATTATGAATTGCTTAGGGTTAGGGTCCTAGGTTAGTTCCATGATTAAATTGTGTTGTTGTTGAGGAATTATAATATTGTGATGTTGTTGTGAATTATTATGTTGAGAATTTTATGATTGATGATTGAATTGTGGTAAAATGCGAATTGTAGACCATATGTTTGAGTATATGATTATTTGGTGATTATGTAGCGAAATTGAGAATCATGGTGACATGTTAGAAATATATATAATTGGGCGTTTTGATGAATTTAGTTTGGTGAATGAAAGTGAGAAAAATTCTGTTTAGGAGCCCCTAGGCGCCTTGGGCGCCATATGCCTATTGCTGAAAAATTCTGTGTTGCGCCTAGTCATGGGCACCAGGCGCCCAGCAGTGTGCTGCGCCTGTTTTCCAAAAATTCTGTTGCCCTGTGTTGCCATTCTGTGCCATTCTGTGTTGCTGTCTCTGTTGCCTGTGTTGCCTTCCAGTGTCCCTGTGCTGCCAGTTTTGGCACATGTTGCTTGTGTCATGGGCGCCAAGGGCCCCAAAGTTCTGGTGATAGTTTTGTGAAAATTGTTTTCAGGTTTTTATACTTGGGTAAAATGGCTCATGAAAACTGATTTTGGTCAAGAAAGGAGTTGAGTTGCGTAATTTCACTAGGTGCCTAGTGCATGGGCGCCAAAAATAATGTTCAGCTTTTGATAAAATTTTTGTTGAATTTTCATGTCCTGAGCATTTGGCTCGTGTAAAATGAATTTCGAAGAAAAATGAGTTGTGTAGCATGTTGGCCTTAGGCGCCTAGTGCTTGGGCGCCATGTTGCTGCTGTCCCCTGGGCGCGCCTGTGCGCGTTGTTGCTTCTGGGCGCCAGCGCCTATGCGCTTGTTGCCTTCCTGGGCGCCCAGCGCCTATGTGCGCGTGTTGCCTCTTGGGCGCCTAGCGCCTGTGCGCTGTTGCGCGTGTTGTTCCTGGGCGCCAGCGCCCATGCGCCAGCGCCCATGCGCCTGTGCGTGTTGTTTCTCCTGGGCGCCAAGCGCCCATGCGCCAAGCGCTGTGTTGCCCCTGGGCGCCCAGCGCCCATGCGCCAGTTCCAGGATGTCTAACATTTTTCCTAAAATTGTTTTTAACGTAACTTTTGACTCGGTTATCCAAATTCAACGGTTCAAAATGCGTTTTGAAGCTAATTTCAGTGCCTATCCAATAGTATCAATTTTATGCAAAAATAATTTATTTTTACTGGTGTTACTGGCTGATGGTGTTCAAGTGTCTAAATGACTGTTTTCCTCCATTTTTCCTATGTCGTGTCAATGTCCTGAGTTGGTCTATTTGAATTGGTGTTGTGGTGAGTGGTGAGCTGATTTGGTGAGTGATGATGAGGTGAGATTGGTGAGCAGAGGCTTCGGCCTAATTTTGATTTGGTGAGTTAATTAATGCACTATGGTGAGACTAGAATTTAAAATGTGAATTGATTGATTGGTGGTGTGTTGTGATGCATTCTCCATAACACCTCATGAAGCATGTGCATTATTGGTGAGCAGAGGCTACGGCCTAATTTTATTTGGTGAGCAGAGGCTACGGCCTATTTGTATTTGGTGACGGATCCGACATGCATGTACCCGTGGAGTTTGGGTTGCATTACATGCATAATCATATATTGTATAGTGCTGATTGGAATGAGAATGCTGGTTTAATTGTCCCCATTGTTGTGAATTGGTGTGCCTGGTTTCCTTTTTCCTATGCATTGCTTAATTCTCATATGTTATTAATTATGAAAAGAGACTCACCCTACTGCCTTTATGTTGCTTCTTATGTCGGCAACGTGCAGGTAATATCGAGTGAAGGATTCCTTCATGCCTTCGTCTGTTAGGAAGTGTCACTCTCTGATACGTAGCACCAGGGGGGGGGGGGGTGTCCTATGTTTATGCATTATTTTTCTTAAACTGTTAGATTTGATTGGTGATGTATTGGTTTAAGTTTTAGAACTCATATTTATTCCGCTGCTGATGGTGATTGGTTTTAGTTGATGCGAACTAAACATTTTTTTCTCATGGTGTTATGTATCTTGTTATTTATGAAGTAAATGTAGCACTCGCTTGATTTGTTTTCAAAAAAAAAAAAGAGACTCTGATTTTATTTAAAAATAAAGTTATTAGAAAATGGGTGTTACATTAGTGGTATCGGAGCAGTTCGGTCTGTCCGGCCGGTAGTCGAGTCGTCGTGTTGAGTAACATTGAGTTTGTTACTCGTTTCTGAATTTTGTTTTCTGTTGCAGTACTAGAATGGCCAGACGGGACGATGCTGCACTTGCTGCTGCCTTGCAGGCTATAGCCGGGGCGATGGGTAATATACCCGGTGCTGTTAATGATGGGACGCGCAATTTGGCTACGTTCCAGAGAGAGAATCCACCTGTCTTTAAGGGCAAGTATAATCCAGATGGTGCTTTGGCATGGCTGAAAGAGATTGAAAGAATATTCCGGGTCATGGATTGTGATGATGCGCAGAAGGTCAGGTATGGTACCCATACGCTGGCAGAGGAAGCTGATGATTGGTGGATGGAGGTGAGGCAGAGATTAGAAGCTGCTAATGAAGAGATAACTTGGGCTGTTTTCCGTAGAGAGTTCTTGGGGAAGTATTTTCCTGAAGATGTGAGAGGTAAGAAGGAAATAGAATTCCTTGAGCTGAAGCAAGGAAACATGTCAGTGACAGAGTATGCTGCCAAGTTCGCTGAATTGGCTAAGTTTTATCCCCATTATGCTGATACTGATTCTGAGTTCTCAAAGTGTATTAAGTTTGAGAATGGACTGAGGGCTGATATCAAGAAAGCTGTAGGGTACCAGAAGATTCGGGTATTCGCTGATTTGATCGACAGTTGCAGGATATATGAGGATGATAGTAATGCTCACTCCAGGGTCATGAGGGATCTGAGGGGTAAGTTTCAGAACCGGGGTAAACCGTATGAGGCTCCAGCTGGTAAGGGTAAGCAGAGGTATGCTGACAATAAGAAAGCAAGTGGGGGAGATGCCCCTGCGAAGGTTGTGTGCTACAGGTGTGGCAAGCCGGGTCACAAGAGTTTTGACTGCTCAGATAATAAATGTTTCAAATGCGGTAAAGAGGGTCACGTGGCTGCGAAATGTGAGAAAAGGGATGTGGTGTGTTACAATTGCGGGGAATCAGGTCATATTAGTACTAAGTGTACTAAGCCGAAGAAAGAGAAGTCCCATGGAAAGGTGTTTGCTCTCGCAGGATCAGAGGACACTAATGAGATTCGAGGTACATGTTTTATTAATGGTATTCCCTTGATTGCTATTATTGATACTGGTGCTACGCATTCATTTATTGCTGCTTTGTGTGCTGAGAAATTGGACCTTGTTTTATCTTCTATGATGAGGGAGATGGTTATTGACACTCCAGCTAAGGGTTCAGTAACTACCTCTCTTGTGTGTGCTAAGTGCCCTCTGTCAATCTTCGGCAGAGATTTTCTAGTTGATCTTATTTGTTTGCCGTTGGGAGGGTTGGATGTCATTCTTGGTATGGACTGGTTAGTATTTAACCATGTGCATATTAATTGTTTCCGGAGATCTGTGAGTTTCCTTCCTCCCGAAGAGGAAGAATCAGTGCTGTTGCCTGCTGGTCATTTGCATAAGGTAATGAAAGAGGGAGTTCATCTGTTTGCTTTGATGGCGTCATTGTCTGCTGAGAATCAGGCGATCATTGAAGGGGTTCAGGTAGTGTGTGAATTTCCCGAAGTGTTCCCGGATGAAATTCCAAGTGTTCCGCCAGAGAGGGAGGTTGAGTTTGCCATTGATCTTATACCTGGTACTAGGCCTGTGTCTATGGCACCGTACCGAATGTCAGCCTCAGAGTTGTCTGAATTGAAAAAGCAATTAGAAGAGCTGCTTGAGAAGAAATTTGTAAGACCAAGTGTGTCACCGTGGGGTGCGCCGGTATTGTTAGTGAAAAAGAAGGACGGGAGTATGAGACTTTGTGTCGATTATAGGCAATTGAACAAAGTGACAATAAAGAACAGGTATCCGCTTCCCAGAATTGATGATCTGATGGACCAGTTGGTAGGTGCTAAGGTGTTTAGTAAAATCGATTTGAGGTCGGGTTATCACCAGATCAAGGTAAAGGATGAAGACATTCAGAAAACCGCTTTTAGAACGAGATATGGGCACTATGAGTATTCTGTTATGCCGTTTGGTGTTACCAATGCGCCGGGTGTGTTTATGGAGTACATGAATCGTACCTTCCATAGTTACTTGGATCGGTTTGTAGTTGTGTTTATTGACGACATTCTGGTGTACTCTAAGACAGACGAGGAGCACGCAGAACATTTGAGGTTAGTGCTAGAAGTGCTGAAAGAAAAGAAATTGTATGCAAAATTGTCTAAGTGCGAGTTCTGGCTGAATGAAGTAGGTTTCCTTGGTCATATTATCTCTGGTAATGGTATAGCTGTGGACCCAGCCAAGGTTGATGCTGTGTCTCAATGGGAGAGCCCGAAGTCAGTTACAGAAATCAGAAGCTTCTTGGGATTAGCTGGTTATTATAGGAGATTTATTGAAGGTTTCTCGAAGTTGGCACTTCCGTTGACTCAATTGACATGTAAGGGAAAAGCTTTTGTGTGGGATGCTCGCTGTGAGGAGAGCTTCAATGAGTTGAAGAAGAGGTTGACTACGTCGCTCGTTTTGACTTTGCCTGTTCCTGATCGACCGTTTGTAGTATATTGCGATGCTTCCAAGATGGGTTTGGGAGGTGTATTGATGCAAGAGGGTAAGGTAGTAGCTTATGCGTCCAGACAGTTGAGGACCCATGAGAAGAACTACCCTACTCATGATTTGGAGCTAGCTGCAATTGTGTTTGTGCTGAAAATTTGGAGGCACTATCTGTATGGTACCAGATTTGAAGTGTTTAGTGACCACAAGAGTCTGAAATACTTGTTTGATCAGAAGGAGCTAAATATGAGACAGAGACGTTGGTTAGAATTGCTGAAAGATTATGATTTTGGCTTGAACTATCACCCCGGCAAAGCTAATGTCGTGGCTGATGCTTTAAGTCGGAAGAGTTTGCATATGTCGGCTATGATGGTGAAAGAGTTAGAGTTGATTGAGCAGTTTTGGGACATGAGTCTGGTTTGTGAAGTGACACCGCAGAGTGTCAGATTGGGGATGTTGAAGATCGGCAATGAATTTTTGGTTAGTGTCCGAGAAGCACAAAAATCAGATGTAAAGTTGGTAGACCTGTTAGTTGAGAATGATCAAGATGTGGGTGGAGATTTCAAGTTAGATTCCCGAGGTGTATTACGATTCAGGGATAGGATCTGCATTCCTGACGATGCTGAGATGAAGAGAATGATTCTTGAGGAGAGCCATAGAAGCAAGTTGAGTATTCATCCCGGGGCTACGAAAATGTACCAAGATTTGAAGAAAATGTTCTGGTGGCCTGGTATGAAGAAGGATGTGGCGCAGTTTGTGTATTCGTGTCTGACTTGTCAGAAGTCTAAGATTGAGCATCAGAAGCCTGCGGGGTTGATGCAACCATTGGAGATTCCGGAATGGAAATGGGATAGCATTTCCATGGATTTTGTAACTGGTTTGCCAAATACAGTGAGAGGGTTTGATGCTATATGGGTGGTTGTGGACAGGTTGTCTAAGTCTGCTCATTTCTTACCAATTAATATGACTTATCCAGTTCCAAAGTTGGCAGAAATCTATATCAAGACTATTGTGAAGTTGCATGGCGTTCCGCTTAGTATTGTGTCTGATAGAGATCCAAGATTCACGTCTGAGTTTTGGAAAAGTTTGCAGGAAGCTTTGGGTTCTAAGTTGAGGTTGAGCTCCGCTTATCATCCGCAGACAGATGGTCAGACGGAGAGGACTATTCAGTCATTAGAGGACTTGTTGAGAGCATGTGTTCTTGAGCAGGGAGGTTCATGGGATTCTCATCTTTCGTTGATAGAATTCACCTATAACAACAGTTTTCACTCTAGTATTGGTATGGCACCGTTTGAGGCGTTGTATGGTCGGAGATGTAGGACTCCGTTGTGTTGGTATGAATCTGGGGAGAGTGCAGTGTTGGGGCCTGAGATTGTGCGAGAAACAACTGAGAAGGTAAAATTAATCCGTGAGAAGATGAAAGCGTCGCAGAGTCGACAAAAGAGCTATCATGATAAGAGAAGGAAGGATCTAGTGTTTCAAGCAGGTGATCATGTGTTTCTGAGGGTCACTCCGGTGACTGGTGTTGGGCGTGCCTTGAAATCTAAGAAGTTAACTCCCCGTTTCATTGGTCCGTATCAGATTACGGAGAGGGTGGGAAGTGTTGCCTATAGGGTGGCTTTGCCACCTAATCTTTCGAACTTGCATGACGTGTTTCACGTGTCACAACTTCGAAAGTATGTTCCGGACCCGTCCCATGTGATTCAGATGGATGAAGTAGAGGTGCGGGATAATCTCACCGTGGAGACTATGCCTGTGCGGATTGAAGATAGAGAAGTGAAGATTCTGAGAGGGAAAGAAATTCCTTTGGTGAAAGTGGTTTGGTTAGGAGCTGCTGGCGAGAGTATGACTTGGGAGTTGGAGAGCAAGATGCGGGAAGCATATCCGGAGTTGTTCGATTCAGGTAATTTCGAGGACGAAATATTCTAAGTGGGGGAGAGTTGTAACGCCCCAAAATAATTTAATTATTTATTTAATTAAGTTATTTAAGGCTTACAATATTTATTTAATTTAATTAAATAATTCGAGTTTAATTATTTTATTTTATTTTTATTAGGGGGTGTTGTCACTATTTAAGTGGTGCGAGCAAGGGCCCGTGATCCACAATTAGGCCCGTGGCCCATTTCTTTGGCATAGGAGTCGAATTCTTTTGGGGTCTAGGGAGTTAGTGGCAATTCACCCAAGTGAGAAAAGAAAGAAAGAAAAGAAACGTAGAGAGAGTGAGAAGAAAGTTTGCGAAGAGAAGAAGGAGAAAGGGGCGAAGCTCATAGAGAAGAGGAGGAGGCTCATTGGTGGTTCGCAATTCTTCCTTGGAGCTTGGCTAGCAAATTCGAATTTCACAAGGTTAGGGGGTCCTCTTTTTGTTCTTAATGAGTATGCGAATTATGAATTGCTTAGGGTTAGGGTCCTAGGTTAGTTCCATGATTAAATTGTGTTGTTGTTGAGGAATTATAATATTGTGATGTTGTTGTGAATTATTATGTTGAGAATTTTATGATTGATGATTGAATTGTGGTAAAATGCGAATTGTAGACCATATGTTTGAGTATATGATTATTTGGTGATTATGTAGCGAAATTGAGAATCATGGTGACATGTTAGAAATATATATAATTGGGCGTTTTGATGAATTTAGTTTGGTGAATGAAAGTGAGAAAAATTCTGTTTAGGAGCCCCTAGGCGCCTTGGGCGCCATATGCCTATTGCTGAAAAATTCTGTGTTGCGCCTAGTCATGGGCACCAGGCGCCCAGCAGTGTGCTGCGCCTGTTTTCCAAAAATTCTGTTGCCCTGTGTTGCCATTCTGTGCCATTCTGTGTTGCTGTCTCTGTTGCCTGTGTTGCCTTCCAGTGTCCCTGTGCTGCCAGTTTTGGCACATGTTGCTTGTGTCATGGGCGCCAAGGGCCCCAAAGTTCTGGTGATAGTTTTGTGAAAATTGTTTTCAGGTTTTTATACTTGGGTAAAATGGCTCATGAAAACTGATTTTGGTCAAGAAAGGAGTTGAGTTGCGTAATTTCACTAGGTGCCTAGTGCATGGGCGCCAAAAATAATGTTCAGCTTTTGATAAAATTTTTGTTGAATTTTCATGTCCTGAGCATTTGGCTCGTGTAAAATGAATTTCGAAGAAAAATGAGTTGTATAGCATGTTGGCCTTAGGCGCCTAGTGCTTGGGCGCCATGTTGCTGCTGTCCCCTGGGCGCGCCTGTGCGCGTTGTTGCTTCTGGGCGCCAGCGCCTATGCGCTTGTTGCCTTCCTGGGCGCCCAGCGCCTATGTGCGCGTGTTGCCTCTTGGGCGCCTAGTGCCTGTGCGCTGTTGCGCGTGTTGTTCCTGGGCGCCAGCGCCCATGCGCCTGTGCGTGTTGTTTCTCCTGGGCGCCAAGCGCCCATGCGCCAAGCGCTGTGTTGCCCCTGGGCGCCCAGCGCCCATGCGCCAGTTCCAGGATGTCTAACATTTTTCCTAAAATTGTTTTTAACGTAACTTTTGACTCGGTTATCCAAATTCAACGGTTCAAAATGCGTTTTGAAGCTAATTTCAGTGCCTATCCAATAGTCTCAATTTTATGCAAAAATAATTTATTTTTACTGGTGTTACTGGCTGATGGTGTTCAAGTGTCTAAATGACTGTTTTCCTCCATTTTTCCTATGTCGTGTCAATGTCCTGAGTTGGTCTATTTGAATTGGTGTTGTGGTGAGTGGTGAGCTGATTTGGTGAGTGATGATGAGGTGAGATTGGTGAGCAGAGGCTTCGGCCTAATTTTGATTTGGTGAGTTAATTAATGCACTATGGTGAGACTAGAATTTAAAATGTGAATTGATTGATTGGTGGTGTGTTGTGATGCATTCTCCATAACACCTCATGAAGCATGTGCATTATTGGTGAGCAGAGGCTACGGCCTAATTTTATTTGGTGAGCAGAGGCTACGACCTATTTGTATTTGGTGACGGATCCGACATGCATGTACCCGTGGAGTTTGGGTTGCATTACATGCATAATCATATATTGTATAGTGCTGATTGGAATGAGAATGCTGGTTTAATTGTCCCCATTGTTGTGAATTGGTGTGCCTGGTTTCCTTTTTCCTATGCATTGCTTAATTCTCATATGTTATTAATTATGAAAAGAGACTCACCCTACTGCCTTTATGTTGCTTCTTATGTCGGCAACGTGCAGGTAATATCGAGTGAAGGATTCCTTCATGCCTTCGTCTGTTAGGAAGTGTCACTCTCTGATACGTAGCACCAGGGGGGGGGGGGTGTCCTATGTTTATGCATTATTTTTCTTAAACTGTTAGATTTGATTGGTGATGTATTGGTTTAAGTTTTAGAACTCATATTTATTCCGCCGCTGATGGTGATTGGTTTTAGTTGATGCGAACTAAACATTTTTTTCTCATGGTGTTATGTATCTTGTTATTTATGAAGTAAATGTAGCACTCGCTTGATTTGTTTTCAAAAAAAAAAAAGAGACTCTGATTTTATTTAAAAATAAAGTTATTAGAAAAGGGGTGTTACATATGCTATTTGTAATACCCCAATTTTGTCCGCTCTCTTTCTTATTACAGTCCTTTTTATTTAATTCACGTGTCATAAGTCCCAGGTGACACTACTATGAGAAAAGTTTGCGACTCATTCATTTCGTTTGATTGGATTGAGATACCTTTTCATCTAACTGGGCGCGGGCTTTTGTAATTGGGCTTATCGACGGTTTTTTTGTTTTAATTGGGCCGGATTTTAGCCACTTATTCCAGTTGGGCCTATCTTTAATCATGTGATGTAATAGGCCTGTTTCTTCTAATTAAGCCTCATTTTAACGCATTGTTTGATTGGGCCCGATTTTCGTTCTTGGTGCGGGCCCAACTTCACTTTGTGTTTATTCACTTAATTTTTAATAATAAAAATGTAAATAAAAAAATCACCAAAAATATTAAATAAAATCAGAAATAATTTACAATAATCCCAAAAAATCTAAAAATACAAAAACACAAAATAAAATAAAAAAAATAGAAAACGAAAATACAAAAAGGGATAAGCTGCTCTATGGGCTTGTTCTTGCTTTCCAAGGCTTCTCAATAAGCCCGATACCTGAAACGGAAACGAAATCGTCAGTCATAAATTTTGATTGCGTTTCACACCTATAAAAATCAGCACAATTCAGACCCAAAAATCACACAGAAAACACACAGAAAATCAGACACAAAAAATACTCAGAAAAATCAGAAACCGATGTTCTCAAAAACTAGGGTTTCACATCGAAACCCTAATCAACCCAGAGGCTTATTTCGAAGTTAAAAAGAAGACAAGCAACAGCGGGCAGTAGCAGAAACAGTGAGGATTCAGCAATAACAGGAAACAAGAGAAACATCCATAGAAATAGTAGTTAAAAGGGCGACTATAAGAAGCTGGAGTGAAGGTTGGTCTGAGTTTTTGTTTCATTACTCTGTTTTAAAATAGGTGTAGTTTAAATTAGGAGCTGTTTTAACAAGTCATAGTTCAGTTTTTCTTAAGCAATTAGTCATATAACTGAAGCATGTGAATAAAGGATTAGGATTAGTGTTCTATTTTTTCTAAAAAAAACGAAATTAGGGGTTGATTAGTAATAGGTTTCAGTAGATAATAAGAGTTTAGGGTTTCCTTCATGAGTAACTAATCAGAAATCAAAAAAACTAAAAAATCAGAAGCTAGTTTAGAACAAGATTAGAGGCTGATTCGAAACAGACTTAGTACAAGAAAATTAGGGTTTCAAAATAGGTACTGATGATTCAAAATTAGTGAAGGAGAGAAGAAGGAACATACAAAAAAGGTTAGAACCGAAGCTTACCCTCGTAGCTCCGACCACCGTAGACGGTGGTCGTTCTCCCAATCGTCGCCGTCAGCCCCTCCATCGTCACCGACCTGCGTAGCTATCACCGTCACCGCCGCAATCCCTCAGCCTCTGTTGCTGTCACCGTCGTGTACGTTCGTCGTGACCAACGTCATCGCCGGCCACGGAACGGCCGGCCAACAATGATCTTCGCAAAGCACCCCTTCTGTCGCATTTTCGTGAACCCCACCGTCTCCGCCACACGACGTCGCTGTTCCGGCGTTCACGCCGTGACCCTGTCCACCACTCTACCACCGGTTCGTTCTCTCCCACCATCGCCGGTCACCACCTCCGCTTCCCTCTCAGTCGTACTCTCCTCCTCTCACTCCGTGATCTGCTCCCTCTCTCTCCGTGATTCCCTTCCTCTCTCTCTCTCTCTGCGCATCAATCACTCCTTCTCCCTCCTGAATGTTGGTGCGGCGCGAATGGTGGAGAGAAATGGGAAATTAGGGTTGAGAGTTTGTGGGTGTGTGCAGCGCCGCGTGAGTAAGTGAGTGAAAGAAATTAGGTTTAAGTTTTTTTAGATTTCCTTATATAGTGTAGACACCTAGGGTCATTTTTGTCTTTTCATTTAACTCAATACTATTTACACCTCTCATTTTCCTGTATACGCCTCCCCCCTGAAAAGCCCATAAATCCGTGGACCAGTCCACGAACGGAGCTGCTACTTTTCACACCTAGCTTTGATAATACAACTCCCTTTTGCAAACTGCACCCCATTTTACTATTGCACCCTCTGTTTCGTTTTTATTATTTTCTTTTACAAAAAACCTATAAAATACATAAATAATTTATTTAATTCCCAAAAAATATAAATAGGGGACTAAGTCGACTGTACAGTCGGGTTAGTCTGCTTTTTTAGGTCACCAATGAACCGTTACGGATCATGTCCTAAAATCCCTATTTAAAACAAACAATTTTTAAATTGAAATTAACACAAACACATTTCTTTCCAAAAAACAAATTTTCAAAATAGGGGATTAAGCCGACTGTACAGACGGGTTAGTCAGCGTTCTAGGATGAAGGAGCCGTACGGCTCAGGAATCCTAAAACCCCTTATTCCAATAAAATCAAACAAACACACTTCAAACCATTTTCCAAACTCCGAAAACTCTATTTTCACAAAGTAGGGGACTAAGCCGACTCTACAGTCAGGTTAGTCATCGTTTTAGGACAAATGAACTGATCACTCAGGAGTCCTAAGATCCATATATTAAAAAACACCAACCAACAAACATTTTTCTACCAAGAACTACGTGTGATTTGATTCTCTACCAAGAGATACGTAGGAGCAGATGGGGGCCCACATCTGTCAATTGCACTAATAAAAAACCTTTTTTAGTCTTTTCCTAAATAATCCCTTTCTTAAATTCAAATAAAATATCAATTTTCTTCTTTCTTTTTAATTCACAATAAAAGGGTAAGAATAAATATTTTCAAAATTAACTTCCGCTTCTACAACTAATTAGCAGGTAACCTTCCTTAGGAAGGATGTCGTGGGGTGCTAATACCTTCCCTACGCATAACCGACTCCCGAACCCAAATCTGGTCTCAAGGACCCTTATCCATTCCAAAAGGGATTTTCCAACGTTTGCCCTTAAACTAAACTTTGGTGGCGGCTTCATCTTTTGAACCTTCGAGGAATCCTTCTCGGATTTTTCGGTCGCTACAGCTGGCGACTTCACTGGGGACAATTTAGCGAGTCAAGCCTGGTCTAAATTAGTTGTAGGATTAGTTGTTAATTTAATGTTGTTTTTACCCTTCCATTTCTGTCTTTTATTTTTGCATATTATTCTTTGTGATATGAAAACCCTAGGATAGAAGACCAATATTTTGTATATATATTTGTTTGTTTTGCAGCTTGGGGGTATTCTTGATACTTTGCTCCTTCACACACTCCACCATCACACCTTTGCACACACGTGAGAATAGTCCTGTACCCGGACTGGAGAATAACCTAAGTTAGAACGAGACTACGTAGTGATGGCCTACTGGATGTGCGTCCTGTTGGGTGGTCACGAAAGTCTCACCTAGAGTTTGGTCTCTCTTGAGAATGCTGGCACTTCTAATAGCTTGCCTATTGTTGTTGATCAGTGTTCTTAATTGGGGTCGTTGGCTCTAGGAACCTTATGTAGGACTCTTTAGAGCTACCCTTTGAAAGGTTCACTTAATAGACAAGCCCCAGACCTATTCTCTAAGGAACCCTCGTAGGACACAAAGGAGCCTCATACCCCTGCATTCAAACAAACACTGATACATTTTTCGGTCTTCTAAAAACAAAATTCTCAAAAAATCATATGTTATTTTGGCAAATTATTCTTTAGCATACCTCATTCATTTTTACCTTTCCCTTTTGCATGGCATAAAAAAAAAATTTAATTATTGCACATTATCATTTCATACATTTCTATAACCGCCAGGGAATTGTAAGACTTTCTTTCTGACAAGATAGATCAAACATTTTGCATTTTAAGTCTCTTTCAGTCCTGCGTCAAACAGAAACTTACAATTTCCCCGGCGTCATACATTGGCATTTCATGCACATTCATTCATTCATTCATTCACGTACTTACGAAAAAATTGAAAAATAAACAGAGAGAAAAAGGGCAAGCTGGTTCATCAACATTGCTACCGGACTAGTTCTCAACAAGAAAAATGGCCGAAGAGGATAATCAGACTCTAAGAGAAGACATTGCAAAGCTGAAGGCTCAAATGAACGAGATGATGGTATTGAAAGAACAGATGACCGAGATGATGGCGCTGAAAGATCAAATGTATGAATTCGTGAAACTCCTCGAGAGAAAAAGTGTAGATGAAGGTGTTTCGGCAGGGAATACTGAGAACAATGCTACAAGTCTCCCTCCTCCTACTAGCTCCGAGACTCCATACACCGCTGGAGTGAACGTCCAGAGCTACCAATGGCTCCCTTACGGTCTCCCAGCTGGTTACGCTCCTCCTACCATGGAAGCCAATCCAGAGGAAGGACCTTTAGGAGTCGCTGGACCTTCAGCTCAAAATACAAATGCAGAAATACCGCGAGTTCACTTCTCAAGTCCTGCGACTGCACCACAGGTCATTCCACAGGGTTATACTCCGTCACCAGTAGTAATTCATCATGCTCCTACACCGAACTCCGCTGCAGTGCCAATGGTTCCTCCCCACTACAACATGAGAGGACCTTCTCATAACTACTCAATGGAGGACTCTCAGCCCGAGGACAAATATCAGATGCTAGAAGAGCGCTTGAGAGCAATTGAAGGATCCAATGTCGGCGCAAGGGATGCATATGATCTGTGTCTCGTCCCCAATGTGATTATCCCACCCAAGTTCAAAGTGCCCGACTTTAACAAATACAGAGGGGTAACTTGTCCCGCTAGCCATCTGACTATGTATTGTAGAAGAATGGCCGCATTTGCACACGATGACAAACTGCTCATCCACTACTTTCAGGACAGCTTGACTGGGGCAGCCTCAAGCTGGTACATGCAGTTGGAACGCACCCACATTCGATGTTGGAAAGATCTGGCCGACGCTTTCTTAAAGCAGTACAAATACAACATCGATATGGCTCCTGATAGAGCACAGTTGCAGAATATGGTGAAAAGAAACAAAGAATCATTCAAGGAGTATGCTCAGCGTTGGAGAGGGTCGGCAGCGCAGGTAGCCCCGCCTCTACTAGAGAAAGAGATGGTATCCATGTTCATAGATTCGTTGCAATCACCCCTCTATGACAGATTAATTGGGAGCGTATCCTCTAACTTCTCAGACATGATCACCATAGGGGAAAGATTGGAAAGCGGAATGAGAAACGGGAAAATATCTTACAGTTCAGCCGAAACCAATAACCCAAGGAAGCCCTTCGCAGGATTTGTCAGAGGTAATGAAGGGGAAACCAACTCCATAACAAGATCAGTGAAAGCCTCTTACACTTCCAAAAACCATCCTCGAGCCCTGAACCTCTCTACCCAAACCACTAAAAGCCATAAACCACCAAATTACCGAGAAAGGAGACATGTACAGTTTGATCCAATTCCCGCATCCTACTCAGATCTGTTCGACCACCTCACTAGTCACAACCTAATCTCCCCCCGTCCGATGAGGCCCATTGAACCTCCTTTCCCGAGAGGCTATGACCCGAACGCCACTTGCGAATTTCACGCAGGCGCAATTGGGCATTCAGTAGAAAACTGCAAGGCACTGAAACATGTGGTTCGGGATCTGATCAAATCCAATTGGTTGAGCTTCAATGAGGATGCTCCGAACGGAGGCGCTAACTTTTTGCCAGGGGCATGAGGAGTCATCTGTCAATGCTTTTGAAGGCGATCAAAGGGCTAAAAACAACATCATCAACCTTGTGCGCCTTTGTCCTGCACTTGAAGCACTTATGAATTGGGAGATTGTTGACTTTCTTGTGATTTTCGGTTCAAAGTAATGTTACGTAATGCAAATCCTATGGCTTCGCCCAAAGCCTTAGGACATTTCAACAAGGGCATGCATGTTTCTTTCCAGTATCAATATTAATAAAATAGCATTTTGAATTCTCCGATAAATTCCTTTTACTCATTTGCTCACTTTACTTTTTCTTTTATCCTTCTTCAAATTTCTACTAATGCAGACTTAAATAACTTGTCCTTGAAAATAACAACGTCGGTAATTCATGTCATAACTTTGATCGCCCCATTAATCAAACCAAGGAATATGTTGAAGATAACTAGGAAACTCTTCCAGAGGTAATGATAATAACGGAACAAAAGGATAAAGTGACCCAGCCTCGCGTGGAATCAAACGAAATGATTAACTGGGGCACAGAAGAAGACAAAACGGTGTTAAAATTAACATCACACCAAAAGGATAGAAAATCAAGAAAGTTTGCTTACAACACCTTGTCTGACATAAGACGCCCACTGGTGTAAAAAATCCGTGATTGTCGAGAAACTTGGTCTGCCGTTACGGCTTTCCTAAAAAAGATCGTCACGGACAGTGTTGAAATGGCTACGTAAGGACTCTAAGTCGAGCATCATGATCCCTCCCCATACCGCCCAAAAAAATGGGGCAGTTGCGGCAACAAACAAAGAATATCAGGGATGATAGTGACATTTCACCTTACATGGAGATCAGACCTTGTTATACTTCAACACGGGAGTAGTACTTCCGTTAAACCTCACCAAATACAAGAACGGTGGTCTTATGTCACATCAGAAAAGAATAAAGAAAATTTAACAAGAAAAGAATAAAGAAAACTTAACAGAAGAAAGTCTTTCCTCAACAATTTTAAGGAGACTTGGTGCCCAAGAAAGTCATACCCAAAAAGATTCCCGCAGGAGATGGACCTCGAACTATAAAGGACCTTACATGGTAAAGAAATCATTCTCTGGAAGAGCCTTAATTCTCACAAAAATGGACGGGCAATACCTCCCACTTCCGGTGAACGATGCCTAAAAAATGGAGTATAGAAAAATGAGAAAGATGAGCCAAGCAAAAATAAGCTCGCTAGGTTGAAAACCCAAAAGGGCGGCCTAGGCAAAAATTAGAGCGACCCGATGGATTGAAAACTCTAAAGGGCGATCCAGGCAAAAATTAGGGTCAGGAAGTTGGACTAAACAAACATTGAGGCAATCAACACTTCCAAAGGTCGGATGATGAGTGATCAAGGTCGTGAACATGGGTGGCCGGCACCGTTACTTCAAGGACACTAACTACCGAGAAGTCTGGTTAGTATTTCAGCTTTCCTATTCTTTCAATAAAATTCCTGACGCAATCTTAAGTCGGTGTGCCTTCTGCACATTTGGCCTCCAATGTCAATATCAAACACTTTCCTTTCTTTTTACTTCTGTCTATTTTTGAAATGGTGTTTTGTGATAATTGATACTGAATTGAGAAACATGTGGCATAATCAAATGCATTACAATCATTACGAAATTTCCGAGAATCACAGAAGAGATATAGTCTTTCATTAAAACACCTATAAAGAAGAAAGGAACTGCGTGAATAGAACAATAAATGCGCGATCATCTCAAATGATAAGTCCCAGTAATGTGCAATTGACTTAGCAGTACGAATGCACGTGATAGCCTCATGCCGGAAGTCCTGCGAGTTGAAGGACCAGCAAAAAGAGAAGCCCAAAAAGAGAAGCCCAAAAAGAAAAGCAAAAAAAGAGAGACCAAAAAGGCAACAAAAAAAAAGAGCCAAAAGAAAAATCATCCACATTCCATCATGCATTCACATATGTTTCATTCATCCCATCGGACACCTACCATTTCACACACCTATATTGCACGCATGCATCATTCATCGCATTTTTAGACATGCCAAGTATAGATAGCTTTTCCCTTGTCAGGTAAATGCATTCATTAGGTATGTGTTAGAGAAGTACGCCATGTGTCAAACCCAGTAGTTTGTTTCCTCAAAGTCAGTGCTCCAAGCACCGGTCTCGTATCACAATTCAGACCCTCGGACCCCAGCAGTCCCTCGCAGCCCCAGCGCTGTCTTAATTTAGACCTCCAATGGTCATTCATTCTAGATCGCACGTCGCGTTATCGAGCAACCGACGGATCATCCGACCCCAGGTCCATCAGTTCAGTTCGACCCAGTATGTCAAAGCAACGACTTCGAACTCTACCCTCAAGATCATTATGTCGCCACTGAGCGCGACGGATCATCCGACCCCAGGTCCTTCAGACTAGCTGTGTCAGCCTAAGACATGGTGGACGTCCTTGGAGGTGAGCAAATTAGGTCAACGACCTGATCTTGCCCCTTCGGCCGCTCGAAAAAGGCCACCCCCGAGCATACCATTTTACTAGTACCATTGCTAGTTTGTGCTCTTTTGGACCCCCAGTGGTCCTTCAAAGCCCCAGCGCACCTTCGGACCCCAATTGGTCCTTTAGGGTTTAGGCAACCCCTTGGAGCCTCAGTGCCCCCTTAGAGCCCAAATGCTCTTCCAGAGCCCCAAGGCTCCAGATCCCCAGCGATCATTTCTTTATTGTTCTCGGTTAACACGCCAAGTGTTAATCGTCCCTCTTTTCCCTAACTCATCTTCCCCCTAAGCGAACAAAATTAGAGTCTATTCTATCTTTATTTTTATTTCTACTACGAAAATCTGAAAACCATTCACTTTTTCTAGTAAAACATAAATAAAGAGGGGCAGCTGTAATACCCCAATTTTGTCCGCTCTCTTTCTTATTACAGTCCTTTTTATTTAATTCACGTGTCATAAGTCCCAGGTGACATTACTACGAGAAAAGTTTGCGACTCATTCATTTCGTTTGATTGGATTGAGATACCTTTTCATCTAACTGGGCGCGGGCTTTTGTAATTGGGCTTATCGACGGTTTTTTTGTTTTAATTGGGCCGGATTTTAGCCACTTATTCCAGTTGGGCCTATCTTTAATCATGTGATGTAATAGGCCTGTTTCTTCTAATTGAGCCTCATTTTAACGCATTGTTTGATTGGGCCCGATTTTCGTTCTTGGTGCGGGCCCAACTTCACTTTGTGTTTATTCACTTAATTTTTAATAATAAAAATGTAAATAAAAAAATCACCAAAAATATTAAATAAAATCAGAAATAATTTACAATAATCCCAAAAAATCTAAAAATACAAAAACACAAAATAAAATAAAAAAAAATAGAAAACGAAAATACAAAAAGGAATCAGCTGCTCTATGGGCTTGTTCTTGCTTTCCAAGGCTTCTCAATAAGCCCGATACCTGAAACGGAAACGAAATCGTCAGTCATAAATTTTGATTGCGTTTCACACCTATAAAAATCAGCACAATTCAGACCCAAAAATCACACAAAAAACACACAGAAAATCAGACACAAAAAATACTCAGAAAAATCAGAAACCGATGTTCTCAAAAACTAGGGTTTCACATCGAAACCCTAATCAACCCAGAGGCTTATTTCGAAGTTAAAAAGAAGACAAGCAACAGCGGGCAGTAGCAGAAAAAGTGAGGATTCAGCAATAACAGGAAACAAGAGAAACATCCATAGAAATAGTAGTTAAAAGGGCGACTATAAGAAGCTGGAGTGAAGGTTGGTCTGAGTTTTTGTTTCATTACTCTGTTTTAAAATAGGTGTAGTTTAAATTAGGAGCTGTTTTAACAAGTCATAGTTCAGTTTTTCTTAAGCAATTAGTCATATAACTGAAGCATGTGAATAAAGGATTAGGATTAGTGTTCTATTTTTTCTAAAAAAAACGAAATTAGGGGTTGATTAGTAATAGGTTTCAGTAGATAATAAGAGTTTAGGGTTTCCTTCCTGAGTAACTAATCAGAAATCAAAAAAACTAAAAAATCAGAAGCTAGTTTAGAACAAGATTAGAGGCTGATTCGAAACAGACTTAGTACAAGAAAATTAGGGTTTCAAAATAGGTACTGATGATTCAAAATTAGTGAAGGAGAGAAGAAGGAACATACAAAAAAGGTTAGAACCGAAGCTTACCCTCGTAGCTCCGACCACCGTAGACGGTGGTCGTTCTCCCAATCGTCGCCGTCAGCCCCTCCATCGTCACCGACCTGCGTAGCTATCACCGTCACCGCCGCAATCCCTCAGCCTCTGTTGCTGTCACCGTCGTGTACGTTCGTCGTGACCAACGTCATCGCCGGCCACGGAACGGCCGGCCAACAATGATCTTCGCAAAGCACCCCTTCTGTCGCATTTTCGTGAACCCCACCGTCTCCGCCACACGACGTCGCTGTTCCGGCGTTCACGCCGTGACCCTGTCCACCACTCTACCACCGGTTCGTTCTCTCCCACCATCGCCGGTCACCACCTCCGCTTCCCTCTCAGTCGTACTCTCCTCCTCTCACTCCGTGATCTGCTCCCTCTCTCTCCGTGATTCCCTTCCTCTCTCTCTCTCTCTCTGCGCATCAATCACTCCTTCTCCCTCCTGAATGTTGGTGCGGCGCGAATGGTGGAGAGAAATGGGAAATTAGGGTTGAGAGTTTGTGGGTGTGTGCAGCGCCGCGTGAGTAAGTGAGTGAAAGAAATTAGGTTTAAGTTTTTTTAGATTTCCTTATATAGTGTAGACACCTAGGGTCATTTTTGTCTTTTCATTTAACTCAATACTATTTACACCTCTCATTTTCCTGTATACGCCTCCCCCCTGAAAAGCCCATAAATCCGTGGACCAGTCCACGAACTGAGCTGCTACTTTTCACACCTAGCTTTGATAATACAACTCCCTTTTGCAAACTGCACCCCATTTTACTATTGCACCCTCTGTTTCGTTTTTATTATTTTCTTTTACAAAAAACCTATAAAATACATAAATAATTTATTTAATTCCCAAAAAATATAAATAGGGGACTAAGTCGACTGTACAGTCGGGTTAGTCTGCTTTTTTAGGTCACCAATGAACCGTTACGGATCATGTCCTAAAATCCCTATTTAAAACAAACAATTTTTAAATTGAAATTAACACAAACACATTTCTTTCCAAAAAACAAATTTTCAAAATAGGGGATTAAGCCGACTGTACAGACGGGTTAGTCAGCGTTCTAGGATGAAGGAGCCGTACGGCTCAGGAATCCTAAAACCCCTTATTCCAATAAAATCAAACAAACACACTTCAAACCATTTTCCAAACTCCGAAAACTCTATTTTCACAAAGTAGGGGACTAAGCCGACTCTACAGTCAGGTTAGTCATCGTTTTAGGACAAATGAGCTGATCACTCAGGAGTCCTAAGATCCCTATATTAAAAAACACCAACCAACAAACATTTTTCTACCAAGAACTACGTGTGATTTGATTCTCTACCAAGAGATACGTAGGAGCAGATGGGGGCCCACATCTGTCAATTGCACTAATAAAAAACCTTTTTTAGTCTTTTCCTAAATAATCCCTTTCTTAAATTCAAATAAAATATCAATTTTCTTCTTTCTTTTTAATTCACAATAAAAGGGTAAGAATAAATATTTTCAAAATTAACTTCCGCTTCTACAACTAATTAGCAGGTAACCTTCCTTAGGAAGGATGTCGTGGGGTGCTAATACCTTCCCTACGCATAACCGACTCCCGAACCCAAATCTGGTCTCAAGGACCCTTATCCATTCCAAAAGGGATTTTCCAACGTTTGCCCTTAAACTAAACTTTGGTGGCGGCTTCATCTTTTGAACCTTCGAGGAATCCTTCTCGGATTTTTCGGTCGCTACACTATTGTACCGAGTTGTAATATAAACAACCACTCTCTTAGTGGAGTGGGCATTATTATGGTTAATTTCTTTATTCCAGGCTAATTAGTGATTTCTTTGCTTTCAATTGTGTTGGCCATCTATCCCAAATGAGATATCAAGACTAATATATATGGCAGAGATAATGATTAATGCAAGCTTCTTTCCTATTGTCCAAAGTGTTTAACATACTAACAAAATCTTAAATAAATACTAGTGAAACTTTTGTACTATTTAACAAACAGATGAAGGGGAACAAGAGAGAGCTTATTCAGTTGGGTGTTCCAATATTTGGACAGATAAAAGACGATGCCAAAAGTAAGAAGTCATTAAATAAAAGATTTGATAATTTGATAGTCTTTCTTCACCATAAGAAAACTCTAATTTGGTTATTCTAGCCACACCCATTACCAATAAAAAAATGACTCAAATTATAAAGATAGTATGAAATAGTGCTTTTCTTTTCCCTTTTTTTGTGTACAGGCAATATAGAGCCAATTCCACCAATTCTCCATGGTGTCATTGACCACCTTATTCAGTGGCAATTAATTCCAGAGTACCAAAGGCCAAATGCTTGTATCATCAACTTTTTTGAAGAGGTAAAAATAAAACATGTTTCATTGTTACTTCCCTTATCCTGATTAGTCAGATTTCACTATCTCAATAAGGTACTATAAACATTTCTTTCTGCAATAGAGTGACCATTTAACAATGTCTATATAATTTTGAAATTTGTAGGGGGAGTAAACATTTCTTTATGCAATAGAGTAAACATTTCACTACAAGGGTTCACTCATGCTCTCATTGAAGAAAGGGTATCTATTAAAAAACTTATACTCTTTTCCAATCCTAATCTTCCATTTATTTTTAGGATTCAAGTAACACTGCTTCATGCAAAAGCAGAATATCTATTGAACAACATCTCAGTCAGTAATGTGAAATTCAGTATTTTATAATGCATGATTGGGTAATGAAATATGCTGACATGGCAAGGCATGTAATGTGCTCATCTCCTATTCAGAAGGGTGAGTATCACTTTGTTATTGACTCGTGTTATTTGGTTGTTCATCATCTTAGGGTGTTCTGAATATATTGTTTGGAAAATATTAAAGTAGGTTATATGTTTGATTCAACATCCGGAGTGGCTTTGGTTTTGCTTGAATCTTTTGTTTTATTGATTTTCTGATTCTTTTTCAGTTTGAGAATTTCACCAATCACAATGCATTCGATCTTCTGGAAAGATACAACTCATCTCACCTTGTTTTTAATGATGATATAGATGTGCATGTTTAAAAGGATTTTGACGTGTGGTTAGTTTCATATTTTAATTCAGGTTACTGACTTTGATATTCTTTTTGGCTTAATATAGAGTACAACATCTGTGGTGTTAGGAGGATTGCTTGCTTCCCTAAAACTAGTTGCAGGTTTACGAAATATTTTTTTGGTTATTGAAAGCTGGAACTGGTATATTTGAACGGAAGAAGCTTATACATGGAGCAAGGTAAATTTTCTTTATTTCTTATTTCCTAGCTTAAGAAACATCATTATGTGAGTTAATCTTGCAGCATATAAACCAAACAAAACTCTTAAGTCTTCTCTGCCATATTATGTCTCTTCTATTTGCAGGGTAAAGCTATGTTTTCTATTGGAAGTCCATTTGATCTGGTTGATCCAGTTGATTAAATTATGCAAATTAATATCTTCATTTCTATTATAGATGTTCTTTTTATTCAATATACTGTTTCCAAACTGAGGAAGATTGATGGAATTTTATGTAAGATACTTGTAGAACTTATACGATTAATAACTTGTATTGTATGATATTAAATTTCTATAGAATTTGAAGTATTTTGTTTGTGTTATGGTTGTTTTACATGCTTTCGCAAAATTTGTAAAGTAGGAAAGGCATTCTAAATTGTGTTATGGTGGAGTATTAATCCATACGATCGATATGGATTAAAAATGAACAAAAATATAAAAAGAAACTATACATTTTGCATCGGTTGTTTCAAACAAGCGATGCTAAATGTCATTTTCGCGATGCTAAATGTCATTTTTTTATCAAGAAAATGACATTTAGCATCGGTTGTTTCAAACAACCGGTGCTAAATGTATCGATAAATGACATTTATCATTGGTTATTTGGAACAACCGATGCTAAATGTATCAATATATGACATTTAGCATCGGTTGTTTCAAATAACCGATGCTAAATGTCATTTTTCAGGACATTTAGCATCAGTTGTTTCAAATAACCGGTGCTAAAAGTCATTTTCAGGACATTTAGCATCGGTTGTTTCAAATAACCGATGCAAAATGTCATTTTCAGACATCAAAAACAGTGATGAAATGGACATTTAGCATCGGCTATTTAAACACCCGATGTTAAATGTGACATTTAGCATCGGTTATTTAACCGATGCTAAATGTCTCACTTTTAGCATCGCGGCATTTAACATCGGCAAATAACCGATGCTAAATGTTTTTTCTGCACTAGTGACATGAGTTGTAGGAGAACCATGTGGTGTTGTTTCTTTGACTGGAGAAGCTCCCTCACTTGGAGTCTTCTCATCACCGGAGCCTTTTGATGAACTCTTCTCAACCTAAGATTTTTCTGATGAAGCCTTCTTACCCTGAGAGCTTTCTGAGGAAGCCTTCTCAGGTATACTATTCTCTTCTAAAGCTTTTTAGATATACTTTTCTCTTTAGAAGCTTTCTCAGGTGAATTCTTCTCTTCTGGAGCTTTCTCAAGTAATTTTTCTTCTGTATCTATCTCTCTAGGAGCCTTCTCAGCTTTTCTCTTGCTCCAAATCTCTCTTCTAACAGTTGTTTCTTGTTGATCTTTCTCAAGAATCTTCTGAACCTTCTTGAGCTTCTTACTTTCCTTCTTCACATGCAACTTCTTCATCCTCACTTCTTTCCTTTTTCTGATTTTCATCTTCAATCTATTTTTCTTTCAGTTCCCTAGTATCTAGAGAAGGTTCTTTCAAGACTAAAGATTTTACCTTCTTGAGAGAAGTGTTGGCTTGGTCATACCATTCCTCTCTTCCTATCATGACCCTTGATGTTAAGTTCCAGAGCCACAACTTTTGTATCAATGACAAGATCAACATTGTTGATTATTGTGGTGATGAGGAAGTCTTCCTTGTTCATAGTGGCATTTGAATGAGTCCTCTATAAACTCGTTCTTCCATCTGCACAGTTCTGTGTAGAGAGATAGGAGGAGATGTCCCAACCATTTTTCTTCATCTCTTAAAGATCATATATGTGCCCAACACATATTGGTTTCTTTTCCCGTTGTTCCTTTGTGTGAACCACTTTCTTCTTTTCTATTCTAGCCTTCTTAAGCACTATTAGAGGAACATAAGTCTTCTCATCCTTAGTTTTTGTCCTCACAGAACTCCTACTCTTCTCAACTCGTTCATTCTTAACTTGCTTAAGTTGGTCCATTTTGGAAGAAGGAGTTTCTTTACCACTTTCCTTTGGATGATCATTATCGTCAACACGAATAGGGTCAGTGTTGGAGGTTTTTTAGGAACTCCCTGAAGTTATGTGTGAAGACTATTGGGAAAAACCCAAGTCCCACATTGACTAGAGATATGGTCTCAAAAGAGTTTATAAGTGGGAAGCAACCCTCACCTTATAAGCCGGTTTTGTGGGGTTGAGTTAGGCCATAACCACATTTTAAGATGGTATCAAAGCCTATCGTAGATCCTTCGGGCCACCCACCATTATAATCCACGCACCAAGCCCAATAATGCTGGGCGTGAGGGGGTGTATTGGGAAAAACCCAAGTCCCACATTGACTAGAGATATGGTCTCTAAAGAGTTTATAAGTGGGAAGCAACCCTCACCTTATAAGCCGGTTTTGTGGGAATGAGTTAGGCCTTAACCACATGCTAAGAAAGACCTTCAAACAACAACGTGTTTTATTCTTCCTTTTCACGAAGATAAGGGAAGAACAAGTACATGGGTTTGGGATGAAGATGGTGGTTGCAGGTTCGTTGGTAGTTGTAGATGAGATTGGTTCTGGAAGCGGGGTGGTACTTTTGGTTCTTGCCATTTTTTATTCATCGAAATGTAGAGAAATAAATTTTTAGAGTGAAGAAGAAAAGATGAAGTTTGAATGTTTAAGTGAGAAGAAAATAGAGAGAGATCAGCAATTAATAGAAGGTTTGGTCGTTATTGCTTATGTTGTGACCGTTGGGTAATTCGAGACATGACAAGAAGTGAGAGAAAGAGTGTTCTAGCCATTATGAGTAATTTCTCCCTTTCTTTTTCTCTTTGTTTATATAACAGGGGTAAAAAATAAAATTAACGTAAGGGTAACATGGGCGTGAGGGGGTGTATTGGGAAAAACCCAAGTCCCACATTGACTAGAGATATGGTCTCAAAAGAGTTTATAAGTGGGAAGAAACCCTCACCTTATAAGCCGGTTTTGTGGGATTGAGTTAGGCCTTAACCACATTCTAAGAAAGACCTTCAAACAACAACATGTTTTATTCTTCCTTTTCACGAAGATAAGGGAAGAACAAGTACATGGGTTTGGGATGAAGATGGTGGTTCTAAGTTCGTTGGTAGTTGTAGATGAGATTGGTTCTGGAAGTGGGGTGGTATTTTTGGTTCTTGCCATTTTTTATTCTTCGAAATGTAGAGAAATAAATTTTTAGAGTGAAGAAGAAAAGATGAAGTTTGAATGTTTAAGTGAGAAGAAAATAGAGAGAGATCAGCAATTAATAGAAGGTTTTGGTCGTTATTGCTTATGTTGTGACCGTTGGGTAATTCGAGACATGACAAGAAGTGAGAGAAAGGGTGTTCTAGTCGTTATGAGTAATTTCTCCCTTTCTTTTTCTTTTTGTTTATATAACAGCTAGGGGTAAAAAATAAAACTAACGTAAGGGTAACATGGAATAATATAAATACAACAAAACACAAAATTAAAACAAAAATAATTTTGAAAATTTTAAGATCATAGATTGGTATGTGTCTTCTCAAGGTTGAGAAGGCACTGAAGCATGACCCTTCTCATCAAAAGGTGTCTCAACAATTGCAACATGTTTTTAATGAAGCTAAATTTTTTTTCCAAAAGTGGTTTTGTAAACATATCAGCTAGTGGATATTTTGTATTAACAAAAACAAATTCAAAATCATTCTTTTGCGCATATATCTCTAATGTAATGATGTTTTATATCGATATGCTGTGATCTAGAATGTTGGATGGGATTTTTAGACAAACTAATGGCACTTGATTATCAGAAAATATTGGAATACCTAAATAATTTAGAGAGTAGTCTTCAAGTTAATTCTTGAACCACAAAATTTGAGAGCAACATCCAACGGTTGATACATATTCAGTTTCTGTAGTTGAGAGGGCTATGGTGCTTTGCTTTCTACATGACCATGACATGAGTGATTGCCCAAGTAGCTGACAAGAACCACTTGTGCTTTTTCTTTCTTGTTTGTCTGCAGTATAGTCAGCACCTGTAAACTCAAAATGTGTTTTCTTTCTATTCCAAAAACCAAGATTGGGTGTTCCAACAATATATCTAAAAATCCTTTTAAAAGTAGTAATGCGAGATTTTTTAGGAGAAGTTAGAAATCTAGCACATATAGTCCAACAGAGAAGCCTATGCCAGGTCTACTACCAGTGAGATATAATAGGGAACCTATCATACCTCTATACTACCTTCAGAAACATGTTTGCCTTTTTCATCCTTCTCAAGGCTTGCAGAAGGGTGCATTGGTGTAGCCATTGGTTTGGCTTCACTCATCTTATACTTCTTAAGAAGGTCAATATATTTTCTTGAGATATGATCAAGATACCCTTCTCAAGTTGCTTAATTAGTAAACTAAGGAAGTATCTTAAGTCACTCATTAACCTCATTTTCAACTCACTCTTCATTAGTTTTCCAAAATCATTGAAAAGTTTTTGATTTGTTGATCCAAAGATGATAACATCAATATAAATTTGCACAGTCAATAGTTTATCTTTGTGAGTTTTTGTAAAGTGTGTGACATCGATTTTTCCTCTTGAGCATTATTGATCAAGAAGTTACTAAGCCTATCATGTCATGCACTAGGAGCTTGTTTGAGTCCATAAAGGTCCTTAGTAAGTTTAAAAACATGATGAGGATCCTTCTCATCAAAAAGCTAGGATGTTGGTGTACATACACTTTCTCATTTAAAAAACTATTTAAGAAGGCACTCTTGACTTCCATTTAAAAAAGTTTTAAGTTTTTATTAGCAGCATAATTAAGCAAGATATATCCTTATAGCTTCTAACCTAGAAATAGGTGCAAGAGTTTCATCATAGTCAATACCTCCTTGCTGGTTATACCCTTAAGCAACAAGTCTTGCCTTATTTCTGATTACCTTACCACTCTCATCCATTTTGTCCCTGAAGACCCATTTAGTGAGTGACAGATTGATGCTTTGGGGATGGTACTAAGTCCCAAACCCCATTCTTCTCAAATTGAGAAAGCTCTTCTTGCATTTCTTCTACCCAAGATTCTTCCATTATTGCTTCATTTATATTTTTTCATTATAAGAAATCAGGCACTTTGAGCAGCTTCTCTTCTAAAATAACTTTTGGTTCTAATAGGTTCTAGAGTGTCTCCAACAATTTTCTCTTAAGCATGTTTTCCAACCTTTCTCTAACTCCTTGGTAACTCAAGATTGGGTAGGTTGATCTTGTGAGTCTTTTTGAAGTTGAGAAGGATTAGATCCAGAACTGGATTCTTCCTTCTCAAAATTTTCATTAGCCTTCTCATCAGCCTTCTCATTATCTATTTCTTCATCTCTATTGTATGATCTGTTAGCTTTAATAAACATAACATGCATACTTTCTTCGATCAACATCTTTTGTCCTAAGATTATAAACCCTATTTGCTTTTGATGTGAGAGAATATCCTAAAAAATAGCAGGCTTAGACTTAGTATCAAATTTTTTCAAATTGTCATTGTTATTTAAAACATTGCAATCACAGTCAAATACATGGAAATAAGATATAATGGACTTCTTTCCTTTCCAAAGTTCATATGGGGTTTTGTTTAAAGTTTTCCTAATAGTTGCTCTATTCAAAATAAAGTGGGAGTGTTAGTTGCTTCTACCCAAAACTATTTTTCAGTATTTGAATTATTAAGCATTGTTGTAGCCATTGTTTGCAGTGTTCTATTTTCCTTTCAACAACTCCATTTTGTTGTAGAGTTCTTGGACAATAAAATTGTGTGACACACCATGTTCATCAAAGAAATCTTTGAATGAAGTATTTTCAAACTCTCCTCCGTGGTCACTTTTTACTATAATTATGTTAGAACCTTTCTCATTTTGAACTCTTTTAAAAATGTTTTGCAGGTTTCAAATAGATCATCTTTATGTTTTAAACACAAACCATGCGAACCTTGTATAATCCTCTACAATAACAAATCCATATCTTTTTCCACTTAGACTAGCATGCTTAGTATGACCAAATAAATCCATATGCAAAAGTTCCAATATTTTTTGAGTAGATATCATGTTTATAGATTTAAAATATGATTTTGCATGCTTTCCTTGAATGCATGTTTCACATGATTTATCTTTTTCAAACTTGCTCTTTGAAAGACCTCTGACTAAATCAACTTGGACATTTTTGAAATTGTTCTCATGCCACATCCATTTAAAAAACCGGCGGTAAAACACCCAAATCCGATGGTAAATTTACCGGTCGATTTTTAAATTACCGGCGAAAAAATTTTACCGAAAAGTTATCAAGGGAAAAACAATCCGCTGAAAAGTTCATTTTTTCTGCCGGATCTTTACCGACGATAAAAACCGCTGGAAAAAATCTGCCGGTAATACGCGGTTTTCTTGTAGTGAAAATCACTAGACTAAAGCTTGAGCTGAGTATGGTTGAGAGAAGGCTTGGTACTTGAGAAGGTTGGAAAATTTCAGTGCACTCTCACAAAAACATTCAAATGTGATCCTTGAAGCCTTTTATAGCCTTTGAGTTGGAATATACCCGTTGGAGATTGTTACGGATTGGGCCTCTATGGTTCAATCCACCAAAAGGCCCAATAACAAAGGGCCAAATTCAGCCAAAGGTGGAGATCTCAGACCTAGATCCAATGGTCCTCCTTCACTCCAACTACCTATAAATAAGCATTCAATGCTAGCATTAATGGTACTCACTTTTCCAATACTCTTGCTTGTAATTGACTCACTCACTGACTTGAGCGTCGGAGTGTCATTGCAGGTACCACCCCACCTCGGATCGGAGCACCAACTCGGACTGACCAAGAAGATAAATACCAACTATCTCGGACCGGACTACGTATCCAAGATCGGACACTTAGTCAGAGATACGGTACTGAACATTGGCGACCACAGTGGGAGCGTCTTATTCTCTAGTCGTTCCCCCAACCTCCTTGGTCAGCAATGGCTCCAGAACTACGACGGAGGAACGTCTCCAGCGTCGTGGTTAGACCCGACCAACAGCAAGAAACCCCCGAGGGGGTAGCAGTTACTCTCCCTCGCAGCTCGGCCCACGGCCACAACTCGTCCAGAGCAATGGTTCCCATAAGCTCCGCCAGAAACCAGTTTCCACCTCCTGCCCAAACAGTCCCGGTACCGGTCGACGCTGTTCAACAGCTCGTCCAATTGCTGACAAGGCAAGCCGAGGCTGAACAACAAAGGAGTCAGCGTTACTCCCAGCTGGAGGCTGAGATTGCCGAAATCCGGGCCCGAGACATCCCGGATCGGTCTTCTCCTCAAACCTACTCTCCCAGCAGAAGAACCTCCAGTAAAAGACGTCACCGGTTTCCTGCTTGGAGGAGACACCACCATCGCTCGCCACCACGCCGAAAAGGGAGACGAGGATCTGGAACTCCCCCAAGCGAGACTCAGGACGACACTTATTACCCCGAGGACTCTCCTCACCAGAACTCATCATTAGCATCTTCGTCCCCGAGGCGACGTTCTATAAGCCGGGGAAGCCCCCCGAGGCATGAACGTCGGCGTCCTCGGTCTCCCGGATCCCCTGTTCGACGACCTATCGAGAGGCCTCCTCCGAGGGAAAGATCCACGGTGCGAAAGGGATCCTTTACAGCGAAAATCGACTACTTTCCGGTGCCCAAGCACTTAGAGAAGCCCCCGGAGGGTTTGAAGATGCACGACGGGACTGGCGATCCCGATCGTCACCTTGATTACTTCGACACGATGATGCAATACTGGAATGTCCCGGAGGAGATCAAGTGCCGGATCTTCCCTCTTACCCTGGAAAAATTGGCGCTGGACTGGTTCAGAGCCCTCAAGCCAAACTCGATATCCTCATGGGATCAGCTTGCGAAGCTCTTTTCGGGCCAGTTCGCCCACTCCAAGATGAAACCAAAGTCTCGGAAAGTCTTACAAGCCATCCGGCAAGGAGAGAACGAGTCTCTCCGGGACTACATCGAAAGATTCAATAAGGAAGCGGCTCAGGTCCGGAACTTGGACGATTCATTCCGACTGTTCTTCATGGAAGCCGGTCTTCGGGAAGGAAGTCTATTTCAGATGGATGTCGGTATAAACCAAACTGAGTCGCTTGCCGAGTTCCTCCAGCGATCTCAGAAGTACATTGATCATGAAGAGGGGGCGGTTGCAAGAAAGTCGGATGCCGACCCTGGAATGAGCAAGCCTCAGTATGAAAGTGGGATTTTTAGACAAACTAATGGCACTTGATTATCAGAAAATATTGGAATACCTAAATAATTTAGAGAGCAGTCTTCAAGTTAATTCTTGAACCACAAAATTTGAGAGCAACATCCAACGGTTGATACATATTCAGTTTCTGTAGTTGAGAGGTCTATGGTGCTTTGCTTTCTACATGACCATGACATGAGTGATTGCCCAAGTAGCTGACAAGAACCACTTGTGCTTTTTCTTTCTCGTTTGTCTGCAGTATAGTCGGCACCTGTAAACTCAAAATGTGTTTTCTTTCTATTCCAAAAACCAAGATTGGGTGTTCCAACAATATATCTAAAAATCCTTTTAAAAGTAGTAATGCGAGATTTTTTAGGAGAGGTTAGAAATCTAGCACATATAGTCCAACAGAGAAGACTATGCCAGGTCTACTACCAGTGAGATATAATAGGGAACCTATCATACCTCTATACTACCTTTCAGAAACATGTTTGCCTTTTTCATCGTTCTCAAGGCTTGCAAAAGGGTGCATTGGTGTAGCCATTGGTTTGGCTTCACTCATCTTATACTTCTTAAGAAGGTCAATATATTTTCTTGAGATATGATCAAGAAACCCTTCTCAAGTTGCTTAATTAGTAAACTAAGGAAGTATCGTAAGTCACTCATTAAGCTCATTTTCAACTCACTCTTCAATAGTTTTCCAAAATCATTGAAAAGTTTTTGATTTGTTGATCCAAAGATGATAACATCAATACAAATTTGCACAGTCAATAGTTTATTTTGTGAGTTTTTGTAAAGTGTGCGACATCGATTTTTCCTCTTGAGCATTATTGATCAAGAAGTTACTAAGCCTATCATGTCAAGCACTAGGAGCTTGTTTGAGTCCATAAAGGGCCTTAGTAAGTTTAAAAACATGATGAGGATCCTTCTCATCAAAAAGCTAGGATGTTGGTGTACATACACTTTGTAGCGACCGAAGAATCCGGAGGAGGGATCCCTCGTTGTTTTTGAACAATGGAGCCGCCATCAATATTTATTTTTAGGAAAACATTGAAAAAACCTTTGTTTTTGGGTTCGGGGGTCGATTAAGTGCGGGGAAGGTACAAGCACCCCGCAACATCCTAAAAAGGTTACCTTTTAATTAAATGTATAGAAAAAATTAGTTTTAAAGAAAACACTTTAATTTACCCTTTTTTTGTTATTTGCAAAAAAAAAACGGAAAAGAAGACTTAATAAAAAAATTTAGTTTTTTTTGCGCTCGACGGGAGTGGGCCCCCGCTCCTACGTATCTCCAGGTGCGATGGAGAAATCAAAGCTACGTAGTTCTTGGTTAGAAAATATTTGTGTGTTGGTATTTTTTTATTTTTTTGAAAAGTTTGGGAAAACTAGGG
Source organism: Astragalus membranaceus (assembly GCA_039519185.1). Lineage (NCBI taxonomy): Eukaryota > Viridiplantae > Streptophyta > Magnoliopsida > Fabales > Fabaceae > Astragalus > Astragalus membranaceus. The sequence goes on from CM076849.1 coordinate 52,655,183, forward strand.
ACCGTTCATGGTGACCAAACAGATAAATCCAGAGTGGTCGTCATTAAGGGCTTATTCGGAAAAGAAGGTATTTATAGCATTCAAACAAGCAAGGCCCAGAGTGACCGCTATAGACAACCTATTTTTTTGTGCGAATCCGATTTTTCGAAAGAAGAAAAAAGAACGGTTCGGAAGCAACACGTTGTGAATAAAAGCAGAGTAAGTGGTAAAAAGGGGGTGTAAATAACCATGGAGTTGTATTAGAAAGGGAGGTGTGAGTAGCGTTTTGATGCTAGAAAAAAGTGCCACCGGGGGTGCAAATAGCGTTTTGACGCTAAAAGAAAATGGTTGCCGGGGGTGCAAATAATAAAGGGGTTGTAAAAAAAAGGAGGTGTGAATAGCGTGACCAAATCGTTTTTTTTTTGTGAACTAGGTTGTGTTTGAAAAGATGGGCTTGTAGTAAAAAAATGGATGGGTTTGCTGTTTTAAGAGAACGCGGGGTGCAAATAGCGTTTTGGTGCTTTTTTTTTTAAAAGGTTGCCGCGGGTGCAAATAGCGTTTTGACGCTAAAACGATTGATTGGTTTATTACCCTTTTTTACTATTCTACCCTAGAACGCGTGATTCTTGAAGCGCTTTTTTTTCTCTTAAAAAACAAACCTAGCCTAAAAAGTGGTATTTTGAAAGCGGATTATGGAGAAAAATAATTCTTTTGATGTTTTTTTTTTTTTGATGTCATAGTTATTATTTAATAAAAAGGAGGGCCTTTTTACCTTCTTTGTTCAAAAAAAAGATTTTTGTTATTATATCATTTTTTTTAGAAAAGAGTAGTGACACTAGTAACCATTTATTTTTTTTTAAAATATTTTTTAGTATTTGAAAAAAAAAGGCTTTATTTAAATCCGAAAAAAGGAACACATTTTTTTTATCACTTTTTTTTTAATCCGAAAATAGTCTAATTTAAAAGGAACACACATTTTTTGTTTTTGGTTTATTTTAAATCCGAAAATAGTAATTGTTATAAAACAACATATCTTTTTTTTTTTATCATTTTTTTTAAAATCTGAAAATTAGAATAATTTATTTTAAAAGAAACAACATATTTTTTTATCACCCCTTTTTTTTTTTAATCCGAAAATAGTATAATTTATTTTTAAAGAAACAACATATTTTTTTTTTATCACTTTTTTTTAATCCGAAAATAGTGTAATTTATTTTTAAAGAAACAACATATTTTTTTTATAACTTTTTTTTTTATCCGAAAATAGTGTAATTTATTTTTAAAGAAACAACATATTTTTTTTATC